>JBAMJV010000869.1:0-339852 GCA_037951105.1 Echinarachnius parma | reverse complement strand
ATATCTTTTGAAGCGCCTTCTATAACCCCCTAACTGAAAAATCCACTTTATCCAGAACATTCGGGGCCAGCAATCTAGATGTGAACGCAAATACTCAGTCACGCCATTGTAGGTGCTTGTATCGAGTGCGTGAGGGTGGCATACACTTGAAAATGATAATACAATATAAGAGAAATCGTTACACTGTTGAAATAGGATATGATTTAACTTATAATTATGAACCACATTGTGGTGGCATTGAAACTAGAACTAAATATAGATGAAACGCATTGTTTCCTTATATTTTGATCCCGTCTCTTAAATTTTGTATGCGGTGCATTGTAAATAACATTAATATTACTTTGTTGGGATAATTGAGAATATATAATAAAATGGTATTTAGTAAATGAAATCAACTTAACATAACTAAACAATTTTAAATATCTAAACGTCTTGTCCAAACATCAATTTATTACTTATAAGAAGACATCGATTTTAAATTATTTATCAACTGACAGATTCACCATCTCAGGTAATTTAGTATTATAAAATCTGCCCCTATCACCAGCCACTCCATTTAACCCCAAACACACACAAAACAAACACACTTAATAATGTGTATTTTTGTGTTTAATTTATTTAATTACCGCACAAAAAACGTTTACATTGTTATAAGTAGCGATCAAAGCCTTCAAATAACTTCAATATATACCTTGCATTTATAATTCGAGCATATCAAATGAAAACATTGTTTGCAATTATAACAAACTATATACAATTGAAGTCGCTTATAGTCTGAGAAGATAAGAAGTTGACAGTAACTTTTAGTGGCAATTATATTGATTTTTATAACAAGAACAAATAAACGATCGATAAGACTGGTTTAATAAGTTTAGGCAAACTGCCAGACCCTTTATAACACTTTTCGTGGTGGTAGTAGTAGTCACAGTAAGTATTAGTATTTTATTATTAGTGTAGTAGTAGTAGTAGTAGTAGTAGTAGTAGTAGTAAGTAGTAGTAATAGGTAGTAGATAGTATAGTAGTAGTAGTAAGTAGTAGTAGTAGTAGTAGTAGTAGGTAGTAGTTAGTAGTTCGTAGTAGTATAGTACTACTACTACTATTAGTTTAGTAGGAGTAGTAGTAGATAGTAGTATTAGTAGTAAGTTGAGTTAGTAGTAGTAGTAGTAGTAGTAGTAGTAGTCGTATCTAGTATTTATTAGTAGTAGTAGTAGTAGTAGTAGTATTATAGTAGTAGTAGGGTAGTAGTAGCTAGTAGAGTAGTTACGTTAGTAGTAGTACGTACTACTCAAGTAGTAGTAGGTAGTAGTTAGTAGTAGTAGTATTAAGTCAGATATAGTAGTATTAGTAGTAGTAGTAATTAGTAGTATGTAAGTATATTATAGTATGTAGTAGTAGTAGTATAGTAGTAACACTGTTGGGTCCATAATGTTGGAATATTTTTTTTTTAGATCCAACTTTATTATTTTCCTGTTTTTTTCGCCTAATGAATCATTTTAGAACTAAAAAATAAATCATTTACATTATGTTTCCAAACTACCAAGATGGAAAATACAAAGTAGACATGAATTTGCATTACATAATTTATTCTTTTGTTTTGAGTCTTTGAAAGATAGAGCCTTTTGGTGATTGGCCCCTTTCCTACTCAAAGCGAATGTCCAACGAGTCATCGTTATGGGTCATTTCTCAAAGGTTGGCCGTGAGATTTTCAACCAAAATTGGCACAAGAGGCTTTCGAGGCCATACCCGGTCCAATGCCATTAGGCTACCCGCCGAACGTTCTTGTGCTCTCACCAGGAAGGGGGTGTCAACAAGCAATGTCCACTATTTCTGTTGGACCATCGCAGGTTAAGGTCTGTAAAGTCCTCAGATGTCATCGAAGAGAAGGGTTCAATTAAAGCCAGGATTATCTCTAGGACGTCCTACGATTGACCACCAGGATAGATTATCGCAAATTGCTTAACCTGTGGCCGTAGAAACCGGAAATGCCAAAAAGGAGCCTCGCCGACTATGAAGAAAACACTATGGAATCAACGCCTTCTGCCAAACTGTACATCAGCAATCCCTCTAAACATGGTCACATAGCAAGGCAAACTACCAAGTGTCCACCCAATACCATGTAAACCGAGATTTACCGGACGTCCCTGGACTAGGGAGCCCAGAAGATTTCCGGCGCCCCCCCCCTCCCAAATCCAAAAAGTGGGGGGGGGCAAAAACACGTTTTATGCCCCCCCCCCCAAAAAGCCCCCCCCCCCCAAAAAAAAAAAAAAAAAAAAAAAAAAAAAAAAAAAAAGAAAAAGAAAAGAGAAAGAAGAAGTGGGAAAGAAAAAAAGAAAATGTATGAGCCAATACTTGTTAATTCTAACGTTTTGAAAACTAATTCAATAAGGCTATTTTAAGTTTTCGCTGCGCGCCTTCGCGCGCAAAACAAATTATCTCAGTTTGTTGTGTAAACTTGCGTATGGTACTTGTGTGGGTGGTTTTCTGTACCGGCCACGTCGTCTCCTGTGTAGGCTGTCATTGCTCTGGCTGTTTTTGTGATCGTTCACACAAATTGCTCCATTTCAAGTATATAAATGCAAAATATCCCCGTGGGAGGGGGATACCCCCTCCCAAACCCTCCCCCCGTCTGGACTCTGCCCCAGCCCTCGGTCGCTTCGCTCCCTCGGGACTCATTTTTGGCTGTATAGCTATGTTGTTGTATCATACATAAAGTGGCAATATGGTTTATGTATTATGCACCAGATTGCACCATTCAAGTAATAAATGCAAATCTTCCCGTGGGAGGGGGATACCCCTCCCCAACCCTCCTCCCCCTTGGCCTCTCCCTCCCAGCCTCGCGTCGCTTCGCTCCCTCGGGACTCATTTTTGGCTGTAAGCTATGTTTTGGATCATACATAATGTGGCATATTTGTTATGTTTTTATCCACCAGATTGCACAATTTCAAGTCCCCAAATGCAAAAGCTCATTATCGTGGGAGGGGGACACCCTCCTTCCACCCCCCCCCCCCCCCCCCCCCCGACCCGCTCAGTCACTTCGCTCCCTCGGGCTTGGTCGCTGTATCCTCGCAATGTCTCACTCCTCACCTCTGGCAACCCTGTGGAGTGGTGTTGGCATGAGCCCCTTAAACAATAAATCGTGAGCCCCCTTAGGGTTTTGCCCCCCCCCCCCCACAATCCAAAACTGCTTCCGCGCGCCGCTGAGTAGTAGTAGTAGTAGTAGTAGTAGATAGTAGTAGTAGATAGTAGTAGTAGGTAGTAGTAGTAGAAGTAAGTAGTAGTAGTAGTAGTAGTATAGTAGTAGTATATAGAAGTAGTAGTAGTAGATAAGTAGTAGTATTAGTAGTAGTAGTAGTAGTAGTAGTAGTATAGTAGTATAGTAGTAGTAGTAGTAGTAGTGTAGTAGTAGTAGTAGTAGTAGTAGTAGGAGATAGTAGTAGTCATAGGCGTACCCGGGGGGGGGTGGGGGGTTTCAAACTCCCCCCTTTTGACCAACAAATTACTGTTGTTGGGGGGGGGGGGGGGTTGAACCCCCCCCCCCCCCCCCCGGGACCCTCCCCCTCCCTTACAACTTGTAGCTGGTCCTCGAGACCACATTTTTTAGGCGAGGTCTCGACCATCATTACATCTCGAAAATTTTGAACGATCCTAGTCTTGGCCTCGAAAATTGTGAATAATTCTGGTCTCGGCCTCGAAAATTTGAAAAAATCCTGGCTCTCGTGCCTTGAAAATTGTGTAGAGTTCTCGGTCTCTCAGCTTCGAAAATTATCTACTCAGGCACTACTTAAAGGGGAATTCCACCCCAGAAATGTGATGTTTGCTATAAAATGAAGTGAATATGAAGAATGATGATCGAAAATCTGAGCCAAAACGGTAGAGCAATAAAAAGTTATGACAGGATGAACTTTGCCACGATTTTTAGTATCGATCGCAATTGCATATCGATCGTGACGTCACTTGCGAGCTGCAGCCATTTTGACTTCTACATGGAAATTTTTAAAAAAATTAAATTTTCTTAATAACAAAGCAAATTTATGAGCTTACAAATTCACAAAGAGGTTGACCCATCGATATTATTCTATGAATTCGTGAAAACAAGCAGAGAAAAATTAATTTTTAGCAACGAAAATGAGAAATAAGTGTATTTGTCATGTACTAAAGGCATGGCGAGTTGCTCGTCAATGATGTTGCATATGGCGGCAATTTTGAAACGATCGCTCATTACTACATGACTGTTCAAATAGGTATAACTCCCGTGTTTCTTGTCCGATTTTTGATCAAATTTTCACCAATTATGGCCTCTTATTCTGCTTATTCAAATAACGAATGGTTTTATCAGGCCCGGACTACCCCTTTAACATGCACTTAAACATGAAATGTTCACACAATACTCTGAGGACATATCAGATCACAAAACGACACATTATACCAACCCATCCATCACTTTTTGCACGAGTCATATCAACAAAGTTATTAGGTCCCTTTTATGCATGTTCAACCAACTTTGCTCTAACATGCATACGTGACTATAACAGTACAAGGAAGATGCATGTTCATTAAAAGTTAAAGGTGCACCTGTAAAAAATCGTAGTCGTAGAAAAATTTTCAAAGCCGTGACCAAAATTGTTTGACATTTTCGAGGCCGAGACCATGGGTTTTTTCACACTTTTCGAGGCCGAGACCTTGGTTTTTCGCACTTTTTGAGGGCGGAGACCATCGAAAATGACGGTCGAGACCGCTAAAAATCTTGTCCCGAGACCAGTTCAAAATTTTAAAGGGGGGGGTGGGAGGGGGGGTTCAAATCCATCAAACCCCCCCCCCCCCCCCCTGGGTACGCCTATGTACATTTATCCGAGAGCCATCTATGAGGGCAGAATGCAGGCTTTTGACAAACTAATTCCTCTTGATTAGATTATAAATATCTGCTCAAACGTTGCCGTAGTGTTTCTCAAATTGTTTTTCATTCACCTAAATCAGATTGTTGAAAATTCTCCTTTAAAAACAGGACAATTGTTAAAGGGGTAGTACAGCTTTGGTAAGGCTGAACTTTAGTAACCAAAAACCTGCACAGTAACATTAAAAACTAATATTTATAACCCCACCATGCTCGAAAAGATATACAAAAATACAAACGACTAAGTAAAAAAGCCTGTTATCAATTCAAAAAGCGCCGTTAAATACAAGAGGGCGCTCTCTAATAAGGCATTGGTTTCAACCATTTTTCATACAAAATTATGCATGTGATGTTTTGTTGAAATAATTATTAAAAAGAGAAATCATCAACAACTATTTAAAAAAACACTTTTGAAATTTTTTGAAAAAAGTGTAAGCATTTTTTATTTTTTTCAAAAAATCATCTTATTTATTTGGGGCCCAAATAAATACGATCGGATATATTTAATTGATATTTCAGCCATTTCTGAAACCAATTTTGACCAAATAAAGTTTATTCTGCCATTTAAAATTGCATGTGCTTTCAAATTCGACACTCAGGTTTTCATTACCTCACGAAAAAATTGTGTTGTGCAGCGCCCTCTCTCTAACCAAAACTGAACTTCCCCTTTAAATTAATGTAAATTATTATTATATATATTATAAAGGGAGGAAAAGGGACAGTTACAAGTGGGCCAGGGCTCACAAAAGTAAAATTCTTTACTATTGCCCGGAGACATGCGAGCCCTCACAAGTAACTGACAATAAAACATAAGGGAACATCATTCTATATTGCCAAATACATGTACATGTAATAACAAATTACATATTTAAAATATTCAATATTTGCAAAAATCAACAATACTAGCCTAAGCCACCTCCTCCGGTAATAAATAAAATTAAGACTATAGTACAAGATTTACTATAATACAGACAAATTTGAATTCCACATAACTGACTAAAATAAAATATTACTAATATTAAAGCATAACTAATTAAACAATGCTAGAAAATAAATTTCAACCAAGATATAACTGCTTTACATTGATGGTAAAATTACTTAAAGTGATGCATGTAAAGTGTCAGATATTGCACAAAATGACATTTGAGACTTCAATCCTATATCAATATCATTGTAAAATACAATTGAAAGATTGGTGAAAGTTTGAAAGAAAACGAACACTGTTTACCTAGTGAAAAAAACGAATATTGAGTTCATATTTTATCACCGAATACTGATGGTCTGCCATACTTTTGTAGCAGTAATGAATGATCCGTTTGAGATATTCGCACCCGTGTATTTTTACACACGTAGTACATAATTCATGGAATTTGAACTCGCTCGGCTCAAAGTTCAATCTCCGGAATGTTCTCACGGGTGCTGCATGCGGACGTTCTCAGCTAAGACAAATGTACCCTTTTTCAATTGCGTTGATTAACGCTTTAGAAATAATGATTTTCAATGATAATTATCTTCATACTAAAGGGACATTTGAAAAAATCAAACCCTATTTTATTCTTCTCTTACCATAAGCTAAACAACACGGTAGAAGAGAAACGAGGAAGCTCCAAGTAATTTTCGTGGATTTGGACACTTTACATGTATGACTTTAATTACAATTAACAATTACAATAAACAATATAATGACATACAATGGGACCAGCCCTTAAAACATAATAATAGTACTATTGCAAGGCAAAACAATGATATGTTATATTACCAGTTATTAATGACAGATAAACTTTAAAGAGGCTAAAATCTGTATCGTTGAGCAATTAAAAAGTGTAAACGCATTTAATAATGCAAGACCAAAATGTAATTATATTAGGTACCATAGATGTAAAACATGTCTAAACTAACCAAATGAAGAACAAACATATATCAATATGAGACGACTTCAAATCTGGAATTAAGTTATGTACAGTCAATGCAATTATAACGATAATTGAATAAATCAGAAAGCATGTTAACAATAATAACGTATTAATATATTTGTCTTACATCAAGTGTAAACGTATATAAGAATGCAAGACCAAAATGTAATTATATTAAGTACCATGAATGTAAAACATGTCTAAACTAACCAAGTGAAGTGAAGAACAAACATATAAATCTGAGACGTCTTCAAATCTGGAATGAATTGATTAGTTAAGTTATGTACCAAGTGAAGATCAAACATGACAATCTGAGACGTCTTCAAATCTGGAATTAAGTTATTATTTAAGTTATGTACCAAGTATTAATATATTTGTCTTACATCAAGTAAAAATTGAGACAATTTATTGCTTATTATATTATATATATATATATTAGCCATAAGTATAATTAATTAGATTAATATAGTATATTATTTCGATCCACTCCACCCTATTTGCAAGGAGCTCAGACGATCTTTATTTCAAAACTATAATTATGCGAGCTGCTACCCAGGCCTGTTCTAATTCTCCCCTTTACTTCGGAGCAAAATGTACAAATTATGGTCAGTAGATGGCGCTATGTCAAAACAAGAAAGGAACACTTCGACTTTACTTTCCCTTTTAAAGTAGTATTGGTACTCGTACATGTGTGAGTGTGCATGTGTTAGTTTGTGTATCGATACGAATGTTATGGTATAAGAATATGTGCGTGTTTCTTTCTGCAGATGTGTTGGTGTGGAGTTATCTAACGGCTTGAAGAAGTGTAAGTATCCGAATTAAATCAGGTGTTTGCACGTGTGCCTTCCTTTGTGTGGCGTATATATATTTGCCATAATTATTACTGTATTGTCTTGGCAAACTATATCCACTGTGCAATTTGAAATACGTTTAACTAGAATTATTCCATATAAAGAAAATATTACCTTTCCCTTTTTAGTAGAAATACAAAATAAGTAGGGGGTCATCGGATGCAGGTGAAAGTAAAAATGGAAAGAAGTTAACATAATTACAAACTGACAAAGGGTAAACAAAATGTGCATTTTGGGATCTGATATGTCCACTGCGCCCAAGTTATGTGCGAAAATGCAAGTACAGAGGAAAATATCAAGGCATGAAACAAATACGAATGTAAGTGAGTTTGATTTGATCGATTCACACAATGGATATATCTCATTGATATAGTCATAGTTATGTGAGTTCAAATAGTCCACAGTCAGGGTTCGTCACAACTGTCTTTTCTGCGTTTCAAATGTGTGGATTGGATTTGTTTTTATTATTGATGGCTGCTAATTTGGCGCAATATATAGCTATTGCGCCAAATTAGCAGCCATCAATAATAAAAACAAATCCCAATCCACACATTTTGTTAAAGTGAAACGCAGAAAAGACAGTTGATACTGTATCCCTTTTCACCTCCTCATGTTGTCATAAACCCGCAATTCCGCAATTCAAGTTTTTCACCGAAAAGCCTGTTTATTCCTCCTTATATTGATGCCTCATTTGTAACGGGTATGTAATCATGGAATGTGCTTTGCACCCGAATATGAGTCCAAGTAAAAAGCAAAATATTGCAAAGTGCATAATTTTGATATTGTCAACAGTGAAGTCTCCTTTCGAGGATAGCATGATTAATACATTGTGTATAGTCTACCTTCTTTGAATGAAAATGTTCATTTCACTTTTTTTGTTTTACTTGGCCACATATTTAGGTGTAATGCACATACCATGATTACACAATCTTTCCAACATGCTTAGATAGATATTAAATTCATGAAGTATAATAATATCAAGGAAAGATATGAACACTCAAACTTCAATTGCGGAACTTATTTAAGTCTACAGCTACATGTAACTGACTTGTAAACGTCGCTTGTTATACAATAATTGTGAATGTTTAAATCGTCCATTATAAGGGTGTTTAGATTTCCTTTTTTTGTGTTTGCCATATTTGGAGATTGTTACATTTAGTTTTGGTGTTGTTACCAGAGAGTTTGGATCAAAAGAACAGTTCTGACTCGTGGCGCAATATTATAGTGTGGTGGCTCTATAGTAGCTGGTAGCGTTATAGCAATAGCGCCCTCTCCATCTCTTCTTCCCTCGGTCCAAACTATACGGGTGTGCAACCGGGTGCTATTTTATTTTCCGCACATGTTAAAGGGGTAGTTCAGTTTTGGTAGAGAGGGGGCTGCACAACACAATTTTTTGTGAGGTAATGAAAAACTGAGTGTCGAATTTGAGAGAACATGCAATTTTAGTGGTAGAATAAACTTTATTTGGTCAAAATCAGTTCAGAAATGGCTGAAATATCAATAAATATATCCGAAACTACAAAAAATGCTTACAATTTTTCAAAAATTTTAAAAAGCGGTTTTTAAATAGTTGTTGATGATCTCTCTATTTAATAATTATTTCAACAAAACATCACATGCATAATTTTGTAAGAAAAATGGTTGAAACCAATGCCTTTTTAGAGAGCACCCTCTTGTGTTTGAATGGCTCTTTCTGAATGATAACAGGCTTTTCACTTAGTCGTTTGTACTGTTGTATACCTTTCGAGCATGGCGGAGTTATAACTATTAGTTTGTAATGTTACTGTGCAGGTTTTGGTTACTAAAGTTCAGCCTTACCAAAACTGTACTACCCTAAATCCTAATGAATTATTCATAAGCAACGAAGTAGGTCAAGGGCTACTAATGAATATTCATAACTAGGATTAGGGTTCGGGTGAGTTTGAGGGTTATACTTACAATGAGACCATACTGACCATCAGCGATTTACGTGGCCTATTGGTCACGCTGTGGGCTTCAACACTTGGTATCATGGGTTCAATCCTCTCTTATGACTCCGCTTTTATTTTGGCCTTATACAGGGTGGCCCCCAAAAAACGGAACGGAGGACTTCCAAAAATAAAGTAACACAACTAGTACGTTCATCGGATAGGGTGTCTTTTCCAATGAAAAACGATACCAAGATCAGTATTTTTGGTTGTGGAGTTTTTGTTTTATGGCGCTCTGAGTAACACCATGTCAGGTTCCCATTTTTGTCAATTTTTACCAAGTCAGTGCCTGATAAATCGCACTTCATGCTCGTCATAGCGTCGAGCAACCATGCCCATTCTCTCGGAACACGGCTGAATGCACACTAACAATAGCGCGCGTATTGCTCGTTGTTCGAATGCTATAATGACAGGCAGTAAGTGCGGTTTATCAGGCACTGACTTGATAAAAATTGACAAAAATGGGAACCTGACACTCAGAGCGCCCTAAAACAAAAACTACACGACCAAAATGACTGATCTTGGTATCGTTTTTCATTGGACTAGACACACTATCCTATTGACATAATCATTATGTTGCTATATTTTGGGAAGTGCCCCATTCCGTTTGTTTGGGGCCACCCTGTATATCGTTAGTAGCGGTTCATGTATCATGCAGAGTTTTACTAAAGTCTAAAATCTGTTAAAAAGTTGTAGGGGAAAAATATTGCGCATGGGCAAGCAAGCAAGCAAGCAAGCAAGCAAATTATACGAAGGTATACATTATCCCTCATAATTTCAGTACCTTCAATCCTATATATCTATACAATGTTTAGATAATATTGAATTGCGCAAGGTAACATTTGTTTTCTTCCTATTATAATAGTTGCTATTTCTGTACAGTCCTCTTACCAATTTGTTTATCTCTTAACATTTCTTACATACATGTATGATTGTTATCTTGTTATCTTTGGGCATAATTATTAGTAATAAAGTTAGTCATTCATTCATTCATTATTCGTTAAATCAAGATATATATTGTCCATATATTAAAATGCAAATGTAGGGTCAAGTACAGGTAAACGCACGCAGTTCCCTCACAACAAAATAATTGTAACCTCGACAGACGGAGAAAAAGAAAATAAAAAGAATTAAAAATGTAACTTATACTCCTTTATCAATAAAAAGGTTTCCCTTTCTGGTCTAGTGCAAGGCCGTAAAAACAATTTATACATCCATCGTAAACTATAACTGGATATAGATGTATTTTGTGGAGGAGTGACAAAAAAGACCTGACTTGGTTTTGAGCGAAGTGTTTTTCGGAAATATTCGGGTTCATCCCCTCCATCCGATTTGAATTTCCACATGTCATGTGCAATTCACCCGAAGCCCATGTTTTCTTTGGACTTATGACATCATTGTGCCAATTTGAAGAGCGGGGATCTCTATACCGCATCCCGTAAGCTGATATGCAGGGGTCACGGCTCGTATACACGCCCGCGCCAAATTGTGCGGTCGAAATTATTGTTTTTACGACCTTTTAAAATATTATTTTACTCTTATTTGTCTGTGATTTTCATCTTTTACGTCTTCATATGTCTTTATGTTTCCCTTTCCCCCCCATCTCCACCTTCTCCCTTCTCTCCCTCTATATATCACCATCTACCATCTCTTTCTCACTCCCTCTCTCGTTTGTTCGCTATGTCTTTCGGTTAGTTTCTTTATCAATCCGTAATGTATATATTATATTTCTTTATAAATATATTGTTTGATTGATTATTAATTAATTAATTTAATAATTTAATTTATTAATTTATCAATTCATTCAACATTCATGTATACATTTATTCATTCATTCATTCATTCATTCATTCATTTATTCAATCATTCACTCATTCATTAATTAATTCATTCATTCAATCCTTCATTCATCCATTTATTCATTCATTTATTCATTCATTTATTCATTCAATTATTCATTCATTCATTCGTTCATTTGTTCGTTCGTTCGTTCATTCGTTCGTTCGTTCGTTCGTTCGTTCGTTCGTTCGTTCGTTCGTTCGTTCGTTCGTTCGTTCGTTCGTTCGTTCGTTCGTTCGTTCGTTCGTTCGTTCGTTCGTTCGTTCGTTCGTTCGTTCGTTCGTTCGTTCGTTCGTTCGTTCGTTCGTTCGTTCGTTCATTCATTCATTCATTTTTTCATTCATTCATTCATTCATTCACTCATTCAATCATTCACTCATTCATTCCTTCATTCCTTCATTCATTCATTCATTCATTCATTCATTCATTCATTCATTCATTCATTCATTCATTCATTCATTCATTCATTCATTTTTTCATTCATTCATTCATTCATTCACTCATTCATTCATTCATTCCTTCATTCCTTCATTCCTTCATTCCTTCATTCATTCCTTCATTCATTCATTCATTCATTCATTCATTCATTCATTCATTCATTCATTCATTCATTCATTCATTCATTCATTCATTCATTCATTCATTCATTCATTCATAATCATTCATAATCATTCATTCATTCATTCATTCTCTCTCCCTCTTTCTCCCCCTCTCCCCCTCTCCTTCCTCAACTCTCCGTCATGTCAATTCTGATGATTATTGGCAGCCCGTCCTCTCACAGATAAAACAAATATGAAAGATTGTCCCACTTTTTACGAGCGCTTAAATCAACAAGAGACCATCCACTGTTGTGGTTGAAAGGGCGAGAAGCGTCAGAGCGAAGTGCCTTTTCCGACATTAATTGTCACAACCCCTTTCCTACGAAACTAAACATGTTCAATGCGACATATCCACGTGCACACCTGAAGAAAGACAACACCTAATTTTTTATCAGGGTTGGAAATTCGTCATTAATTTTTAATCGATTTATCGTTATGTTTCGATTCAATTTTAGTTTCGTTAATTTATAAGAGCACATCAATGCTTTATTTGATTTCATTTATCTTTTTTCTTTAACAATATAACAAAATAGATAAACGCTAAAGTGGATTTCTAACTATCTCCCCAAAATGAATACGTTCAAACAGTATGTAAAATGAAAATTACATCAGAGGTAAAAAATATTACTGTATATAGAAGCTCATCGATACTAACACATAAAACAATCATACAATACAAAATAATGCAATAATAAGCGGAGGCCAAGATACAATAAAAGGGCAAACGTGATAACGTCGAACAATCTTATATCTCATCATATCGAATCTATATTTTTTTCACAATCCATGTATTTATGTTAAATCATAAACTATACCCTTATATTCGGAAAATAATACTTATAAAGAATCGAAATACAATTATAGCTCATTATTACGAAATAAAACATAAATACTTTTTTTCCCTACCTGATAGGCAGTTTGGCAAATGTTCAACAAAGTAAAATATGATTACCCACAAAACTTTTTTGTTAAAAAACCGATTGTGTTAAATGTTGTCTTTGTTTTTTTGGGTAGTATTCAAGGCTGTGATAACAAAAGTAAATGCGATTTAAATTGCACCAACCCTATATCAACAACTAAGAACTATTGATTTAAAGGGGTAGTTTAGTTTTGGTACGGCTGAACTTTAGTAACCAAACCTGGACAGTAACCTTATAAACTAATAGTAATAACTCCACCATGCTCGAAAGGTATACAAAATTACAAACGACTAAGTAAAAAGCACGTTATCATTCAAAAAGAGCCATTTAAACACGGGAGGGCGTTTCTAAAAAGGCATCGGTTTCAACAATTTTCCGTACAAAACTATGCATGTGATGTTAAATTGAAATAATCATTAAATAGAGAGATCATCAACAAATGATAAAAAAACGATTTTGAAAATTTTTGAAAAAGTGCAAGCATTTTTTAAATTTTTTGAAAAAAACATTTAATTATTTGGGCCCCAAATAATTATAAGATCAGATATATTTTTGATATTTCAGCCGTTTCTGGGTCGATTTTGACCAAATAAAGTTTATTCTGCCATTAAAATTGCATGTTCTCTTAAATTCGACACTCAGTTTTTCATTACCTCACAAAAAAAATTGTGATGTGCAGCGCCCTCTCTACCAAAACTAAACTACCCCTTTAAGTTTACGAAACAACCACTTGTACTAAATCGTCTCTTTAAAAAAAAAGGCATGGTATTGATTTGATACTGAAAGGGCTCGATATTCTTTCATTCACAAGTTATGTAACCTATACAAAAAATTACACCATTTTACAGATAGTGAATGAGATTATTTATATTCGGCTCTGTTCCGATAGATTTGCACATAATACAAAATATATATCATTACATAAAATATTATCATAGAGTTTTCCACAGTTTGGGCGGTAATTTTACAGATAGTAAACAAGAATTTTCAGTCGTTTTGTGTATCAATATCTTCGAGAAAAAAACAACAATTACAAATCATTACACGAAGTATCGATTACCATAGCGTCTTCCACAGATATAGCGGGTCAAGTGCAAAATAATGCACTTGACACAAGTATACCCGGATTTTGAGGAAACTGAATGTCACATTCTGTATGCACATCACCGCCTAACAGCCTGAATCAGGTCGAGTTGTAGACTTGTACATGGACCAAGAAGGATGAACTTGCACGAGGGAGTCCCACATTATTACCATCACTCACTTATCATTTTGTCGCAGAGGGCATGACGACGATAATTAACAATTTTATGTAATGCAGTGGCGTAGAAAAAGGGGGAGGGGGGGGGGGGGGGGGTGGACTCCACCCTTATATCCAGTCTCAAGTGATTATCGTTTCCAATAGTTATATTTATGTCATTATATTATCTAGGAAACACGACCACAAGCGTGTAAGTATAACAACAGTTTTCATCCAGATTAAAAAACAGCCGTCAAAATTATTAATGTTTCAAAAAGGAACATTTCTGTTCACTTCAGTAATTTTGTTTAATTTCGTCTTCACACTTTCCTTCCATGATTAGAAGGGGGACATTCCCGCGAAACGAAGGCATGCATCAACCCTTGCCATGTCAATTTCGATTGAAGGGGCGTGATGGGGTTACGCTGAGACGAATTGATGGTCTTGAATTTTTGCGATATAATGAAATCACTTAGCAAATTTCCCCTAATCATGTTAGGTTTGCTCGTTACCAGACGAATACCGTGTCAGGAATAGCCAACTCCTAGTGGTGTTTTGATACAGGTAAGGGGGACAAGGGGTTTAGGGGCCCCCAGCCCCACTGTGGAGAATTCCCCCCCCCCCCCACCCCCACCCCCGAGAATCTGACAAGATGCACAAATGTCGCTGAAAATAATTAAAGATATTCGGGTAGTTGTTATACATGTTATATTCCCTTTGTCATGTTTGTGAGCGAAACTTGGGTTAAATAGGTAATAATGCTTACCGCATGCAGATAACCATATTTAGCGAATGTGGAAGTGCAGGGGGTTATACGAAGTGATACATTCAAACATACGGTAGTGAAAACTGACCAGATATAAAGTAATCAATGAAAATGAGCAAAGACAAATTAGGCTTCGCCGTTACTCGAATCCAAGACCTCCGGATTGCTAGACCGCTGCTCTAAGTCTAAACATTGAACCCAATGCCATATCGACTGTAGCATTTCCCCAATACTCTCTTCAATTACTAGCACGAGCAGATTCACTGTAACTTCTATCAATGTTGTTTGGTAAATAAATTTCATTTCATTTCATTTCATTTCATTTCATTTCAACTGGCAGCTTCTTTACTATTGCAGCCGCTCAGCGCTTTGACTAAAGGCTAGGCCAAACGAGACAAGATGAGACCCCGGGGGTCTATCGAATGTCCCCCTGCGATACTCATCCCGACGTATCATCACCATGATATCCGAGGTCTATAGGTGCGTTTGAATACACGTGGCTGGCCACGAACGGACCCAGTAACATGAAAATACATACAACGTACTTGGAACTCTATTGGTTTTCACATAATTCATTGTATAATTCATTGTATTCGTATCACAGATAGAAGCATGGAACAGGAATGATTGAAGTGTTGGGATTTAAAAATATCCCTGGGAGACTTTCAACTGTGTACACAGTATTAGAGCAATGCGTTAGCAAATATCACTTTGCATTTTCGCTCATATACTCGGTCGTATGAGATCCCGACATTCATTCATTTCACACATCACTCATATTAGATCACAGAAATATTGATTTTATCAAACCGTCTGAGTGTCTATACAATCTATAATCTATAATTGTGTATATTAATGAACAAATCAATAAATTGACTCTTTGGGTATTGTGACTTGAGTCGACCATTGCACTCCGATACAAGGTACAAGATACAAGTTTAGCCTATTTAACAGTTTAACAGGTTTCAAAACGCTAATTTGGGACTAAACAAGTGTATTTAAACTCACCTATCCTAAACAGAGTCACCGCTATCGCTGTTCGATTCTCTTCACTAAACCTCACAATAACCATCATGAGCATGCAGTGGCTAATACTATAGCTTTGTATACCATTATACGGTGATAATGAAAGGGCTACTGTCTATTCTTTTGAATGTATTGTCTAGATATAATCATCACAGAGATCTATGTCACCGCTACCATTGTTCTGATTCTCCACCTGCACTGTTAACAAGTATGCTATTGTTGATTTAGTTAATTGTGCCCAAATGTCATCATTGCAGATATATGTTTCATTAAAAGCTACTTTCGTGGAGTACTCGCAGAAGAATTCAGTTAGGACAACAGTGATCGTAAAACAGCATTTACTGTGAATCATTGAACAAAGTCCGGATGCACATACATAATACATAAACCACATACAATATTAAGGGCAATCCCACATGTCCACGGTAACGGAAGGACATTCAGACACAATTAAAAAAAAATTAAATCAAATAATTCCAGAATCCTGCTTTGATTCAACATTGTAAATTACATTTCTGTGATCATCGGTGGGACACCTTTGATTTCCACTAGTATTTTTTTTAAAATTCTGACCACATCACGTTAATTAGATATGGACACTAATGAGGCCGGTAACGGAAGGACGTCGAAATGGACATGTGAATAACCATGGGAATGGGATATATTTGACAAAACAAAACTCATTTCAATCTTCTGTTATACACTTTACGATAGAAACGTTAACACATTTGTTGATGAATTTGACAAAGTTAATGGATCACTTTAAATCATGTCTATGCAGACCCCACGGTTCGTGCAGTTCGCTCATCGTGTCTTATAAAGCACAATTGTTACTCTGAATTAAACGTTTGTTATGTCCCGACGTAATCATTCAGATATCAATGCCCGCCATCCGCCCCGATGTTTAACGATCCAACGCATCTCTTGAAAGACTTGTCCAAGGGTGTCATTGTTCTGATCAGAGAAACAGAGAGGGTCCTCTCAAGGAGTTACCTCCCACCTCTCTGTTCTAAGCGTATGTTATGTCCCGACGTAACCATTTCATGTATCTATGTCATCAATTCGCCATCTCTATTACCTTCAGTGTTGCCTCTTTTTCTTTGTTCTCCTTTTTTTCTTTGAGGGGGGGGGGGGGGGGGGGGAATGAGTGCTCCGCTCATCTCATCTCTGGCAGGATCACCTTTCTCGAGAACACGAGGTGGGGTAGAGAAGCGCACGATGCGTAAAATAGTAGACGCCAAAATGAATAGTATCCCCTTGTTTTCTTTCTATATACCGCTCATCATTATCAATACGTTATCATTGATATGCCTACTATTCCTGTCATTACATTCATTGACATTATTCCAGCTTCTGATTTGCACGGGTGTCGTAAGCACGTGGGTTTCACAATGATAAACGGTTTTTGCTACATGATCTATCTAGCTATCTCAGTGGGAGAGATTTCGTTAAATAGGGATAGTACAGTTCTGGTCAAACTTAATTTTAGAAACTAAAACTTGTGGATATTGCACAATCATATCAACTCAACCATGTAAACACAAGAAGGGCGCCCTCTAGACACCTAAAAGTTCCAACCATTTCAATTTTTGCAAAATTGTGAATGTGATGTTAAGTTAAAATAATGATTCTATATAGAGAGGTCATCCAAAACAATTTAAAAGCCACTTTGGTATTTCGAAAATGTGAATGCATTATATACATGATAAATACTTTCTTAAATTATGAAATTGATGTTGGGCCCAACATTTATTCGAATCGGATATATCTACGGATATTTTAGCTGTTTCAGAACCAGCATCTTGATCAAACAATGTTTACTTTTCTTTTTAAAATCATGTGCTTTGCGAAATGTTACATGTAGTTTGTTATTACCTCACAAATAAATGATTTCTTGAAGCGCCCTCTAAAATAATCACCGGCTGGTCTGCTGTGACTTGAGTAACGTATGATACTATGATATAAACTGTTCATACCCACCAACTACTACATGTGTAATGGTTCCACCATATCGAAATGTAGGCCTAGTGAATATGGTGAATGGTTATCTTCATGAAATAAATTGGGGGAAATTCAGAATGAAAGACTTTGATCATTCTAGCCGCATGCACTTTTCGCATCGTCCAATATATCCATTTTTCACCCCCTCCTCCTATTTCTCACCCTATTCTTCTGTCTCTCATTTGGTATGCTCAACCTCTTCCTTCTTTCCATCACCATCTTCTTTGTCATTGCCGTCGTCGTCGTCGCCGTCACAAAAATTATTATCACCGTCATCATCATCGGCATCATCATCATCGTCATCATCACCATATCATCACCATCATCAGCATCATCAGCATCACCACCATCATCATCATCATCATCATCATCATCATCACATCAACATTGTCGTCGTCAGTATTCTCCTCACCATCATCATTACCATTCACCATTATCATTATCACCATCATCGTCATTATAATCGTTGTCCTCGCAATAATGAACATAAAGGTCTAATATCTACATATCAATTTTCCTTAAGGTTTAATTCTTTTTATTTTTTATCAAATTCATGAATACACTTAAGCAGGACAAAATATCCATTCGAGTTTGGAGGAAGGATTTGTTGACGTCGAATAGCAATCGGGGATATTTCTCTTCTCCGTCGACCAGAAGTCGGAGGACAAACAGGATTCGTGTCCAACTGGCGAAAAGGTGGTGCGCATGTAATCATCGCTTCCAGTCAACCGGTGAGAAAATCGTCTCTTAAACATATTAAACCCTTTCAATTTTACGCAAAGGAAATGCTTCTAAATGTTATACCCTGTAAGTGTACACATGATACTGTAACTGTAAGGATTAAAAGCGACGAAATATCCAGGAAGTACTGTGAGAGATGGAATAGTTAACCTGTCGCCGGACTGTCTCCCAAAACACCGCCAAACTTCTCGTCAACAATGGGATAAACGTGCCGATATTGCCGATTCCTCCTCGGGATCCCCCGTGTTCCTAGCCTTACAGTTACACTTAAAGCCCCTTCAAGTTCTCCAAGTGGCGTAGCCGAAATGATTAAACAGGAGAGTGTGGTAATAATAATAATAATAATACACAGTTTTTATATAGCGCATATCACATTGCAAATGCACGTCCCTATGCGCTGTATTATTACCCTGGTCGTTGGTACAGTTCAAACCCGCACAATTATCTTGCGCACCATCTCAACTCCCCGGGGAACATACTAGCCAATGGCAGCCATATGATAGCGCCCAGGCTAATTAACACCCAACCAGGTACCCATTTATACTCATGGGTAGAGAGCAGCAATACGGATTAAATGTCTTGCTGAAGGACATAAATGATGAGACATCAACCGGGTATTGAACCCACGACCTCTAGATTTGAAGTCTAGCGTTCATCCGATCGTGCCACACCATCCCCATGGTAGTTATTCCTATGGGGAGGGGACAATATTATGCCAGATATAGATATTGCATGATGCTTGCAGCTTGGCTTGTACATACACATTGCTTTCATTAGTTTAGGCTATTGGAGAAAAGAGGTTAGAGGCGACAATTGCCTAAGGGAGCAACACAAGGTGTGTGTGTGGGTGTGTGTGCCTTCGTGCGTGCGTGCGTGCGTGTGTGTGTGTGTGTGTGTGTGTGTGTGTGTGTGTGTGTGGGGGGGGGGGGGGGGTGGCATATCATGGTTGTAACATTATGTTCTTGCAAAGGCCCCTCCTTAAATTTTCCCTCACACTATCATCACGACTACCATAATTATGAAAATGTTGTTGGGTTATCCTACACATGGCAAAGAAAAAACGATGTCCCTTTCTACAGGATAATAGAACAATTATCTGACAGAACCAAACAATATAAATGATTATTCCTACCAGATATTATTACGCGCCATACTCGTTTCATGCTACTTGAAGTTGTTAATAAACCAGTTATGTTGATACTTTCTTTTTGCTCACACGCACCATCTCGGATTCTTATAGATGTTGTGATGCGCGCGCGTGCCATCGCATCAGTTTTGGAAAACGAGATTTTGGCGCGCATTGCGGGGTGACTGGAAATGTTAACATTTATTTGAGAAAAGGACCAGACATTCCCAATTTTGCAGACACGTTGCTTTCTTACCAGGAGTCAAAATATGTTCATACTCTACAAACAATCAGCTTTGTACTTCCTTTGTCAATTCCATTCTTTAATTTGTCATTGTCACATAATGTTTCTTTCAAAGTAAAACGGGATAATGACACAAAAGTTCGGTGATTTTCATCACCACCGTTGCTATAATCACACAAATGAGAAGCACATTTTTACACCACTACTACCACCACCAGAAGCAGCACCATCGCCACCAACACCACCACCTCCACCACCACCACCACCATCACTATCAACACCAACACCACTACTACCGCGACCGCTACCACTACCAACAACTCCACCATTACCACGACCACTACCACCACCACCATCACCACCACCACCACCACAGCCACCACCACTACCCCCACCACCACCCCCACCACCACCACCACCACCAATGTTATGATGTAAGTTGCGCTCATATATGAGACCAAATAATGATTGCCTGAGGAAATGCATGAAATGGTGGTAATGTTACTGTTTGTTGGAGAAAACCCCCAACGAATTATGCCAATGTCAAACATCCAAAGTAACTCAGATAATGCAATAATAAAAATACAAATTTATGGCATTCGCATGGTGTCTTTACTGTTCAAATCTCCCTTATGTCACGATTTTGTTACTTACGTTCTCCAAATTAGATTGTAGCGATTCTATTGGTAGGAGAGGGCTGCCAATTACAGAGGATTCATTTACCAGTTCGTATAAGAAAACATATAATTTATAAGAAGTACATACAGGAAATGAAGTTTATTTGAATAGATAGACGACTAAACACGAGTCTGCTTTTTTGAAGGTCATCTGACAACAATTCAATGAGAAAAAGACGTAATTTAGCCAAACATGACAAATTATCAATGTTTAATTGTCCAGCAGTAACTGGTCAAGACAGTCATGATGATGCAACGTGTTTTTATGCAACACGAACACGTCTTTATAATGATATTATGTGACAAGATTAATCCAAAATGGAATACTTAATTTGTAATTTCTTTCACAGCTATTCCGCGCCTTTTCATACATGTCATAGCACTGACACGCTTTTGATGACCTTGTATTAAACGCAAGCTGGTGTAATATTATTAGCAGTAATCAGAAATGAATAGAGAATGACAAATTACGAACGTTTGGATACAATTTGTATCCCTTTTCGTCGTTTATTCAATTTCCATAATTAAGGATACAACGTGTCTGTTTGACCTTTTTCAAAAAAAGGTCTTGCGTACCATGTTGCATACCTATTCCCGGGAGCTGGTACCTCAATGCCTATACAAAGGCCTATTTGGTAGTATTTTCTATATATTGTAGACCAAAATGTAACAACTTGTCTGAGGCATTACACACGCGCGCGGAATCGAATTTGATTACTTTTAATGAAGAGAGTTCTATTTCTGATCACGTGGTCATCAAAAGACACCAGCTAGTCAAAGCATGATACTGGCCTTGATCTTGAAGAGCTGACACTAATTGATTCTGAATAATTTGTTTAAAATGTAGCTCACTTATAATTCCTGAAGTATCCATCAGACCCAATCACCCAAAACGCGAGTTGATTTTGAAAATGATTTGATAAAGGATTTTGAGCAGCTTCCTACACCGAAATATCACACACTTCGTAGAATAATTATTGTGTTCCAAACCGCACAAAAGTTTGGTTAAATATTATGGTTCATTTGGTCATTCTTTTTTGCAGTTTTTAGGGAGAATTAACAACGTACATCAATTTGAAAGTCTCTCATGGAGACTTTCAACTGTGTACAAGATTAGTGCAATGAGTTAGCAAATAACTTTGCATTTTCGCTCATTACTTGGTCATATGACATTCATGTAGATGTACCGTAGTGTTTTCACACATCATTCAGTGGACATTAGGCTATATCTTATCACACAAATATACATTATATCAACCCTTCATCAGTTTTTGAACTTGTCAACAAGGTTACTAGACAACACAACATGAATTACGCATTGGGTAGGTCTATACATGTTGTAGCATCAATGATGTTTAGTTACCAACACAATACACCGTGTATATAGTTTGTAACATGGTCTAACATACTTTGTTGAAGCTGGGTTCACATCCGACTTACGGAGGATAGCTCAAATTTCGGGTTTAGTGTGCACGCGATGATGTGCCCCGACGTTCGCAGGTCATTGACCTAGCCCGTGTCGCACTCTATTAACCATGACTATTTGCAGAAAGACACACACGCACATAAATAATACAAAAAGAAAACAATTGCAAACAAAACAGCACGCACATTAAAAATTCGGGACCTTTCTCACGCATCTCGACGTGTATTCATGGAGCTTGACTGCCATGTGCAAGCTCCGTGTATTGTATCTATCCTACTTTGTGTGACGAGATGAGATGATAACTGTCGTACGTCATTGTAATATCTTTATAGCCAAGCACATAAAAAGCCACGAAAGAGAGATAATCTGATCTGTCCAATCGAATTGTCCTCTTTTAATCCCCGCACAAATCGATGCGACACAAATCACGGAGCACTTCAAAATACAATGAATAACGGATCGGTACTCAACAAGGTTGTCTTTACATCTTTATGTAGCTTTTAGGGGGATTATACACAAACCCTCTAAACAAACTCACACGTATCAAGTGAATTATAGGCACATAATGATGTTCTACATAATAGTATAAATAAACACACGAACAAACCACCAAACAAACAAAGGAACACAAAGTCGAACATACGATTCATGTAAGATAAAGTTAGGGACAAGAGAGATGTGAACGCTCGAACTTGAAGCGGAACTTTTTGTGAGGATTTACAGTTTGAAGAGTTCACGTGCAACAACCGATCAGCCATTTGTGTAATTTATTAGACAAAACCTTCATTCACATATCGCCCTTTAAATGATAATATATTCATGGTATATCAATATGCAGTTTTTAAGATATGATTAAAACAATAATATAATATTTCCTTATTATTTAAACTGTTCTTCAGCAGATTTAACGACAATTATTTTGAATTGATGACACCATTCTCTATTGGTTTTTGCATAATATTATAAAATTTTAATTTCATTATTCCGAGAGTGCTCCATTTTAAATAAAGGATTCATATACCCTAAACAACCATGTTTTCTTTTAAATCTTTAACAAGGGCATAATGTTACCAAATAATCGTGTTATAATGAACACATCTTAAAAACAAACGTATACGATAAAGTAGGCCAAAATGCATCTCATTATTCCGAAAATACTGTCCCATTAATGTTTACATTTTGGAATAAAGAGACGACACAAACAAAAGGGTAGCGATTTCGTTCTTCGGGGCAGCTAAAGCTTTATTAAAGGTTGGAGCATTTGATTTTTGTTTGTTAGATTTATCAAGAAATTGATTATTTTGCATTTTATTTGATACATTTTACGAGAGTAAATTCTCAACATAAATGTACACGGTATTCTCTTATTCGATTTGCTAAATCGAGAGAAGAGTATGAAGAAAACGAAAACAAAATGATGATAATGACCAAGATGATGATAATGATAGCGATAACGATGATGATGATGGCGATGACGACGACGATCATGATGATGATGATAAGGATGATGATGATAACGACTATAATGGTGATGATTATAAAGACCCATCTTTTTGTTTAAATAGGCTGCACTGTAATAATATTTATCTTTTCTTTAATTGTATAATTTTTGTGTGTACGTTGTTTTTGTAGGTTGTAATATATTTTGTTTATTTAATTTAGTATTGTAAAGCGCATAGAGAGTAATTTTACTATTATGCGCTATATAAATGTATATTATTATTATTATTATTAATATGATTGTGATGGTTATGGCAATTATCGTTATTATTATATATATGATGAAGATGATGCTTCTGTTGCTGCTGCTGATGACGTCTAATGATGATAATGGTAATGACGTAGATGGTGACGGTTGACTATGATACCGAAGTGAGGGAGGAAAACACGAACTGAAACAGTCTATAAGACAAAAACAGCAGTAGGTTCATGAAAACAGCAAGACGGAGAGAAACAAAAGAGATATTTCAGCATGGCATGTTGTATTTGTCATTTTTTTTGGTCAATACTAGCACTTGCCTCACCCTCCCTATCCCCAGCCATTATTCTGTTACCGCTTTTGTTTTATATTCCCATGTAAGAAATAAACAAGATTGTTTGGTCAATATAAAATCTATCTAAATTATTCTAAATGTATACACTGTTATTTACACACACTTATTGTTGACTCCCCATAAAATATTGTTCCCTTTTTTCTTTTAGCCGAGGCTTATGCACATTGACATCGTTTTAGTTACTTTGTAACTGCTTTATAATGTGGCTTAGAGGGTAATTCACGCCATCTATAAATGGCTCAAATTTTCCTAGCTCCGGGGCGCCTGTGGGCCCTTTTGTTGTGGCGGCAAAACGGACCGATAAAAGTTCAAGTCAAGAGACATACGGTCGTGAAAGCCCAAGATGAACGCCATTGTCCTACCCGCCACCTCCTAAAGACCGGCTTTTCTAGCCATAATTTCAGATTATGATATTTTCTTCGCGACTGCACTGAAGAACCAAGCTATTATCCCCACCACCATTTCCAGTCCAAGGAGAAACCCCGGGAGAAACAGAAAAAGGAAACAAAATCTCTTATTTCTCTTCAACTCCGCCCCTCACACTGATTGGTGCAAAGAAGTGGCAAAACTGCGCAAGCGTGCAGGTGGTTTTTATGCAAATTTGCTCTCCTGGTTATAAACTTTACGATCTGTCGAGACGAGCCGACCGCGAGCTTACCGATACCCCGATCGATCGGTCGGTCACGCTGACTTCTCGGCGAGCAAGATTTTGACTTTCCCGTACCGTACCCGTACCACTGCAGTAACGGTAGCGTTGACTCTATTGAACAAGTGTGTGTTGACTTTTTTTGAAGAACGGGCAAGGAAAAGTAAGAAGCCTGGATGAACGGGACTGAAAAGTGTGATTCCGGGGTGTCGCATAAAGCTGGGGTAAATGCTTCAAATTGTCTACTGTTAGGTTCATGCAGCACGGGCAAAACGGAGGAAACCAAGAGCACCATGCGTTCAAAGGCAAAGGCGAGGAAACTAACAAATGCAGGTAAGAAGAGGCAATTCCAACCCCCTCTCCTCCTAATCATCTACCCAGCGGTGCTCCGTGAGATGACTGGTAGCACATCGCTGGATGGTGCGCCGCCGAGAGTGAGATGAAGAACTTTTACTTTTGATAATTTGTATGGTTTGCAAAGTCTGGATTAATCATGATGTTTCGTTATGATAGAAAGAAGAGGTCACGAGTTTTTAGTTTTGTTCACCAATTAGTATTTCCAAGAGTGTCATGAAACGACAGGGATATAAAGAGAGAGAGGGGGAGAGTTAGACTTAGAGGAGAAAATCAATGATGTGTTGTTTTTGCCATTGCAAGGTCATAGTCGAGCACTCTCTTCGCGGACTGTACCGCTTGTGGTCTCCCGTGGTCAGGCGAAGTGTTTAGCGTTTACGTCGAGACTGAAAATAAGTGTGAAACGTGGTGTTGGCCATGATGATGATGAGGATGATGATGATGATGGTGATGATGATGATGATTGGTGGTGGTGGTGATGATGAAGGTGATATGGTAAGTGGTGGTGGTGGTGGTGGTGATGATGATGATGGTGATTGGGATGATGATGATGATGATGATGATGATGATGATGATGATGAAGATGGTGTTGGTGGTGGTAATGATGATAATCATGATGAAAATACTATGTAATGATGGTTATTATCAAGACAATTTGTAAATGGTTGAATAATGACATCTGCTGTATTGGATTATAAAACAAATAATTATGGTGATAATTATAGGAGTATTATACATCTTTGTGTGAATTATTACACTTTCTATAAATCTTCTGAAATTATTCAGTCACCTTGTCATTTGTACACAAATATGTTACTTTACTTTTTAAATTGTTTCTTATTCTTTCTTCTTCTTCTCCTTCTCCTTCATCTTTATGATTGCTTATGAAGCTCCTGTTCTCAACTTCACTTTTTGTTTCCAATTCTCCCATTTTCTCTGTGAGCTTCATCTTATTTCATCTTGATTTGTCTAAAGTAAGGATGAATGAAAAATACTCTGAATCTGATATAATTAATTCTTATTATTCTTCTGATTAGTTGGGCCTCCTTTACATTTGAAGATTCTTCTATATTTATCAATAACTAGGTAGTCAAATAAAAGTTTCATTTACAAATTAACCTTTCATTTCTTTATTTTAACACTATTTTCTACATCATTCATGCATTCAAACTGAATTTACACTAACATTAACTGGCACTGTGAACTAGATATGAGAGAAGAGGGATTTTTGAAAACCCCTCCAACATTGAAACCAAACTGGTCCCAAAATACTTAAGTTGTGGTATATTGAGAATCCCCATAATACCAAATCAAATTGTCTTGAATTGGTTGATGATAGGAGAGAAAACCAGATCTTACACCTCCATTCATACATGGTACACTGGCAGTTTGGAATCTACACTGACACAGAAGTTTACGCATTGTATTTTCACAAGGACACATAATTACACACATCAGAGAGACAAAGCCATTCAAAGTAATTACAAGTTGTGGTCAAAGATATCAAACAGCTTTGTGTTTACCTCTTCATGATAAGTCTTGGATTGACCTCCCATAACCTTAGACATTCCCTTCATGTTGGTGAATACATTGATTGCCAAATTATATGTGCAAAAATGTATGCACATTTTAATGTTGTTTTTCAAAATGCAAAATTAATTAGGGATAATTAGTAGAATGTGTATTACAACTTGATTGTTTAAATTCTAAGACTTCATAAAACCTGATCAACTTGATCATGGAGTATTCAAAGTTAGAAGAAAACAAATTTAAATCGGGCTATTTATTTTCCAAATTTCATTTTATAAGACAATACGAGTTTGGCAATTTAATTTGTTAGGCTTTATAGAGTTTGATGCATTTCTTTTGTAATCCTACACTCACTTAACCAGTTCACTACAAGATTCTGAAATCTCCATATAGCCCACCCTGTTCCCGTAAGCAACGGATTAAGATACTTGGTCATGGTCAATAGAGAAGGCATTGTTTGTATCAAAATATAAAATGCAAATGACAAATTTATGCACAAAGATAACTAGCTGTCTTGTTTGAAGTGGCAGCACCCATGCTTGATGAAGATTGTTGACTCTTATCTAGAACAAGCAGCACATTGTGTTGCGAATAGCATACCAAGACGATTAGGGCATATGGTACTGTTTTGATTTGTAATCATATAAATTATGTTTTAGGTTAATTAGTGGTTACTCTTCAAACACTCATTGTTGTCTATTAGGAGATGAAAACAATAAATAGTTCTGATTAAGATCCCAATTTTATTATAATTTTCATCAGATTTATAAACTGCATTTATTACAAAAAATAATTACAAACAAACGTGCAAACTTTCATGCATTATTTGATAAACAAAACAAAAACAATACAAAGACTAGTAATTACTAATGTCTGTTGACAAATTTAGATTCTACTAAAGTCTACAAGCTAACTTTCTAGCAATTTTGTATGCTGGTGATATTTAAATTCATGCAGTTTTTTTTTGCAGGGGACAAGTTTTTAATTGTATTTTAGATGTTATAACCCTCTTATTGAATAAGGCATGCAAAGGCACCAAGTCATCACAAATTATGAGTTGTTAAGTCTTTATGTAGTAATGAAAGGTTTCATCCATACATGCTAACAAAAGATACAAATTCCTGTAGCACCATTTGCCAATTTATCATTTGATGGGGAGCACTTATGAGTGATGGATATTTAAACAAATTAACCTAAGCAAACTTGAGCACTTATTTACTTTGGCGGTGACACACTAGTAGAATATGAATGCCAGATATTAGAATATTTGTTAAGTGTATCATACAGACCGTTTATTAATTGTTCAGTGGTCACAATTATTTGCGAACCACATTCTTGTAATAAACCTGGCAAGTTTATTTAGATTGAAGGTTTTCAATAACAAGGATGCGTGTAAAGCAAAGCTAAGTATAGTCATGTGTCGATGAGACAAAAGTAAACAATACCTGGGCTAAATCTGGCATGCACAATTCAACATAAAACAATTAGTGAGACACAGAACAAACTCATAACAAAGCATTACAAAAGGAAATTTTTAGAGGCAAGATAATGGTAGGTTTGATGAAAGCATAGACATACCCCCTTGGTGACAGTATTACTAAGTATAGACTAGTATAGGATGCGAGGTATATGGAAAGAGATTATCTACCTGGAGGTCTGGGTTGAGATAATGTCATGATCGTTTACAATATTCTAGTTTTGATGCACCTGATGAGGGTCCTGATGATGAGTTGTGTTTGTGAATGCAATGACAGGACTTTGTTTGTCTATTTTCACCTGTGTGGTAGTGTATGCACCCCCCCCCCCCTCATGCACCCCCTCACCCCCTCTGTGCTTCGCTTTCCCTCCCTCCCTCCCTCCCTCAATTTCATCTTCCTATTCATAGTTTTGCTCTCGGTGCTTTGTGTTGCCAGATGCACTTAGGCCACGGGTAACAACATTATTAGACCCTAAGTAGGGTCCATGATTAGACACTCTTTCAGCATTTGGGGGATCAGGAGAGGGAGAGGGGTAGGAGGAAGGGATACTTGGCACCTGAGTGGTAGCGCATGCACCCCTCCTTTCCCA
Organism: Echinarachnius parma; assembly: GCA_037951105.1. Lineage (NCBI taxonomy): Eukaryota > Metazoa > Echinodermata > Echinoidea > Clypeasteroida > Echinarachniidae > Echinarachnius > Echinarachnius parma. Next base: position 310,974 of record JBAMJV010000869.1, on the reverse strand, counting down.
CTGTGTTTCAGTTTCCCCCCCCCCCCCTCAATCTCATCTTCCTAGGTGCAGTTTTGGGTAACTGTTAGACACTCTTGTGGCATGTGGAATCTCGGGGGAGGGAGATTGGGGGTGGGGGGGGGGGGGGGGGGGGTTGTAACAGCCAACATCAAAACTAGCCTCTCATGAATGAATAAGATGGCTAAAATGTTGGTTTCTGTTTTCTTTTTACCTTAAAATAGCATTATAATTAGTATTACACAGCATTTGTTGTTACTATTTGCAGGGTCCATGCTATTTGTATATTACTCCACGATCTAGATAAACCTACAGTATGTCTAAATTATGCATTAATGTAAGATGATGGTGTCATAATGTATTGAAATCAATCTCCTGTTGGTTGATTTCCATGATGTATTTCACTATATTGCACACGTGCCTCGTTGCAGAAACAGACCATATATATTGTAAGTTACAATTAATTGTAAGTCATAAAATGTGCGCGTTTCAACCAATCAGATTTGCGCATTTAGAACACATGATCTGACTAACAGTCGATTGTATCTCTTTCTGCAACGGGGTCAAGTTGTCATAACAACATGCAATATAATAAAATTACAATTAAATTGAGCTCATCTTTTACATGTTACATCATCTGCTCAGTGGGTAAAGGTCAAGTTAATATTGAACAAAATAATGTAGAAAAAAATAAATCTTTCTTAGGTTGACATGTACATCACTTTAACCCCATGACTACGGGAACCTAGTGTGTTGTGTACAAAGTCTATGGAGATTTTAGAATCTCGAAGGGGTTATAATACCATGTTGATCTCTCATCAATAGAGTTTTTTATTTATACCATAGTAATACTTTAATGGTTCTAAACAGCTTGTATGATTCAGGCTTTTGGTAGTTGATTTGAGCTGGATGATTGCCTTCTTAGCAACCAATTGGTCAGAAACTACTTGCTTGCCTGACATTGTATAGAACTATAACCCTTGGCATTACATTGCCGCAACATCACACTCCTGCACTCTACAGGTCTGTCCTCGGGCTCAGGTATCTAAAGAGTAATGAACTCCAGGCTGCAGAGTGAGTTCATCTGCCAACTGTAGCATCATCTTCACTGGGGGTCAAAGGTCAAGTGCAGCTTATCTAGGATGGAAAGTAGTCTGTTTATTGTCCTGTCCACAGGAATCCTAGGTAGATTTATTGTCAACTAGTAGGGATAGTTCACACTCCAGTGAAACATTTAGTTTCTTAGATAATCACATGGTTGTGGATAGGTTTACTTGGCGATGCACCAAAGCACACAGCACAGTGCACGCAAATGGTCTTTAGCAAAATATTGGTTCCTCCAATTTAGTTGATTAAATGTCTTACCTGTGATAAGATTGATTTAATATGTTGTCTTAACCCGTTGGGGACGGACTGATTTTGCTGTACAACATGTTTTCTCAATAGACCAAAGCCCGAATATTTTTGTGACCAGTCCTCAATGGGTTAAGTTTTGTATTTGTTTTTCAATCATGAAAACATGGGTTACCATGATTATTGAAAACCAATAAATTATGATTTCCTGCTAACTTGCAATTTTAAGTCCAAGGAAAGTTATTTCTGCACTAATCTTGACCCCTGCCAATGTTATGAATACACCATCGTTGGCATGATGTCTTGGGCATTGCAGCATGTCCATGTGGAACTTGCATCCCCTCGTCCCGATAACTCTAATTGTGACGAGAACAATAATGAAGGAATCAAATGACAAGTTATATATTTGAAAGTCGAACAAAGTGGTCCATGTTTGTCCAAAAAGTACAAGTGGTTATGATTTATGAGGGACGAAGAACTGGGCCATTAAGAATAAGATTGTCATGGGAATTAGTGTGAATTCTCTTCTGTTTATTCCCCTGCAACAATTTAGAGCAAGGCATTTGACGGCGCGCTAGCACAAACAATTATGAATTGAATGAATGGTCGTGTATTGACTAGGGGGTGGGTTGCAGTAGTAGCAGCAGCCGTGTGCACACACACCGGTGCTGCGTTAGCGAGTCAGCCAGGAGTCTAGGGGGAGAGGGTAGCTGGCAGTAGCCTATGAGGAGCTAGGGGATTTGGCTGGGAATGCTATCTCATTGATGCACGCTGATCCTAGGAGCCTGTGTGGTTTAGTACTTCAAACTCCATGTGATCTGATTCCTTGTGTTTGTTGTAAAAGCATGACACACATAGGGACCTGTCAGTGCTATGGAACAAAGCCTAGACCTAGTTAACCCCATTTATTGGGCCATAGTCTCTCACAATGCAGACAAAATATGTAGGGATCGGGACAGTCGCCTGTCTGGTGGGTCTCCTGCCTCCCCCTCTCCCCCCTCTCCCTCAATGCCCCATCTCACTCCCTCCCTACTTCACTGCCTCCCTGCTCCTGTTCTTATTCCCCTTCCTTCCTACCTTGCTCCTTCCCAAGTTAACTGAGCCAGGTTTAGACTAGATGGCCAGTGTTGGGGCTTTCTTGGTCTGTAGCCAAGAGTCCTTACAGTGAGGTTTATGCCAGTGTCTTGGTTCCTCTTCATTCCCCTTATTATAATGCTGAATTATTCTTCTAATATATGAGAAACAAAGCTGTGTAAGAAAGTACTAATAGCTTGCTAACTATATAAACCACTTTTGATAGTTGAAAGCTACTTCGATTCAAAGCAATTCGATAGATCTGGAATTCTGAAGAAATTAAGAATAATATTGATCATTTTGTGAATTTTAAGTTTATTAATTGGTAGAGAACACCGTCTTCCGTCTGTGGTTGATTACAAATGTATTGGGTACAGCGCAAGGTCAAGTCAAACCTCCCCTAGCAACTACATGTATTTGTCAATAAAAAACACCTGCTTAATAAAGACCAGTAATCTTGACCATCTAGAAAGTAGCTTGCATGTAAATGAACCTGTCTATAATAAGACCACCTGCTCATAAATACGGTAAATACCACCTTCTCTTGTAGACAGGTTTAGCTTACATACTAATATTATAAGGAATTATCCTTGCAGGCCATTGTGACAACATTACAATGCTTGGGTTCTTTAAATGCTTAGAGCATGCCCTACTACAGGGTCCATGCTTAGAGGTTAATATTTCTAGAGCAAGTTGCCATTAGACTCATGTTGATAATTGGTCTTCGTTTTCCATCCAGTACATAACCAGTATCTTGTGGGTAAGATGGGAAGTGACGGAGAGAGAAGCGGAAGAAAAGTGGAAGAATTATGCGGGGGCTGGGGAGGAAAAGAGATTCAAATCACAATCTGCCTTGGGATACCAACATGATAGGGAACAAATGCTCATTTGTGATAGCTATCTCTCTTTTAAAATGTTGCTTCAAAGAAGGGTGTGATAATGATGGTTCAGCTGCCTTGGCATTTAGGCACGGGCGATTAGAGCTGCAAACATAAGCAATGAAATGATTCATCCATTTGAGTTTTTTTACCACTGTCGATGAATATTTCCCAATTTTCATTCAAGCGGCAATCAAAGCAGATTAATCTCGGTACAAATCCTCCGATGACGCCAGGTACAAAGGGATTCTTCTCCCGTTATACCCCGATCTTAAAGTTGATCTTGCGGCTATCATATCACAGGCCTTTGAAGGGGGGTGTGATGGGAGGATCTCTCTGCCAGTACACCTGGCCAGAATTATGGTAGGAAACCACTCAAGCGTAGTGGCATTCTGCAGCCATATTTTTTTGTTTGGGGTGGGGGGATATATTGTTGAAATTTTGTTTGGCCACTATTCATCTCGCCAGTAATTTTTTAACAAGAACTCTTACCATTTTGTCTTGATTACCTTGTGTTTTGTTGTCATCTTAGCCCTAGTTGGGGCTTGTGTATTTTATCAAGGAGGTTTAATTTCATTTTATGCTCTCATTCATAAGTATATTGTCCTATGTACAGCAAGTTAATTGACGTTGATTTCAGTTGAATCTGATAACAGGAACAGTGTTGAATCATGCATCAATGAACTATATGCAATCATAAAAACAATGCTTAATTCATATGGATTAATACAAATAAATGAAATTTGTCATTGGTTTCAAAACCCCACAGCAAGTAAATATTTTGTTGTTCAAAAGAGTAACACTATAGTCTCAATACACAAACCATCTGGAAGGGTCTAAAATATGTTTTTGGATTGCCCAGTGTTATACATGTAGCTAACTAGAGAACATTATGGTCTTTGAATTTGCTATATAATCATTATCATTTGCCACTGCCATAAGAGAAGTCTGTGATTAACATGAGAACACATTGAGTAATAAGTTACTGTCAATAACAAGTTTTCATTTTATCCATGTAATGCTATTAATTTGGATTGCTTGTCTAATAGGGCACGAGAGATGCAATCAATTGTAAAGTTGCAATCAATTGCAAGTCAGATCATGTGACTAAATGCACAATTAATTTCAATTAATTTAGTTGCAGTTAATTGCAACTTTACAATCCATGGCAACCCTTTCTGCAACGGGGCCCTGGTCAGGCACATGACTTAAATTTGTACTCGCCCTATACAGAAGCAGGGAAGAAAATATATGGGGGTTGGGGGCTCTATGGTATTATGTGAAATATTTTGTGATATCCATCAGATTTAAAAAGTAGCCCCCTGAAATTATGAATTAATTTCTGCATTGTACTGAAGCAGGCAAGTGGGTTTTTAGAACCCTGCATCTGTAGTGTACATACCATTACCTGTAAATTGTGGCTAATCATGTGAAAACTCCCTATTTACACGGTTTCCCCAAACTCACAATGAGCCACCAAATCTTGCATTTATACACAGTTTGTAAGCTTTAGGGATCTAATTCAACCTATAAACACTCCAATTGTAAAGGCTTAGGAGAATGGCCTTAAGTAACTCTTGTCTTGTGCAAACAAATGCTCCTTTTCCAGGATCAGGTATTACCCATCTTTTGTCACTTTATAACCTATACATGGGAAAGAATTGTCCAGTAACTTTATAGCAATGTTTTTTTTTTATTCATTACTAATCATTATGATTGGTAATCCAGTCTAATACACTTCTCACTACACTACTTTTCACACCTCATACTAATTACAGGGAATTCCTTGGAAGGGATGCACCAGGGCCCATGTTCATACAAGCCTGCTAGCTTAGTTCATTACTAAGTCTATATTTGATGACGTGGCTAAGAATTTAACACAAGATCTTTGAGTTGCTTTGAGATGATTATCAATCATATGAGGCGCTAGATATAAATCACATATATTATTAACTTGGGTTAACTAAGTGGGTACCTAGGGCTAACCCTAGTTGGGGACTAGGAAAAGTGTTTGTTGCTCAATAAACTGCACATTTGAAATACACTTAGCGAGGAACTAAGCTAGCGGGGTGTTATCAATATGAGGCCAGATCTGTAGTATTTCTTCTCAACCTAGAAAAGCAAACTAATACAGTCCTAGAACTACAAGAGAAGGGATCCACTAAATCAAATTAGTGTGACTGCTGAAGTAAACATTGTTGTATTGCCTCTACTGTACATTACCTATCATCTGCTAAGTTATTGTCGCGTCTGTAAACCTCCATGTGTCTAGGATGCATTTATCGAATGATAGTTAGGTTTTTATTCTCCAGTACACTATCAAATTGAAATTAAATGAACTAATGCAGTGTGTATCCGTTGACCGGGGTAATAATGTAAAGCGCTATGATCCTTATGGGAATAGTGCTATATAAATAACAGTTATTATTATTATTAATGAAACCAATCTTGTACCTCAAAATAGAATGTAAATTCCACCAAAGAGGACATTGTAGGAAATGGGTAAACGGGTAAACTGTCAGGAACAGTATATATTCCTACTTCCATACAATCTGTAGATTGTTTCTGCTTAATGCTAAGAAGATTCCACTGGACAATATATGAGCAAACATTGCTCTTCAGTTTTTTAACTTCAGTTGGTAAAGTTTTGAGAGGCATTCTCTTTACCAAGTGGCTATACTGCGCCTCTGTGTAAATACAAACCAGTGAACTATCTCCCAGTGGTATCTAAGAGACAGTGGGATGGGAGAAGGATTCACCCTTTATCCTTCTGTCTGATTTCTTCCACTTTTCTTTTCTTTTCTGTTTCTTTTCTGTTGAGGCAAACAAGTGCCTGATTTTGTTTAGTACTTACATTTAACTTATTACCTGGTGGATCCTGTATTAACTCTAAATTTATATTTGTAATTATTGTGAGGTCCCACAATAATTCAATAATTTTAAACCAGCCATTGAACATTTTTTTGGTTTATATTTTTCTAAAATTTACAAAAGATACATTTAAATAGTTTACTAAAACAGACAATATAAAACTGTTAATGTGAAATAAAGACCAGAAATAGAAACAATGCTCCTATAATAATGCATAGAAAAGAATAAAGATATATTTCATAGATTGCCAGGCATTAGCTTCACTTTGTTTCAATCACATGATTCATCATAATGGAAGCATTCCATCAAGATGTTCCCCCTCTTCATTTAAATCATGTTAAATCTGATGTAAGGGACTCTTCAAATTTGAAAAAATTCTCTTTGTGGAGAATTAAAGGGGCCTGGACTTGGTGCTTACAGCCTTACACAGAACCAGCTCTATGGTATGCACTGATCTCAATACTGGTTCTGTGGCATGATAATTAGTAACCCATTGCCTACAGGAATCATGTGGGTCCGTTACTAACTCTATGGGGATTGCAACATCTAGAAGGGAATGGGTTATTGGTGTGATGAAAGTGACATGATAGATAGAGCCAATGCTTCTACATGAATCCCAGTGGTGATTGGGTTGGGCCACTTGTGAGCGCTTGGACCCACTTGATAAGTATCTACCTGTACACAGGCAAATAGGTAACTGATAATTTACCTGTAATCCTGTTCGTCCTGGAGGACTCTTTATCATTGATTGAATCAGAAATAGGAAACCGTTTTGACAGTTGCGGCTTGGATGTGAATGAGTGTATCAATATTACATTGCTAGCGTTAGAAGGTTCAATCTGCCTCACTTATCTATAGCTGATTGGAATCAATTTCAACCAAGTTGATTAGTACAATATGTTTATTTCTTAGAAACTGATAAATGTGTTTTTGTTTTAGCTTTTGTCAATGTTTTTTTGGCCATTATATTTATAATATACACAGTAGTAAATTAGAACTTGGTGCTTTTGGATTGGAACTTGAGCCAGGATTGGTGCTTTTGGATTATACATTTACACTCTACAATTGGACAAGGATCTGAATTATACAACTCCTAGTAATTTATTACTAATTAATTTCATTCAGTTACTTTGAAATTGCAATAACAAAACAGTTTGTTGAACATTTTGTTTGAAGAAACTAAACACAACACAACAGTAAGTCCCTCCTACACAACTCCTCATAAATTCATAAGCAAAAAGTTATAAAGGTTGCGACTTAACAAAAATATTTATATGGTAGTTAAACAAATCATAAGTGAGGATGAGGAATTGTTGAGGGGGGAGGGGGGGGGGGGGGAGGGACGATGACAATTACTTTGTGTGTAGTGTTTATGAAATACAGATCAAACATAACAAACAAAAATATTTTGAGTTACATTATATGACATGCAGAAATGCCTCAGAATATAACCAGAGTATTTACATTATGATATATTGATATTGTGAGACTTTAAAAGGGGAAAAATGCTTGGAAGTGATTTATAACGTTTTAACCTGCTCAAGACTGCTTAATGTTGATTGATACAACAACATGCTTTCTCTATAGACCACATCCCATTTGTTTTCAGGACTAGGCCTGAATGGGTTAACCTATATACAAGACTATTAACTAATATAACAACATGCTTTCTCCATAGTCCACAGCCATGTGTTTCCGGAACTAGTCCCGAATGGGTTAAAAGGGCATAATAGAAGTTGAATTTCAGGTGAGCCACAATCGACACAAATTTGATCAAAGGCTTGTGACTCTTGATGCGGAAAACGGATACTTCTGATACCTGCAGGTAGCCAAATGGTGAGGAAATAGTAATTTGTTGAATTTGGCTTGCAAGTTGCAACACTTGTACACACACCTGTATCAGATAATATTGTAAGGGTATTAAACAGTATGGTAATACAATACTATTTGATTTTGTTATTATAACATGCACTATTGCACTGATTCTTCATAGACCTTAGCCCGAGTATTCTGGGGAACAGTCATGAATTGGGTATGTATAATGTGTATTTCTCGCTGTGACTGTGGTGTCCTCTAGTGCTTTGAGATATGTGTTTTGGAAATAATTAGCATGGATTATTTAATAATAGGCAAAATTTGTTGTATTGCTAGTATCACACACTATTGTAGTTTTACATTAACAATTGAGAAGAACAATTGATACCTTTTTTTTTTAAATAATAGAAATATAAAAATCTTAGTACATGTATAACATGGTCCCTTGTCTTCCTTTTATGTAGATTGTAGAATCGTATTCTTTTCATAACAAAACATGTACTGGCTCCAATTGTGGCATATTGGTACATTTACTGTAAATTGATGAGTTTGGAACAACAAGATAGAAGATACAGTGTATTGCATAATATACTCTTTGAATCTGATACTGTTTAGTGCCCTCTTGTGGCAGAAATGAAATGGAGCATGACTATCTAGATAACTGATGAGCACAGTTTTCCAACAAGAACAAGCATCTCATTATTGTCTATAACATTGTGCCTTATGTATACATACTAACTAGAAATTATTTTTCTTAGGGATGAGATCTAAATGGTCTCCATTCCCCCCCCCCCCCCCCCAGTTTTTATGTTTCCATGGAAATGGATAGTGATGATTCTGGCTTCTTCCGAAATGAAAACTCAACATTTGCTATTTTTTTCTGCAAAATATTAAGGTTATGATCCAATTCTCTGAATGCAAGGATCAAACAAATTACAAGGTTCTGTAATGTAATAATGTACATTCTCCCTTAATTATAGTTAGAAATAATTATATTGAACAGTTTTTTTCAATTTGTATGATGCTTAATCATACACAATACATAAAGTCTATGTTTTTGTACACATGCAAATTAGCAATTTACTATGTCAGAATACATTTGTGCAATTTGATTACAGTAAATATGAATTTCTTAATGGGAGTTTTTTCTCATTTGTGATTCCATCGTAAGAACTCCAAAATATATCATAAGACTTAAATATTAATCAAAACCTTCTTTGTTTAGCAATACAAATTCGGCTAACAAAACTTAATTGCTTCGTTCATCTGTTAGTAATGAGAGCCATTCTTTTAAACACAAGTTCTTTCGGAAGCGTTCTACCTAAATCCCAAGTTGCCAACCATCAATTTAATATTTATTTTCGGAAGCACATCTTCCGATTTCACAGTGAGTAATCTCGCAAAAGTTATTATTTAACTAACTGGATACGATTTGATGTTCGCTTCTCGTGCAATTCTCATGCGGGCTGTTGCAGTTCTGGTCCACCCGAAAGACTGCGGTTTAAGGGCCGATTTATTATTAGACGTTTTATAATTCTGCTGCGCCAATTTTCTTGAATGAAACGCGCGAGAGATTGTTGATGCTTATCAGTCCACATTAATTTCTCGGGGATTTTCTTCTTTCGGAAGCAAGGTGCGGCAGGGATCCTGTGGGATGGGAAATTACACATATCGGTGAAAATGTCACAGATTGTTAGCTGAACATTCTCCACGACAACAACGACGATGAGATGTAGCGCTTACTGTTACAGGCCATCGGGGAGAGGAAGTTAGGTGGATGGTGGTTGCTATGCAGGCTTAATTTACAGGTGTAGTAAATGTACATGTACCTGTAACTGTTGTTAACTAGTTCCCTACTGCTAGATCTTGCATTTCCCATTTAGTTCATACAGTGTCCGCCAGGTTCCCGTAGGCAATGGGTTAAACTTAAAGCTTATATTGCTGGCAGAAAACTTTCATGCCTGGTCAATAAAAAGATTCTGTCACTGGTTAACTGTTACTGTTTAAATTTCTCGTTATCTTAGTTCAAAATGCAGTTTTAAAACAATTGAATTGAATTGAAAATAGACATATTGTTCACATGTACTGTGGCAGTTAGTTTAAATGTTACAAGTTAGCCAGATTTTGTATGGAATGCACAGGTGTTACTCCATCCGAACCAAGCTTTCTGTTTATTTTCTTTGTCTTCATTTTTGCTCAGTATCATTGCCCCAAATAATATGTTGTTTACCCCAAATTTTTCATAGACTATTTTTGCATGCATGGACACACTTACATGTATGGACAATTAGAGCACATATAATTTGTCTATCAAACTAATGCTTTTGCATATGAGAACACAACTACCAAGTATCTTTAAAGATGTGAAAATGATTGTGTATGAAAATCAACTAATTGGTAACACAGACACACATCATGTGAGTTTTATCCATCATGTCACCCATGTAGAAGAGATAAAACAAGTCTGAGATTTAATTTCTTCCTCACAAAGTACTTTTGTGAACTTGCCCTTTTATCTGCTGCTGGTCCTGTGGGGAACAAGAAAAGAAATATTTTGTTATTGTTGAATATTTCTGAACGATATTGACACATGGCCATTTAATCCCCTTTGGTATTTGACAAACAGAAATAAGGAAACTAGATAGAAAAAAAGGAGAAAAGGCCAAATGGGTGTTCAATTTTATAGACAGTGCTAAAACCATTTCCACCTCAAATCATGCATGCAAAATTGAAATACCAGACGAAGATTGAAGAAGATGTTTGTTTAACTTGACTAAGAATGTGTGAATGTATTGGGAAAAATGTAAATGTAAATGTAATTTAAAATGTTAGGTGTTTGAAGGAATTGGAATATTTGTGTGTTCCATTTGTGTGTACGCATGTGTATATGAATGTGTTTTTATTATGATATTTACATTGATGTGTTTGTTTGTAAGGGTAATGAGAAAGGATTGTCTATATGCTGTGATGTTGCTAGGGTCAACCTAGACAAAGGGGGGAGGGGGGGGGGGGGGGGTAGCTGATACCAATATACAAATGGTGGAACGCACCCTTGTAGCCCCCTATTTAGGGGGTTGCCATATATGATAGTACACCCCCCCCCCATTTTAAAGCAACATTCTTTCCTTATTAAAGTTGTGAGGTTGGTGATGAATCGGGGGAATTTGAATTTCTCTTTTAATTAGGTTAATGCAGAGTTTGTAAACAAAAAGCTATAAATTTAAAAGACCAAATTTTGTCAGTGTTTGCTTTGGTTGCTTATCTTTGCCATCGCTGCCAGGAGATAGTTGATGATTCTCAAGTTTGAGCCATTCTTCAGTTCTTGAACAAAGCTAGACTGATAAAGTTAATATTGCAGCCCGTTATCTACCTGATCAATCAACTTGTTTGTATTTATACGATATTTGAGATGGAATCATTCATGCCAGGTCAAAAAATAGACAGATAAAAAAGAGTCAGGAAGATTAGAAAAATAACATCATAAAAGGGGTACAGAGCATAAAAAAGATAATATAAAAATGACTTTTTTTGTTGAGAAATTAGATCATGACAGTGAGTAAGGTTGTGCAGGGTTTTCCTTTTATCAGAGAGTAAATATTGGTTTGTTTGGTTTTATTGCAGGAAATGCAGTGACTTTAGTATTTGGTGTTGTTCTCTTCAGGATAAATGATGGGTTGGTCGCAAAATAGAAATAAAAAATTGTTTGCCATACTTTGGGAATCTTTGATGAATTTATGTGTCATAATGCAGTGTCTATGCACACACTGTAAATCATACGTATGTTTAACTTTAACACCCTTAACCTGTTCCCTTTCTAGATTTTGCAATCCCTATTGAGTTAATACAGGGCCTGCCAGGTTCCTGTCGATAATTGAGGACAACATGATTTTGGTATAACACACTATTCTCCACAGACCCCATGAGTGTTTTTCGGGACCAGTCCTGAACAGGTTAACCTGTTAGGCCATCAGAGAATCATGCATTGTTTTTTTTCATGGTTCATTGCTAAGATTGGTTCTTAATTTCTTCTAATGCATTTTCGAAAGTCACATCAGTGTAAATCATAATTCTTAAATTTGAAATTTGGATAAGTCACTAACTGATTTTGATTAGGAATGACAAGTACAGTTTATTTTGCTTATCACTTTGTGTCACTATTGTTTACTCTTTTTTTCATTCAAAGTTGACCATGACCCTCAGTGATGTGCACTCATTGGACTGTGATAATTATGTGTGTAAGGTATACATGTACATGTAGGTCTGATGAGAAATCAAACATGAACAAGATAAAAAAAGGATGAAACGGAAGAATAACAAACAGAAAAATGCATCATCTCTCACAGATTTAACACCTGCAATGTCTCTTTGATAAGAAACATTGTGATATTAATTAATATACACGATACAGAGCGTCCTAAAGTTAGGCTTCAAATTTTAAGAAAGCTTGTCAGAAATACATAGTATGTAGTAAATTTTTATGTAATATAGACATCACTTTGTCTTCAATATAGATGACTAATTTAGATAGTTAGAGATATTGGTAATTTGAAAAAGATTACAACGAGGTGACATATTTCTCCATCGTTCGTAAAGCTGTTAATTGCAGGGAGCGTCGCCAGCTGTCGCAGTGAAATTAGGAGTAAAATCAATTTAAGGGGAACCAAGTCGGATAATCATTACCGGGATGATATTTCATAATGTCCTTTGAGCAAAGATAGTAGAGTGTAGACGGACGGGTTATTGAGAACCTGGGCAAACATTAGGCCCGTTCTCACTGCCGCAAATAATCGCGAGCATCGCGATCCAAATTTCAAAATTTGTTGCCGTGTGGACATACAATTTTGAAAATAATCGCGATGAGGATCGCGATGCAAATCACAATAAGTTCTGCGATTTTTCAGAAATCATCGCGATTACTTGGCGCGCGCTGCGTGTGTGAGCGGTCAACAGAAAAATAATTTCGAAATTCTGATCGCGATGCACATCGCGCTATTAAGCCAGTGAGAACGGGCCTAGTGTGATGCAGCAACGTTAAGTTTACACTATGAGAGTAAACACCCCTCTACACTACATGTATGTAGGTTAGTTCAACTTCATAAATGTGAAATAGGAAGTGGGCCTCAGGGGGACATTGTAAACATTGGACAGAATTTAAAATTTTGACACTTATTAGTATGTTTTAAAAAATGATATAAGGTAATAATATAAAAGCGAAAAGTGAACTAATACATACAGCTTTGGTTTCTTCCTATAAGGTAATAATATACAATATATATATTTTGTAAATATTTATTATTTGCATTGTAGCAAATAAGTTATGAACATACAAAAAAAAAATTTGAATAGGAATTTGTAAAGGTTAAAACAGAAAAAATATATTGCTTCGTTGGAAAAAATAATAAAGATTGTGAAAATTACAATAGATTTTGATGATGGTTAAACCTGCTTTGCGAGAGAAATGATCCTTTAAATAGAAATGATTATCTCAATACTTTAAATAATTCATATTTATCCCAATCATTTTACAACCACATTAAAAGGACACCTTTCTTACACTTCCTATTACACACACCTACACTACATGTATTACTCAAGATGTTACTCCCAAATAACACATTTTATGTGCTCTCCTCCATTTGAATCTCCAACAATAATCTTTCTAATGGGGCATGCCTCTTTTGATCGGTCTTTAGTATTATGTTCTTGGCATTAATAAGTCAATTAATATCACTCTGTTTATTTTTCTCCAGCAAGGAAAGGAGTTAAGAAAAGGACCCACACCAGAGATGGGTGCGTTGTCCACTCATCTGGCGTCCAGTGGTGTCTTTCTTACCCCTCTCTGTGCTATAGGCTATGACAAGCTATTTACTTCATCACACACGTAATGTATGGATGGTAATGAACCAGTTAAGTGTCTTTACTATGAGACAGCTGCCAGAGTGTAAATATGGGTGCGTAAACAGTCCTCCGTCACAGACACTCACGCCACGGACAATTAAATGATGAATTTGGGCAGTTTTGCGACCAATCACCATTTTCTCTTGGTGTAAAGAATCTCCTGCAAATATTATTTTAGTGCTTTGTCCGTGTAGGTATATCTCCTTTCAAAGTAATGTGTGGCATGCATGTGTTTTCTATTCTTGGGGGTGGGAGGGTGGGAGGAGGATTTTGATCGAAGAAATTCTTGTGCGAAATTAGGTTGCTGATAGTTTTAATGAGAAATTTGTTGAAATTATCTTACGCTCTGAAAAATGATCTGCTTTAAAAAATATTTTAAATTTAAAGCCTCTGGAAGGCATTTAATTTTATTTTGACTAAGTCTTGTGTGGAACGTGTTATCCTAATATGATTATTGTCAACAAGTTGGGTTATTTACAATAATATAATGCACTTCATCAGCAGTAAGATGTAACTTTTAGGGTTTAGCGTTTTTCCAGCTCTTAACTGTTATTGTTGAGGGTTCACTCCCCTTAACCCTCTAAATCATACGTGTTTGGAAAGTTTGAAATCATTCAACAACCTTTTCATTTATAAGCTTGTAACGAGAGAGTTAATTAGGCCAGATTATTCTGCAACCAGTTTGGGCGGGACCTTGGCAGCTGACACAAAGTCATGGAAAATCCCATCTTTAATTTGGGGCAGAATGCATTATTAGCGCAATTGTTCCTGATGCGTGGATGGCTTTTAGTTGTGAGCATGTTTTGAAGGAGTTGTCCTCAGACGCAGTTGACCTTGGGTCCGCAGGGGGTAAGAGGGTTGAGACAATAGTTGGTTCAGGGTTTGGATCGGGTTAGGTGTACTTTGGCTGCGAGGAGGTGTCAATCGAACCAGGGGCGCACCAGGGGCACAGGGGGGTGCCTCCGTGTTCCCCCTGCAGTGTGTGGAGAGAGGGAGGCCTTACAAATGCTGGTCGTATCGCAGGACGGGGGTTAGTGCATGAGAGAAACAGCTTTTCTTTACTAACTCTCACAAATTGAAAAGGGGAATCTTACCAATGGACCCAATTGATCGAAGGAAGAAAAGAAGTCACACAAGTCTCTCCCTAACGGCAGACATTGTTTAGTTGGACCGTGTTGTTTCTGATGCATATTTGGTTGTTTGGATGGGTCTGTATCGTGCTGAGTGGGCTAATTTCCCTATACAATTCCTGTTTTTGTTTCTCAGCCCAAGTTTCATCTCCCATCCCTGGCACACCATTCGCTGATGATCATTCTATTGAGGTGCGTCGGGGGGAGATCTTCTGTGCGCGGCTCACGGAGCGTGCATTCGCGTTGGGGAGTCTTGGCGTGGTGTTAGGGCGTGATAATAAGCGGAGATTACAGCACACGCCTGTTTAGACACTGCACAGATACAAGGTCACGGAGCGAGGAAGAGCGTGTACCATCACCCTCATGAATAGATCAAGCTTTTTGACTCACAATGGAACACCCCGCCAAGTATCTGTTAAAACTTTGAGTGAAAAATGAACTTTTGTGTTGAGTTATTGGGCATAAAGTGCTGTGATGTTTGTATTACTTTGTACTCTATTCAGTCAAGGAAAGAGGGTTCTTTTCATTTGAGAAAAGTGCATCTGGAGGATGAACCTTAACTTGTAGTTTTTGTTTATTTATAGTTCTTATAATTATAATCTGTGCTAAGCTTAATAATAGACAGTAAATTAACATACTTTTGCACAAGCAGGAATAGATTTTCAAAACCATGTGATTCAATTAAAAGTGAAAGAAGGGTGAAAAAGGGTTACAAATGTTATTTTTTAATTATAAATCTTGACAACAATTTGTTGTACATGTAGATTACTATCTGTTATTCATAATTAATTATTCACTCCAAATGCATGTTAACTCATTGACATTCTTTCATAATGTGCTTTTCCTGCTAATTTTGTATGACAATCAGAGTTCTCAGCAGCTGATATCACTGCAGGCATTCACTTTGAATGACAGTAACATGTGCAAAAACCTACCAGTTTTGATGGAAAGTAGTAGGTACCTGGGAGTAGGGATCCCTAATTGGTTCATATCATAGATGACAAGATGATATTAAAATTCCTGGAAAACTGTATTTTCCTCACAAAAAAGGACACTCCTGTTAAAATTAAGTTGTTGGCCAGTGATTGGATGGTGTTTTATTTTGGGCCACCCAACCAAGACTCGAGTCTAAAGTTCTTTCAAGGCGGTTGATAAATGGAAAGTATGTTGATAGTTTGATAGAAGAATAGGCAAGTGAAAATATTAGATGCGGGAACTAAGTGGTCATGGGGAGATGAAAGTGGAAGAATTGGTGGAGAAAGTGGACAGTGATTTGTCCTAATCGGTTTCCCACTGGTCCCTTCTATGGGGTGCATACGAGAATGGTAGAAGCATCGTGATTGAGGTACTAGTCTACCAGCTCCCTGATAGAGAGAGGGTAGTAGCAGTGGTAATGGTGTGCTGGTGGGCCAATGCAGACCATCTATTTCTAGTCCTACTCTTTCAGAATCAGCAGGTCCTCCCTCTTCTGGGACTGGGGAGGGTAGCTAGTGGTGGCACTGGTAGTAAGTCACCAGTGCTTGTTAACCCATTGACTACATGTATGTGAACTAGGTGGGTCCTCTATTAAATAGTCTATATGGGTATTTCAAAATGTAGGAGGGAACAGATTAAATACAATTGTATAGTCTAGAATCAGTGTTTTGAAACATAGAGGCTATATGAAAAAATTAGCCTGAATGTAAAACTTAACTTGCATTTTGGTTAACCCATTTATTACATTGAACATGTACTTGGTCCTTCCAGGAACACGATTGAAGCTCAATTGAAGCGTACCCCAACATCATGCACAACAAAGAATTGCTGAGAGTTAATTTTTGGACCTCATCAAAATGCAATGTTTTGATATTTTAAGATCAGAAATTTCAACCATAAAAATTGTTTACATGGAGGGGAGATCCCAGGGCAGTAGACCTCACATTAGGATTCATAATTCCATTATGCTCTCGAAAAAAAAGAGGTCTTGCTACTGTTGAGCTTATTGTGCCATTCAGTTGCAAGATACCATTGGAAGCATCACGCGGAGATGCAAGCAAGTCGTAATCGGCATCAATCAGACATAATTTGTGAATCGCGGGGATGTGCCCTCCCAGGAATGTCAAACATGTTAAACCAACGACTACCTTTGAGGAGAATGCGGGGGCATCGCGATGAAGCATCAAGTGGCGTCCCAAATTGGGAGGAATTAGCAGTCGTTTGAGAAGTGATTTGATTGGGGCGGGCCAATCTTGTCCCGCTGGTGGGTTGACGTTGTGAGGCAAGTAAGGAAGATAAAGTCTTTCTTAGTTAAGAAGGGTTTAAATGTTTCATTTTGGGTCCTGCAATTCCGTAATGGGTGCAGCAGTAGGGGAGGTGAAATCTGATGGTGGATCGTGAGAGGCGTAACTGGGACTAACTGCTGGTGCAAACGTTGGCTACCCAAATGTCCCAGCATGGGTTTAATGGTGTCTCTTACGCTTTCAAGACTTTACCTGTGCGTTTATTCAGTCTCTGTAGGAATCATTAAGTGTTGCTTCAAAAAAATTTGTTGAAGTTGTAAGATATTTACTCGAGACAATAATGCTGGTATGAAGGTTGAATAATTATTGGATTTATGCTCTGTTTGGGGTTAACGAGGCACTCAAGTTGTGCTATCTTTGTACTCGAAATATTGTGAAATCACAGTACATAATTGTCAGGAATCTCTCCTAAATAGAATGGGCAGATACATTTACACACAACCCACCACTGAATTATGGGAACGGTATCACCGACCAGTAAATACATGTTATTTGATTGCAATGTGAAAGTTATTTTGTGTAGGGCAGACAGTAGTCTTCTTATTCTATAAAAATTATTTTATAAAGAGATATTTAGACATATTCTTTTAGGTTTGTTCCATAGTTTATATTGGAAGCCTGATATCTTCAGAGGGTTTTTCTTGTAATTTTAACCCCTTACCTACAGGAACCTGGTGGGTCCTGTATTGACTATATGGGATTGCAAAATATATTAGGAAACAGTATTCGGTTTGTAAGAAAAGATTTAATAAAACTTCTTACTAATCTGAATTTTCTATAACATTATCACCATTAAAAACAGAACTTGGTATTTTGAATAGAACAGTCTGACCTGTATTCAATGTGAAGGAAATATGAATGTGACTCAGGTAGGAATGCAGTATAATGCTTGAATTATTTTGAAGACATTTTATGCTCCAAAGTGTCATTAACGAATTCACACCTTCCTCCTATCTAACAACCAAAGATGAGTGTCTATTAAAAGCCACAAGCTTCTATCATTTGTATTCTTCTCTTAAGTTTACGATCATGGGCAGCTGATTCTGTAGCGAACGCAACCAAATCATAAATCATTTTGATAGTTACCCCGAGGGGCCTTGACTGATATTAACTGCTTCCTAACAATGCGCCCATATCTCTCGTACAATCAAAAGGCGTTGGATATAATCGCGTTTCAGTCTAATTTCTATTGGTGATCAAACCCTTTGTGACAGTTTCCCTTTTTTTTTCTTCACAAAAAGTGAAAAAGAAAACTGGGAATGAAGTAGGAGAGCGCTCTAAGAAAAAAAAAAATTCTCAATATTTTCATCCATTGTTGTGGCAATTTCCTCTCCCACTGCATAATTGTTAGGCTACAATCCCGGGCCGGGCTGCAATGTTTTCTCTCACCATGATCTTGAACGCAGAAATTTCATGCTCGCCAGAGTCTGAAATTATTATTGCCCGTCCAATTGTACATGGGCATTGAGCATGACCCCAAGCAATAAAACACTGTATCTGTGGCTTGTCTGTTGTGGTAATAAGTGATGAGATAGAAAATGTGTTAACCTGTTATAATGAAATGCAATAATTAATTGGCCCAGCATTAGTAGTCTGCAATTTGCTGTCATACTTCATAATTTTAGTTACACATTACACCGTTTTGAATCTGTCATAAAAATTGCAAAATGAATTTTCCCATAATCTCGGAAAGCGACCATCAATGGTTTTGCATTGAAGTTATTCATAGCTCTTGTGTTTGTTCAATGTTTTGTAATTAGGATTAGTTTTCTGTTTGATTTAAATACTTAAACTTGAATCACCAGTCTGCCATTACAATTAATTGCAAACAATCTTGCTTCTGATTATCCTGTCATCTTTCCATTGCATTCCGTGGAAAACTATCAGAATGTCTGGTTGTCCAATGTCTTTAGAAAGACCAAAAGACATATGATATTGAAACAGATTGTCTCAGCAATCTTATTAACCTGAAAATACTCTGGTTTTAGGTCTTTGGTGAATACATGGCATATAATAGCATATTGAAAGAACCTACATTAGGTGACCCCAGTCTATGTGCATCTTGCTGCAAAGTATTCCATCGTCTTTCTGAATTTCTTGGAAAATCAACCAATGGTCCACATTGTCTAGACTAAGTGGATGTCCAGGGACTTAAATTAGAGTAAGAAACATTTATAAGAGACATTGTCTCTGATTGACTCAGCAATCTTACAACTTGGAGCCAACATTTGGTCGCTCCAATTAATTGGCGACAATCTTGCTTCAAACTTCAAAAGTACAAAGTATCCCATCGTTTTCCTAAGTTTCCTGGAAAAGCGACGGAGTGTCCAAGCCGTCCTCTGGGTCAGGACTACGTGGTTGTCCGATGACATCTGTGTAGCATCTGGAAAGGCAGCATTCTGACCTTCACTGGACACCTATGGAAGAGGCTAGGGATGTGTGCATGTGGTTAAGCTTCTAATAGTCCCACACTATTGCAAACTGTGCAGGCTGCGTCTGTCTGACTGTGGTTAGGCATCTAATGGTCCCACACCATCCTTCACCTAATGTTAGGGAGATGGGGTTGCATGCACTTTCCAACCCCATATCAAAGTAAGATATTTACAAATGAACTGGTTGCCGAGTATATGCCATATCTGCGATTTCCATAGACTTCATACAAGAAGGTGCATTGGGTTGGGGATAAAATTGAGTATTTTACAGGTTAAAAAAAAACATTTTCCAGAACTTTTGTTTAGCTAATAGTCTGGTTGCCTCATCTTTCATCATGGTATTATTGCAGTAAATTGTAGGACTATCAATAATAATGTTTGATAAGAAATGACATCTGCTTTTTTGGATCAACAGGTTTTGCACCACTTCCTGTTCAGTTTTGTTAAAGCCACAATTCAACATTTCCAGGAAAAATATGATTTGAAAAATGAAGGTGAATGAATATTGTCTTTCTTTCTCTTTTTATGTTTATTTTTGGGTGGGGATATTTGTTCAATGTTGTTCATCATATGTGTGAAGAGGATATACTATTTTTATGATGTGGGTCATTATTGTGAGAAGCTCTGTGGTTTGTGGAAGCCTCGGTATCTATTTTTAGCTATGGATGTGGCATCTTCCTCAGCAGGGGGTTTCCCTCGATGATGTCACTCTACCCACAATGCACTGTCTCTGTTGCAATAGACTTTAGAACAAGTCTCTTATGACCTCACTTTACCCTGGGTCAATCATTGATGGCACATAGCATTGTTCTGTCATCAACGTTGTTTGGAGTAAAATGCTCTGTTAGACCCGGTTAGACCAAGGAGTTTCTTGGTTAGACTTTGTATGGCTGTTGACTAATGTACATCCGCAAAAAAAAGGTCTATTTTTGTTGAATTACAATTGGTCAAATGAGCAGAGCATTTAAGATAAACATCCTCTATAAAAAAATTTCCAAGCCTCTTTGAAATTTCGGACAATCAATTTAGAAAAGCATATAGCAGATTCGCTTTATTTGTGAATGCTCAAATATGAGGGGGTAGGAATTGTAGTCAATGGATATGTATTACAAGTATGATAATGCATTATTTAAATAAAACTACAACTATACCAAACATTGATAACAAATAAACAATAGCAATGGCTCTGACTACAAAATATCCTGCTACCAGTCAGGATAACTAAAGTCGTGAAAAAAAGTAAATTATATATTCTGAGATGAACCTAGATCTAAAATATGAGCGCTCAATTAAGTCTATCTATAGATGCTATATTGGTGTTTAACACCAAACTCAAATTGTCTTGATTTGGGTTAAAATTAAAACAAAATAATGTCTCTCACAGATGAATATATGAGATAGCCTAGGGTCATAATTATACAAATAATTCAAACTCTTAACAGATTCATCACACCGGTTATTTTCTCACACTGGTTTGTTTATAGATCAATACATACATGTACACAATGGACATCACAGAAAACTGATAATCATAGGTATCTTGTATCCTGAACTTTTAACCCCAAACAATTGATTTTTGAGTAGAATCCATTAGACAAAGAAATATGATATGAGATCATTGATTTCATTGTACTTAATGAAATGAGTGAATCCTTGGTCATAACAGTAAAGATAGTTGATAAGGTGTAGATAATGTGATATGAATACACTATGGGTGTGCTTTCAATCAATCATTATCAAATGCTGGAAACCACTAAAGAAAAGCTTTGTTTATGTATACATAGAAATACATGTACAGGAAATATGATGTCTGATCAAATAGGAGCCACACACAGAACCTACTTTGTAATGGATTTCAGGCAAATGAATTCACAATTAGTATTTCAAATTAAATAATGCATTAACTTTGTATTCAAACCATAAATGAATATATTGTTCTAAGCACCACCCTGTTTTGATTTCCCCCACAAATGATGAACCCATTAATAACATGCATTCTCCGTAGACCCCAGCCTAAGTATTTCCTGGACTTTTCATGAACAGGGTTAAAAACCACTGTGCTCGTTTCATTTTATACAGCCATCTCCTAAATACATGAAGAGATGATTAAAAACCATACCCTTGCCTGATGTAATCTGGCTTGGTTCTCCTAGTACTATCCATGGTTCTTTGGAGAATCCATTCAATAAGTTTGACCATTTGAAATCAAAAAGACTTGAATGGGTTAATTAATTGTTAAACTGGAATAAACTCTCTATTGCTATATATGGTATGAATCAAAAGTTATCCATTATCTAATTTGATATAATAATTGTTGAATTGATGGGGTTTATGTTCGCTTGGTCTACGCTCATTTGGTCTACTACCTGATGCGTTTAACTTCAATTTTCCCAACTACAAATATGATCCCTAACCCCAAACCTACATGTAACCCTAACCCTAATCCACACCCCTAACCCTAATCATAAGCCCCCGAATTTATAATTTTCTAGTAGACCAAATGGGAGTAGACCGAATGGCAGTAGACCAATCAGCAAGTTAGCAATTGATTGTACGATTGCCTGATGCGGAGGCTACAATGTAGCTATGGGCGGATGTTCACTTCCTATCCTGCAGGTCATCGCACCTGTGATTAGCCCAGAAGAGGCGCCTGTTTGACCCCCTCCTACTGGGCCCAGGCCCTCATCAGGGGCGAAGGAAGGATGGTGATGTGTTCCATCTTACTCTCTCCGGGCTCAGCCTCAGCTGCCACCCTGATGAGAACCGCTCAACCCTCCCTCTCACCCCACCCATCCAGATCCTGGCCTTAATTGCCTACCCTCTTCATAAGAACTCCTCTCTCTTCTTTCCCCTATACTAAAAACAATTGTTCTATTGGTATATCTTGTGTTTCATGGTCCTTTTTAATAGTGTTATTTCATACTGCCATGTATGTCCTGTTATAAAAGCAATTGCAAACATTAATACAATTTGGTAGAACTTTACATTAACAAAATATAAATATCTCCCCCAAATAATCACAATCACGGTCACAATCACCTACACCAGTTCTCTCCTCTTCATGCCGTGGGTCTGACTGTATGGATTCAATGTACGGATTCAGTCTATTGAGGCATAACAAAGATATCCCCAATTATATTATATCCAGATATGACTATTTACTTCCTACTTCCATGGTCAGTGAATGGAGTACAAATTGCAGGCCCATGGTCAGTCCTCTTGTCCATCAGTCCAGTCACATTCTGTGGTGAGAGAGGACCAAAAGGCGCCAAGGCCGATAGGCGATACCAAAGTGCTGGTCCTCCTGTTGTTAATGATGCTTACCCCTAGATGATGACAGGGGACAGGGAGGGGGTCAAATGTTGGGAGTCATTGCCCCCTTCTGGGTCACTGGCCGCAGGGGATGATGTCATGGTAAGTGGTAACCTGTCGTTGGTCTCCACCCAATTTGGTTGACTGGAAAAATCAGAATTTAGATGCTTAGGATTATGGATTATGGATTATGGTAATGATTATGATTAGGGGTAAGGATTAGAGTTAGGGATTATAGTTAGGGTTAGGTTAATGGGTTAACCCCTGGAAGTTGTGTGTACATTGTAGGACTTACCATCATCAACCATGCTATGTTACTAGAGGAGACC
Source organism: Echinarachnius parma (assembly GCA_037951105.1). Lineage (NCBI taxonomy): Eukaryota > Metazoa > Echinodermata > Echinoidea > Clypeasteroida > Echinarachniidae > Echinarachnius > Echinarachnius parma. The sequence continues at coordinate 287,606 of JBAMJV010000869.1, read as the reverse complement.
TACAGGTGTAGAAATTATTCAAAATATGTATACAACAGGTGGTGTATTATGAAAACGATTGTATCTACGTCATATCGATTCTATGTCACTAAAATATATTTTTAGGAAATCGCTATTTCAGAAAACTGATTTGGCTAAAATATTTTAGTGACGTATATAGATACAATAGATTTTTAGCTTAAAATAGTTTCCAGAATACACCGCCAGGTGTGTATGTATATATTTTCCCCCTCTCTTTGTGCACAATAGATGCTGTACCACCTGTTTGCTAGTACCAGAGAGGTGATAGAAACTAGGAAGCCTAATGAACATGTGGCCTAATGTTACATACTGTCATATAATTTCTTTATATACACATTATTTGATTGCATTTATACACTATAATGGATAGTGACATTTTGTTGAGACCGTTCGATATGAAAGCAAAGGTCCATCAATGTTTTGTCATCAAAATTAGAATAAAAATAGATGTAGCCTATACATTGGTTCATTTACAGGAACATGAATAAGTGATATTGGGAAAGTGGAAAAGCCTGATGAGGAGGCTAGTTTAATCTGTTGAGTCCTCCTCTGAACTCCTGAAGGGCAGATGAGACAAGCTTGCCCCCCTCCCGCAGAGCCAGACTAGTCCTGTTGATCAAGATGCACCCATGTTGGCCTCTCTGCTCCTCTCTTGCCCCTCATAGCCCCCCTGGTAACCCCCCTCTCAGCTGTCTGGTGGTGACATGCAGGGACAGAATCTTGCCAGGAAGAGCTTTCATCTAGCCCTCGGGGGGATTAGTTTGGGGTTGAATAACTTCTCCTTCCATGCTTTGGCAGAATGTAGGGATAATGGGCAGGTTTGGAACTTACTCCACAAGATTTGTGCTTGAATTTGAACATAAAATGTACAAGCAAAATACTCCATATTCCTTACATGGACTTCTTAGTATGTGTGGACAAGATGTGATACCTGAAAAAGTCTAGAGCTAACCCTCAAAGAGATTTATTTGGGGTTAAATATCATATTCCACATTTGGTTGGTTGGTTGGTTGGTTGGTTGGTTGGTTGGTTGGTTGGTTGGTTGGTTGGTTTGATGATTATTTTCATTTTGAAAAGGATGATGTGCAGGGCAATGTCTTAGATTGAGAGAGCGCTTTAAAACTATGAGGTATTTTAAATGGTTTTACTCTGATTTAGATTAGTTATGAATGAATGGTGCTAGAAAGAAAGATGAGTTAACAAAAAAAAGGAGGCCAGAAAAACTTCATTTGAAAGAATGAAGGAATGAGAGTAAAGAAGGAAATAATCTAGAAGTAGACAGCATGATAGTTTCAAAGAGTGCAAGATCTCAAAATGAAGGGGGAATTGATGTCTTGAGGGAGGAGCGACACTTCCCACACTGTCATGAGATACCGATGTTACCATTTGGAGTAGGGGTGAGAAAGCTACCCCCTGCCTGGACCAGCGCCTGTGGCAGGGGGGAGGAAGAGGGCCACTAGAGGCTCACAGCGGATGTGTCTCCATGAATGAGACGAGAGGCGAGGGGATACTGGGAATGGATGCATCAATGGAAGAGGTTTTCCCATGATTACAAAGTGGTGTCAGACTTGTAGAGCTGTACTTCCACATTGTGTTTTTGCGAGTCGATAAGATGACATTGTTCATTTAATTGCTTGAATTTAGGGATATCTGCAAATAATCAAGGAATTGATAAAAATGTAAAAGTTTACACATTCACAGGCAGACTACACTTATGTACATGGCAACTCATCTCTGTGTATGAAGACACAGTTACATACAATGTACTGCTCTGGCATTAGCGTTTAGTTTCTACTTGATTCAGTACAAAATTTAGCTTTCCTTCAGGACGATCTGATTTTACTACAACATGTATTCTCCATAAACCTAGGCCTGAATATTTTCAGGACCAGTCCAGAATGGGTTAAATGATCTAATGTGCCCTTGCTGTTAAAATAGTCTCTTATTATTGTTTTACTTTAATTGGTAAGGCACATGTCTTGCAAGAAATTAAGAAACATATCATTGGTAGTAAAGAATAAAGGAATTTGAAGAAAAAAATACAAGTGCTGGAATACACGAAATCATGTTCACACAAGGATAACAAGGTGTACTTCATTTCCTGATGTAAACAACTTGACCTTCTGTCCACCTGAAAGAGGGGTATAGAAGGGGTGCAGAAATGCACCCCTCCTACCACTGGCCTTTAACAGGTGGTGTGCTTTAATTGATAGCAGTCACTCTATCAGCAAGTGGCCATATGATTATGAATTTCACAGGAAACAATTTCTACTTTTCACATGAATTAATGATACTGAATCGAGTGTCGAAAAGAGAGAGAGAGTAAGCGAAAGGGAAAGAGAGAATGGGAGAAATTAACATGAAGTTGGAAGATTATTGTACGTGAGCTTTCTATGTCACAAAATATAATTTGAGGTGATTTATACATTTTGAATAAAAAAAGTGTCCCATCCTTTGAGGCAGGAAGCTGGCCTAATTAAAAATCACCATGGATGTTTTATGTTGAAATTACTTTCTTTTGTTTTCACAAGTGCGATTAGTGATCTGGTGAACAAATATGGTTCAGCTGCATCGCTGTAACCTAGTTGGATGAATGTTTAGTTTTACTTTTATCACAGCACAAAGCTGAAATTGATTATGAAAGGATGTACTAAATGTATCAAAATGTCAATGACAAATTGACAACATCTCCATTTGGGAACTAGATACATTTGCAGTTCTTTACATTTTGTTCAAGATCATTCATATTGTAGCCTGTACCTTAATTAGGGTTAAATTCATCAAGGTTAAAATTATCCCTGTTATTCAAGTCACCATTTTTTAACAGTCACCATACCTCATTTGTACATGGTGTTATATGATATCTCCAGTGCTCAGTTGTAGTTTTGATTGTGACAAGATCAAGTGCATGTTTGTAAATAGGTTATTTAAAGGGGTAGTTTAGTTTTGGTAGAGAAGGGCGCTGCACATCACAATTTTTTTGTGAGATAATGAAAAACTGAGTGTCGAATTTGAGAGAACATGCAATTTTAATGGCAGAATAAACTTTATTTGGTCAAAATCGGTCCAGAAACAGCTGAAATATCAATAAATATATTTGATCTTATAATTATTTGGGGCCCAAATAATTAGATGATTTTTTCAAAAAAAATAAAAATGCTTACACTTTTTCAAAAATTTTCAAAAGCATTTTTTAAATAGTTGATGATGATCTATCTACTTAATCATTATTTCAATAGAACATCACATGCATTATTTTGTAGGAAAAATGGTTGAAACCAATGCCTTTTTAGAAAGCACCCTCTTGTGTTTTAATGGCTCTTTTTTAATGATAACAGGCTTTTTACTTAGTTGTTTGTAATTTTGTATACCTTTCGAGCATGGTGGAGTAATAACTATTAATTAGTTTATAATGTTACTGTCCAGGTTTGGTTACTAAAGTTCAGCCTTACCAAAACTGTACTACCCCTTTAACAATATGTTTACACCCTTTTGAAGATGGTCCACATTCTATTGTGAGACAAGTGCATTGTCAGAACTATTCATCTACCAGCATATTGAATTAACAGGACCGTGCTACATTGCATTTTAAAATACAGAGATAATGTGTGGTATTTGTTAGGATTAGCCCAGTTGGAATGAAAGAATCAACAAATGAATGGGTGTGTTGTCCCACCCATTTGATTGGGATTGTTACATCATGTGAAGCAATATGCTAGAAATCAGTTCATGCAAAGATACCAGTACATACATAGCTGCCAAAACAATATTACAAAATTATAAATATTTGTTCTTACATCTGATGTTGCATGCTAAAGTATGTGTAATGTCACCACCATTGTACCAAAATTGTGTTTTTTGTTTGTTTTATTTCTATTGTGCACCGATAATGTGATTTGTGTTGTCCCCAGGATTTGGCAGCTCTGCTGGTATCTTGCTAAAAAGGGGGGATTTACATCCTTAACCCGTTCAGGACTGGTCCCGAAAATACTTGGGCTTCGGTCTATGGAGAATACATGTTGTAGCAAAATCAGTCCGTCCTGAATGGGTTAATTCGGCAAATACATGTGAAATACCCATACCACACAAATTAAGCTTAGACTCCATGGATTATATACAAATCTCATTTTGTTTTGATTTCATTATTTACCCCACATCCCCAAAACTTCACATTGATTGTGAAACTGACTGGTACATACACAATCTAATATACCATGCAAAATAACAAGATCATATAGTTCAGGACAAATATGTACATACTGTACCATGTTTATTTGTGTGTTATATGATTAGAATTATTGCTGAGATAATATTTACTAACAATTACAAGTCAAATATCCAATAAGGATATGCAGAAATATGTGACTGGCTATAGCAAAACCCTGCACTTGTCTGTAATTCATGTTTTGAAGAAATGGGCATTTTTAATATGATGTGTGTAAAAGACTTATGATTGTAAAATTAAAACAAAAACAATCATATCCTTGCCAATTACTGAACAATTTGTTAGAACAAAGCATCAAATGAAAGCTTGTGATGAGGCCTATCTAATGGTATGAAAATCTACATTTTTATTTTTACTGACAAGTGCAGGGTTTTGCTATAGCCGGTCATATATGCTGTTGCTGTAATAACTTGGATAATAGATGTAGCAGTGGTGATTGGATATGAAAGAATAGTTAGGGATTATACTTGTGGTAGTAATGCAAGTAGGTATCAGCGGATATTATAAACAATTGTAAGTTATAACATAAATAATTACTAATTGATGAATTGTTATTTACTGGACAAGTTGACAGAAGTAGGAACTTGTATTATATGAAATGATGAAATATTGTGTGAAAATATTATTGGTTTTGTAGATAATTACTAAGAAATAACTCAATTATTGATTGGTTGAATGAGTTGATTATGCTGGATGACAATGGATTGAAATATGGGTAGATGTGATTTGATAAAAGATATGCATCATCTAACTTCACCACCTAATCAATCAAGCCTGGGAGAAATGGTTATAATGTCCATTGTTTAATATCTCCTTTTATTTTGGGGGAATTATTATGAGATCACTGTTTGCTGTAAAAAATACATTTCCTTTAATACAAAAATATTGATTTGTGTAATAATTGATTTCATTACTATATTGCCAATGGGAGCCTGATGTATCATGATAATGACAATGACTGAATTTTAAATGTTAAATCATCTTGTTTTTGTTTCATAATTGGCAACTAATTTTAAAACAAATATGTGCTTATTATCAAGTATTATTAACCTGTTCCCTTTGAGATTCAGAAACCCCCATAGACTTAGTACATAACCCACAGGTCTGGTTCCCGTAAACAGCAGGTTAATACTATTATGCATTTATAGCACATTTTCCAAATCAAATGTTCAAATGCGAGAATAAATACATATTAACATGTTTTTGTGCATTTGCTTTATTCTTTTACACTAGATTCCGACCCAATGAGTCAGGCAGAAGATGACGGTTCCTATGACTCTGACAGTGCTGCATCCACCTCGTCTCTCCCGGCTTCTCCCACATCACCAGGCAAGCAGCTCAACAACAACCATCATCCCCAGCATCTTAAGATGACTCCAACAAACAATACATCAGCATCATCACCACCGCCTCCCCCTCTTCTACCAGTCCCTCTGCAGCACCCATCTCAGCCTCTGCTCCCCTTGCCTCATCTACATCCCCATCACCACCACCAGCATCCTCCAGCAATCACTATGGCAACACAGTTGTCTCCCGCATCATCATCATCCTCCATGCTCATCGGAGAGAGGAAGTTCCCCTTGATGCAGCAGGAGGGCCACCACAGAATGCCAACCATGATGATGAGCCACCTGCTGCACAAAGACCAGATGATGCAGTCCTTTGACAAACATCATCATCAGCAGCATCAACATCACCATAGCAGCTATCAGCATCAGCATCACCAGCAGCGCTCACCATCATCATCGTCATCATCCTCAACCCAGGGCAACCACTCCCAACCTCCAGTCTACATCCCAGAGGATGTTGTCCTGCCTCCAGAGTTTGAGCTGCGAGAGAGCTGCATCCAGGAGGCAGGCTTGGGCGTCTTCTCACTGGTGGACATCCCCCAGGGGCGCAAGTTTGGTCCCTTCATGGGCGTGGAGAGGCCCATCGTCAAAGACACCCAGTATGCATGGGAGGTAAGTCGCTTACTTTTAATATTATTTCAATTCAAACTTATGACAATAATCTCTATTAATTAGCCGATATCATGTTTCCACTTTTCTTGACAGATCATTCTCCTGCCAACGACCTTTTATGCAGTGCTACAGAATATTGCACATCTGATGACTTATCTATCTACTGGATTAAAAAAATGATAGTTAATGAATACAAACACATTTTGTTGTGCGGTCAAAGATTACTATAAATTGATCAGCATATTGTAATATTCCTTTGGGTATATTGCCAACTCTGTCAAGTTACATTTCAATAAGTTGCTCACACATATCAGCCTTTGGTTTGAAATCTGGTTCATTGGTCATTAAATCATATCCTTTTGTGTCAATTAACTGTCAATAACTCTTGATGAAAACTCATTTGTCCTCGAAATCTCCAACAGAAAGATAGAGACAATAGAGAGAGAGTGAGGGAGAGAAGGATGGAAGGAGAACAAGATCAAATGAGTTATCCAGGTGTATTTACCACAAACAAGTCCTACTTTGGATGCATCAAAGAAATTATGAAATTGTTTGCAAATTGATTCCATATCCGGAAGCCAGGTGTTAGATGAAATGAGGGTTGTCATATTTTGTGTTGTAAAATATCATATACAGTTTGAGAGAAATAAACGAGGGGAGTAATTACAGTTGTATTGTCGCTGGAAGTGAGGGGCAATTTGACGGTACGATGGAAAGAGTTTTGTTGATGTTGTGTTCGTCCGTTCACGCCCGCAGCATGAGCTTGACTTCCGATAGAGGCTGTGGGAAAGCTTTGTGTGATGATGAGGGCTGATAATTGATGAGCAGTTAATGGGCCATTGATGCATTCGGCCAAACAAAAATGAAATAAAAATTCAGGAAAGAAAGACCTGGTGATGTTCGATTATTTGTCAGCAGTGTGTGGGCAGCATTTTGACATTCGCAGGTGCGAAAAAATTGTCCCCGAGGTGTGAGTGATTCTTTTTCTCATCTTTGTTACAATCCGGACTGCCAGCATTTTCTTTTAAAGTTGGATAAAGCCCTGTAATTTGTTTCTTGTCAAAATACAAATGAGATACATCGTTGATTGCTTGATAAGGAAGAAACAAACTAAATGCATCATAATGTCAGAGGCATGTTTCACAGAAGTTCATGGCAAAGTTTCACATCTTTTCTTTCTTTTGAAGTAAATGGTATAACAAAATTATGGAGATAAGATGGAATATGAAAACAGAAGTAATATTCTCAAATGTCAGATAACTTGCTGATAAAAAAAGGAACTGAAGAATGTATTGAAAGTTTCATCCGACACTAGAATCAATTTCATGTGTCAGGCTTAGGTATCTGGCCTTATTGAAACTAATTTACCACTGATGAAAAATTTGTTAAATTTCCTTTCTAAGACGAATACTTTCCCCCCAACAAAGGAGCTGACATTGGCCTGGTAGAGCTCTGTCATTGCACGGGAATGTAGATAATGTAAGCATGTATACCTACCAGCTTGTTAGAATGAAGAATGTTATTGTCATGTTATCATTTCTGAAACTTGAGAGTAAGAAACTTTTCTTTGAGAAAGGTTGCAGAGGAAACTGTTATGAAACCATGGATATGGTTTAGATCTTGTTTACAATTACATCATCTCTTTCCTGTCATTCTGTCTTCTAGTATTTGTGCATTGAAAAATGCAGAATGTAATTAACATAATATAAGATAAAACACTAAAAGTACAACATTTCACCAAACATACCCTTGCACAAAAGATGCTTTGATAATGATTTGATTTGACTGGCAGATGAGAGTATGAGACGATGCTAATATGAAATTATGGGAAGATAACAAAATGACAGAGAAAAAACAAAATGGCTGTTAAAGGGAATGATATCACCAATAAGACAGCGAGATGAGCTTGAGAGGAGGAGCAAGGGACTTATGGCTGGCCAGGGGAAAAAAGATAATATCCTACATGTAGAGAGATAAGAAGGAGAATACATTTGTATAATGTTAGACATGCAGGTGTAATGGAGAAGGTGGATTGCATCGTAACAAGTGTCAAGGGATTGACAGTGATAGTCAGGAATGTCAGCTTGTCTTCGTACCGTGTCCAGTCATATTTCTGTCGGAATTGCCACGCTCCGCGGGAGGCCAGCTATCGAAATTGCAATCTTGCGACAAAATATCTATCTCCGCTCTGCCACCTATCATCATGTCCTCCCTTCTGGTCTCATCTCATCTCCTCTTATATTCCCCTGTCTCATTTTGTCATACCCCTTCCCCTATGGTAGGTAACCCTCCAACCCCCTCCCCTCTCAAGCCCCGATCAGCGCTTGGGCATTTGGCGATGTTGCATCTTGTACATGAATCTTGTAGTTGTAACAAAATATCTAATCTGAGCTTTGTATGTAACCTATCATCATATCATTCCCTATGATGTTAATCTCTTTATTAAGTAATGGTCTTCTCTTTATTAAGTAATGGTCTTCTCTTTATTAAGTAATGGTCTTCTCTTTCCTTCCTTCATCCACCCATACACACCCAAGACCTGATCATCTATTGGGCCTCTAGGGCTATGGCATCATTATTTTGTGACTAAATATTGATCTTCCTTTTGCCAATTTGTTTCCGCCGGCCCTCAAATTTTTTGCTTGTTTCTTCTCTCTCCTCCCCCTCCACCCCATAATCATAGATGTTGATTTCATATTCAGGCCTTTGATGTTTTTGTATCTTGCTGGGGCAAGAATTTGAATCAAACCACTAGATATCTTTGGCATCATTACCCCTCATCATCACCCCTTCTCATCTGCTCTCATATATCGTATCTCATTTGTTCTCTTCTCTCATCTTTACTCCTCGTCCCAACTCCACTATCCATCTATGGGGCTTTTGGGGGCTGTTGCATCTTGGCGGGGTAATTGGAAATTAGGCCTATGATAGGAACAGACATACATGCATATCAGAATTTGATTTCCTCTCCTTGCCTCATCTTTTCTCTTGACTTTTCTCTGCCTCATCCCCAACCCCACCCCAAAGTCCTGATCATCTCAAGGGCCTTGAGGCTCAATATTGCATTCTCCAGGTGAATCTCTCAAATAATTATCTTCCTTTCTCACTCAGATATCATAATTTGAATTACTCCTCCCCTCAGTGTCATGCCTCTTCTAACCTCCGAATATTTCCCCACCTCACCCCACCCCTATGGTCATGATCATCTCAAGGGCCTTGAGGCTAAATATTGCATTCTGCAGGTGAATCTCTCCCAATATTTCCCCATCTCACCCCACCCCACTCCAAAGTCATGATCATCTCAAGGGCCTCGAGGCTAAATATTGCATTCTCTAGGTGAATCTCTCAAATCTATCTCTCACTCTCTTTACAAGTGTTATGATCATGTGCTGTTGAGCGGTGTGTTGGGGTTGATCAAATCTCAGCTAGGGGTATCCCTCCGACCTTGATCCCGGTACATCCCCTAATTGCCAATCTTGTCTGTCATATTCTTTTTTTTTTACCGAAGCAAGCAAAAGAGATCCGTGAATTCTTGTAAGTGGGTGTCATTGACTCCAATTCTCTACCAGTTTGCGGAATGCCTGTGATGTGTGATACTAGGAACTGTTGGAACCGGTGATTGGTGGTACTGTAGCATTGTATTGTTTATGGTAGAGGTAAATTACAAAAGAAGTGTGAATATTTTTGTCCAAATTATGTGTTTCTTCAATAGTGATAATTTTGAAATGTATATTTGTTTTTTTAACTGATCAACTTATTAAGGTAACTTCCTATAACCTGTGTCCCCACTATATGTTTCAATCCCCACCTATAGAGGAATACAGGATCCACCAGGTTCCCATAGGCAATGGGTTCATTTTATTTTTATCAAAAATAGTAGCACAAGGAACTGACGAACAAAGTGGATGCAGACATGCAGCCCACAGGTACATTGAACTGAAGAGTTCTCCTAAATTGTATCATCGGTTCATCGCTGTTGTTTTGGATTTCTTAGCAAAGAGGATGAGAAATGATAAAAAGGAGATAGACTTGGAATTGGTTTGGGATTAGTTTTACGCATTCCAGCCCCTAGGCATGGCACAGTACTGGTGGTAGGATGTGCATGTCAAGACCAACACTGTCTTTTATTCGAGATGGAAACCAATCTAGGGGAAAAATGACATCTTCCTGGAATTTTGTCAACATGTTTGCGTGATATGAAGCTAAAGAGCTCTACATGAAAGATAATGAAATGTCTGTACTATGAAAATCTCTAAAACAACATGAAATATCTAGACCACAAAGATCTATTATTTCCAGCATGAAAGATGATAAAAGGTCTAAAATTGTGTAGTTTCTACAAATCTATTTTTTAGTATGATTTAGTGCTAACTTGTATATCTTGTCATGACGTTTTATAGACAATTTGTGAGCATTTTTACTTCAATACTCTTCCTAGAGGTCAAAAGATTGGATAATGTCATGTATAGAATGTTCTTACATAAGACATGAACAGAAAAGAATATAAGATGTTTGCATCAAAAACTAAGTATATTATTTGTACTCAAGTTTTGGCCAGATTTTATACGTCAGAAACTCTCTTCTGCGTAATTTTGAACTGGATACATTCACCATGAACCCTACTATACATTCACATACAGTTAACGCTGTTAGGTAAACAAAAAATCCCGGCCCGTTCTCGGATCGTTAGAATTCTATATCGCTAACGAGATCTCGGATCGGATCGGATCTCGGAGAAAAAAAATATTGCAATTTGCTCTGAAAAAATGCAGCGTTGTAGACTCATCTTTCTTGTTTTATATGGCAAAAATATTAATAATAATGACGTTTCGAGGCATGTACATATCAATTTTTACGGAAAAATAATATTCAGATTATTCAGAGTTTCGCAAGAAAAGTATTTTTTTGATGGTTTGTTCGGCATCGCACCACACGTTTCACAGAAACTCAACCCGCCAATCGCGTGGAAAACCGCGCTTGTGAGCCAATGCCGGGCCACTGCCCTCAAAAATCGGCTATAAATTACCCTTTTAGGGAACCACACAATTCTGGTAATCTACTTACATGATAACATGGCATCTGAAAGCCGAACAGAATACAAAATAACCCCCCAAATCAAAGACAAAACTGCTGAATTATCGATATATTTCCAAAGAAAAAAATCGGATTACGGACGGCTAGGCCTCGAGAGAACTCCAATGAGTTAGCTAGCTATAGCTTGCATGCACATGCAACAAGTTATTAGGCGTTAATTTGGTCGTATTACTTTGCGTGTGTTATGGTGAACGTTTTTTCTTACGCGAGATCCATCCGCCGAAAATTGGGGAATTCCCGGCGGCGGATCTATATCTGCACACGCAATTATACAAGCAAACGGGAGCGGTGTAGTAATTTTTTATCGATATTTTGCGCAATTGTTTTCATTGTTTAGGGGCATATTTTTGTTTCCGCCCAGCTATCAAACGCCAAGAAATCATGTAAGTAGAATATCAGAACATTTTAAAATGTGCAAATGACAATAAAAACGTATTCAGAGCCACATTTTGAATGCACTGGCTTATTAGCTCGATCATACAGACATCCAACAGACGTCTCCCCTCGAGTATCGGCGTAACTTTGATTGCACATCCGTCCACAACATCGTTCAAATGACTAGCAATTTCGCGCATCCTGTTCAATTTTCGACTGCAAAACGAACTGACGAACCAAGAATTTCTCCAAAATAACCACTCATAAAGTAAACAATATTGATTTCCCCATTTCTTATTTAAATTACACTACTTAATGGACTGTCAAACATACACATGTTCAATTATCACTGGAGAAAATGGGTCGGCAAAATCTTCCGATATTTTCTACCGAGAAAAAATATTTCTCGGATCCGTCTCGGAATCGGCTCGGAAGCCATTACCGCCGGGATCTCGGATCGGATCCGGATCGGATAACAGCATTACATACAGTGCTATACATTTCCTCTGTTCCCACCTGTAACTTATTTGAATGGCAGCCATGTTGCCTTTGCCCCAACTAGGCTGGACACCCAGCTGTTTCTTACCCTGGGCAATGTTTTTCTGTTGTGTCTGATACTACTCCTTGGGGAAACCTCCTTTGGAAAAGCCTAAAATGTCTACAGTTATAATATTTACAGCCCTCTCATGACCCCTACCCCTTTTATTTTCTTCTTTCTTGTTGCTTCCAGAAATGTAAACTTCCCCTTTTCCATTGCAAATTTGCAGGGATCCCGAACACCTACTGTATTAGTTCACTCACCTTAGAGTTAGAAGAGAAAAGGGATGTTGTATCTCATTAACCCGTCCTCTACCAGGTTGTACAATTCCCATAGCTTTAATACAGGTTCCTGTAGCTTTAATATACATGAAGGTTCCTGTAGGCAATGGGTTAAAAGCAATGGGTCTATTAAAGGGGACCACCAGGCAAAGAACAACACATTATTATATGTGTTGGTACCGTTTTGTGATATCAAATAGATACCCAACATTTTGCAAAGGGTTGTGTAATTCGATAAACAAAGCAATTATAATTTCCACCACTTACGGAACCACTGCTATTTACTGGTTCCATACGGGCCAACCGTTTGCGAGTGCGCCAATGCTATTCACATTTTTGTTTGTAGACAACAGATTCCCGGGCGATTCGTTCGCTCTGCACACATCGCAATTCACATCGCACACATCACAATTCAGACCGCATGAACGCATGCTTTAGAATGGTGATGCGTTTCCAATTATATATATTTTTTCTGGAAACATATTTTTGTGAACTTGTTGATGGAATGGAATACTAAAGATGTTACCTTGGTGGTGGTACCTTTTAACCATTCTGATACAAGAATCAATGACTATCACCATTTCTAGAAAATATACTTATTCAGGACTGGTCATGAAAATACTCTGGATGTACATGTACTTTATGCATGTTTGAAGTGAATGTGAATGTTTGAATGGATGATGGATCTCAAAGCACTCTCAAACTTTCTAGTTCCTCGTATATGATTCATTTAGGTGATTTTTATTGTCATCTCACTTTTTCAATTTGGATCATTTAACATTTTGGAGTACAACAACTTCAGGTCTAAATTTAAATCAATATAAAGCTTCTAAATACAGGTTAAAGAGCATATATTAGACATTTAAAGTATTTCTTTGAATACATACACGTATTCACCAGATGTATTGCACTTAATTTTAAAGCTTTATCCATCAAAAAAGATATGATTTTTTTTTAAATTGTATAATTCACCATAAAAGAAGCCAATAATATTGCGACACATGCGACACAGTCCTGGTGATAATGAGAGATGATTGAGTGAGATAGGTGAACCATGAGACTACAGAAATAAACAGTGAACATCAAATGATCAAGAGAAAATGCTGAGAAATTTCCTGCCACCGAAGGAAATGAAACCTTTTCCGTATCGATCCCCCCCTTTCAAGTCATACAAACATAAAAAGGGGAAACTTGGCTCTTAGTGGCAGCCAAATATTGAGATGAAAATTGGCATCTTTTATTAAAGAACGTATATATTCCTTGAAAAGAAACAATGATATCTTATCTATGCATGACAGCATCACCACCATGTCCTTGCTGGGGTATTGATTATCATTTACATCTTGCTTCTCCCTCCACATCTCGCAGTGAGCAGAAATCTTGTTATCGCTGCCTCGCGAGTCGCACCATTTTTGCTATAAAGGGGGAGCGCTTGTATATTTGTGAAGAGAGGAAATCTTGTTGTGGGTCCCCGTTTCCTGGACCAAGTTGTGCTGTTAATAACGATCATCGTTTATATTAACGTGTACATACATGCACAACCTATGTTAATTGACCCATTCCTTAACTTTTACTCACTGACCAGTAGAAGAACATCAATATCTTTGAAAAGAGGTAAAGAGAACAATTTCTTTTTATTGAAATAGTGTCCTCGTTGAGAGCTGGGGGTTTCCTGTACCTGATTTCTTGCTTATAGTATCATCGTTTATATTGAGATGTGTAATGTAAGTAACTTTCATTTACTTTTTAACCTGTTCCCTTTGAGATTCTGAAATCTCCATAGACTTTGTACACAACCCACCTGGTTCCCTTAGTCAATAGGTTAACCCACTGGTACTGGTATATAGCATAAATAAGCAAATGCCTCTTGAAAGAGTAAAATAGGACAGCTTTCCTTTCATTGAATTATTGTCCTCATTTTGTATGTACAAGGAAAATGTTCTAAAATGCATATTAAATAAATATAAAGGTGGTTTGATATGGTTTTATTGGATGCTTCAAGTCCTAATTTTTTTTAAAGGAGAGTTCAAATGCATCTCATGACGGTCGTAAGATGTATATTTTATCGGATTCTAAAGTACTTTTCTTTAGAAAAGCGAGATTATTAGATTTTCGACCCACCTTTGAGGAAACAAAGGGGAATTGTTGTAAAGAAGTGTATAGTGTTGAATACCGGGGATTTGAAAAGAATTTCATCAAGATTATATGTATCATGTTTCGCAAGTCATCCAATGGCTTGGGTCCGGATTTTTGAAGTATAGATGTCAAAGTTGTTTTCTTCCTTTAGCGGATTGCAAAGGTTAAGTGAGAAGAATAGTCCGATTTAAGTAGGAAATTGATTTTGGTTGCTGTGATGTCAACAAGGGAAGGTGTCAAGTGTGAATTTTTAAAAATAAGTCTTTCCAATCTTCCATATACCTCACATGAAGTTGTACAGGAAAAAAAAGAAAGAAATGGTATATATGGGAATTTAAGTGAGGAAGTATTTAAAAATGATTCTTTCTATGAACATTCATACTAATCATGAATAATAATTGCACCCACATATTTCTTGGATCTTTACTTTTCATTCCTTCATATTCTAAAACATTAGCACTAGATAGGTCAATACAGGTCATTAACCCCTAAAAACAGAAGAAAGGTACTCAATGTTTTGCATTCAATCAGCACCTGACTACTGACCATGTCATTAGTACCAGAAGGTCATTTATGTAATTATGTTGTTCATGATTTGCGACCTTTTGTCACTTACAGTATATGCAAGCACGTTATACACACCTGTACATCTCATTGATAGATATGTGGTGTTTTAATTCAGTTTTTATAAATCCCAGAAAAGGCCCTGAAATTAAAGAGTACTGAGGAGTAAACTATAAAAACAATCTAAAAACATTGCCAACATAGTTAATTAAAAGAAAGGAGAACAAAAGATAAATACTGGAGAAAATATAGAGTGAGGAGAAAGGGAAAAATGGAATCCTGAAAATCCATAAAATTGAGCAAATTTCTTGGAATAATCTAATCAAGAGATAATGACAGATGTGAGGATGGTCTCATCACAATGGAATTTACAGGCCACATCACTTGGGACTTCTCCCTATGGTTTTCTTGAGGAATGGAAGGATTTAGAAAGGGGAGGGGGAACCTACGCCTACCCTCATCTTCACCAGATTTCTACACCAACTATTTGAACTTCCCTTTTCAATCAGCGAACCATGAGTACTTAAATGAAAGGTATGAATATTAATACAAGTTCTGGTCATTATACATCTTTAAAATATTTAGTCCTGAATTCGAAATGGGCATGGATGCTAGATTTTTAAAGGGAAGTTAGTGAGGATGAACTTCAGCCAAATCAACTGGTGTGGATGGGGTCATGAGGGCAGTGGCATGTCTTGAATGGGAAGGAAGATTCTGATGTCCACACTTGTGGTCAATGTTTTGGCCCACTTAGGGGTCAAGGCTAGTGAATTATCAGGATTTGTTCTTAGTAGAGTGGGACAGGCAACTGAACTGACCAGTAAATAACAGGAAAATGTCTCAAGAAAATACAATTGTCTTCCGGTTTAAAACTCTTCGTAGATTGAAGATAGAATGGGTAGTTCATAATATTTACTTGACCCATTCTAGACTTGTCTTCAATACCTCAGCTGTGATCTGTGGAGAATAGGGTCCTGGATATATATTCTAACAAAATGTTATTATATTCCACTTATCTACTCAATTTGACTGGTTTAATGAAATAAAAACTAATTCCTTAGTTATTTATTATTAGTTACGTATTGTCTTCAAATATGCCCTATGTCGTATGACAGTAACAGAAACAATTATAACATTGTTAAAGTTAGTTGCCTGTTATAGTACAGTAATAATGGGGCAGCAAGCACACATATTGGGTCATTGTTTGTGGTGATAGACCGATAAAAAGAGATGGGTACCAAATTGTTTGATTTGGCCTAATATGTAACCAGCATGGCAGACAGAAGTGTGGTCTTTGTGTCAATTTATCTTGCGCTCTCTCAATGTTTATCTAGACATATAAAACTGACTTAAATATCAGAGGATCTTTCCCCTTTTTGCTAATCAAACATTGAGGTCAAGGCTATATCAAGCATACAATCATATCTTCTGTTTTAACCCAGTTCCCTTCAAGATTCTGAAATTCCCATAGACTTTGTACATAGCCCACTCAGTTCCCATAAGCAACGGGTTAAGTGTTCCGACCTATAACAAATGTTTTAGAATGAATTTAGTTTTTTATTTGAAAGCTCACCATTTGCCTACCGAAACCTGGTGCGCCCTGAATTAACTCTATTAGAATTTAAAATCTAGTAGGGAACAGGTTAAATTAAGAAAATGCTAATAATTTGGGAAACTTAATCATAGGCCAGGGTGATTTCACCAGGACAACAAGTTCATTATTTCAAATACCAAGTTCTATTTAAGCAATAACACATTTTGTACATATATATAGTAATTAGTGATTTACTGATCTTAATTCTTAGTTGGGAATGCAAGAAAATGCTACCACATTGCAAGTTCGCAATTAACTGGTCATTGACATAAAGACATGTCTGAATTACAGATTGATTGATTTAAAACATCTGATGTGCAGACATTTCAAGTCCAGTTGGAGTCTTTTTGTTGCAAATGATTATATAAATGATATTTGTGATAGGAACTTGACCTGGGATTGTAATTTCCTGGTATCTGATGACCAGCTGATGCTATTTGTGTCTGAGAATCGCATCATCAGTGGTCCCCGAGGACCGGTGTTTGGGACTGGTCTACAACGAGGGGATAGAGGAGGAGGAAGAGGAAACGTTCAACAAAGCCTGTCATTTTATATTCATTTTTGTCTGCTACATTTGTTTGTTTAGTTATTTTAATGATATCTCTGGATTTTTAGTTTGTGATAAAATCTGAATGTCTGGTTGTTGACTTAGCTAAAATTCTGTCCGGTTTCAGGCAGATATAATTTCAATATAATTAATGAAGATATCAGTCTAAATTTCTTACTTTTTATTCAATCTACAAACCAAAGGAACAAAAAGTTAGCATTTACTGCTTCAAAATTCCCTGCAAGTTTGAACATCTCTTTCTAGAGATCAACATTTTCATTCCATTCAACTCCTTCAGGGCTGATCCCAAAAAAGACTTGGGCTGGGGTCTATGTAGAATGCATATAGATATACCAAAATCAAACTGTCTTGAATCAGTTTCAAGTATTATTCATGAGCATTCTCAATAATTGAATTATTTTCTAGTTTGTTTTCTTTCTCTATCCCTTTCTCCATCCCCATCCCCTCTCCACACTATCCACATTTATCCCAGCATCTCTATTAACACCCTCTCTCCATTCATCCTTTTTCATTTGTTTTTTTCACATGTCACTTCCTCCTGATTTTCCCTCCATAACCCATAACTTTTGGGACCAGTTCTGTCATTTAGATCATCCAGCACTCAGGCATCCCATTAGCGGTGGTCTGTCCCATCTGATAGGATATGAGAGGTTTATGAGGCCATTGCCCCCCAGCCCAGGACCCCCCCTCCTAATCCCCTTCATCAAATGTTTCATCAGAACAAGTTACAGTCACCATTGCAACTTTTTCTTGTCTTTTCTATTTCTTCATTTCCTCAAAAATCTGTATGTCTACCTTGTCAATACAAGAAAATAAGAGAGAGAAATTACAGAGATTTTCTTATCAGGACCTTTGAGTGGTCAGCACGGGTCAAGGTGATGAGCCAACTGGAACATCGGATTCCCCAGTGTCCAGTTAAGTGGTCAAGCCCTCATTGGTGGGGATGGCAAAGAAGGGGGTAGTTTACTCACCCCTCTGGATCCAATGGTAACATAGAATGCATAGTAAGATAATTACCGTTCTGTGGCTCAATTGTGGGAAGGTTCAAAGATTCAAGTACTGTATGGGAATTTCAAACTTTTGGACTAAACCAGGTTAAGTGTCCAGTTTCAGTTGTAAATCTTCAAGTTACACATGGAGTGTGACAGACCAAGGAGTTACATGTACTTGCTGACCGCTTTTTAAGAGGTTACCTTCTAGATCATGCAATCCCCATAGAGTTAATACAGGACCCACCAGGTCCCATAGGCAATGGGTTAACCCCTTAGACTGACTGAGAAGAGTGTGCATGTACATTATAATTGTAAATAGTTACTGGGAGTTTTATTACACTGTAACAAGATTTTATTGTGGATTAAATCCTTTTACTCCTGTGGGTATATTGCATGTGTACTATCCCAATAACCTTTGGTGGCTTGGTAACAAGAAGTTTCAATAGCCCCTTGCCTACCATATATTGCATTTCCCTTAGAGTTACAGTACATGCTACACCAGGTACCTGCAGTGGATGGGTTAAGCAAATGGGATCAGGAGAGGAAGTCTCATTTTATTTCTTCACATTGTCCTGTCATACTACCACACCACAAATTTCTTCCCAGAAAACATCATCTGATTCTGAATGAATTATAATATGATGGACCAATTTCGGTCTAGAGCTTCATTTTTCACTTTGAATATTATTCTTGACTTTTTTTTATTGAAAGATTGACTTTGGTTGATGCATGGTCCATGGTTCATGTATTCATAAATGCTTTTATAAATTAAAAACATCCTGATTCTCAAGCCAAGGCATTCACAAACTTCCAATAATCTCTGTTTGAGAGCAAGACCCTTCCATGAATTGGACTTTCTTTTATTCAAATGTTTCTGGAGCTACAAACGAGAGGTTTTCAGTGGTTTTGATAACCTTGCATTGATGGAAAACATTCAATTGTCTTTGCTTCAAATAATTGTCTTTACTGTCTTTAATGTTTTAATTTAAAGTCATTTACATTTAACTAACAAATGAAGAAAAAAAAACACTTTTAGTAAAAGAGCTTGGTTATATGACTTCACTAAAACTATAACCTAAAACATAGTAGAATTATCTTTTTACTGTAATTACCATCGGTCAATTCTTGGTCAATTTTCTGAATCAACCTGTTGTCCTTGTTGATATTAAATGGGTCTGGGACTCTGGGTAGAGTGCGTCTACTGGTTACTTCCCACTTTCTCTCCATTCATCTTGACCCTGCTGCATGAAGTCACTCACACTGAGTGTGAAACAGCCCATGGACATGTAAGACTAAACCCAGCTGAATAAATCCTAATTAGTTGAGCAAACTTGAACGAGAACCTGCTTTAAAATCAATATTTAGGTTCTGTAACAAGTGTCACTTGTCACCTTCTGCTTGTTTCTTTTTGGTGACATTTGACACAAAAATACAAGACTTGTATTTTATTTCATAATATTCAGATGAGTCATTATTTTGCCTGTTACATACTCAAATTGATTTCAGATGTTAATTACTTTCTTTCAAATACTTGTAGAGAGGTAAAATAAAGATTTAACTATAATGTATATCTATAAATTCTATTTGTATTTCGCAATTAAAACAAATATAAACCTGTTTTTTTATAAATATTCTAAAACATTGAAGCGACATAGAACTACTGATATAGCATGGTCTCATCTGCAGGTTAACCCCTTGCGTATGGGAACCTGGTGGGCTATGTGGATTTCAGAATCTCCAAGGGAACAGGCTATTACTACTAATCGGAAGACAGATTATTTTATTTACCCTCCTTAGTTTGGAGCCATATAAAGGCCATTCACTTGTTCTAGACATTTTGTGCACTCAGTAATAGGACTGAGAGTGGTAAATGTTAACCCCTTGATTACAGGAACCGGGTGGGTTGTGTACAAAGTCTATGGGGATTTCAGAAACTCGAAGGGAACGGGTTAAGATAATGTCCAAAGTTGGACCTGTGTCTCGTTGTATTTCTCACTTACCAGAGATACTCTTTTACTTTTCTATTCTCTTGAGATAACCACAAGCTTCATGATCTGAAGACGCCAGAGCCCCTGCCTCCACCAGACACCCAGCAGGCACCCCAAGGGGCAGGGGCGAGACTTTGCACCCCTGCAGTTGTATGGGGTCCACTCCAGCACCCCTCTCAATCTATCATAGGGCTTGCCCATCCCTGCAGATACACGTAATGAGAAGGTGCTAATTGACTTCCCCCCTTTGCCACTGATCCTCACTCACCCTGGCTTAAGATGGTTCCAATTAATAGGGGGGTCTTTTATGAGGCGTCAGGGGAGCATTTATGGCCCTTTGTTGGGGTAGAAGGGGTGCGAGGGAGAAGAGAGATGCCTGTACAGTCTTCACTGCATTCAGACTTTTCTCCTTGCCTGTTTGTCCTCATCTTTAGGTCAACTTGGGTCTATTGTGAGAGATTGTTTGCCTCGATGGGATGATAGCTTTTATTTGGAGTCAGTGGTTGAATAATGGCACCAAGGGTCACTGGCCTCTCCCCCATGTGGTCCCTACATTGGAGTCAGGAGGGACTCTTTCGGGCTGGATCCTCTCCCACAATACTGTGGGTTCACACATGACTTGACTTGGGGAGGATTATCTGATCATGATTATGATGATAGGGTGTGATTATGCTGATCGTGGTGGTGGTGGTAGCAATGGCAATGGTGGTAGTGGTGGTGGTGGTGGTGATGGCAATGGTGGTGGTGGTGGTGGTGGTGGTGGTGATGATGATGATGATGATGATGATGATGATGATGATGATGATGATGATGATGATGATGATGATGATGATGATGATGATGATGATGATGATGAGTAACGATGATGATGATGATGATGAGTAACGATGATGATGATGACAATGATGGCGATGATGATGATGGTGATTACAATAACTGTGACAATGGTGAATGCTTAATTAAGAAGCTACACGTCTCACAATATATATTTCAGTAAATTTGTTAGATGAAGACCCCCATAGTTGTAAGAATAATCTGTGTTTGTTGACTTGTTTTGTACTAAACAAGTTATTTCAATACATGCAA
Organism: Echinarachnius parma; assembly: GCA_037951105.1. Classification (NCBI taxonomy): domain Eukaryota; kingdom Metazoa; phylum Echinodermata; class Echinoidea; order Clypeasteroida; family Echinarachniidae; genus Echinarachnius; species Echinarachnius parma. The sequence goes on along the minus strand of JBAMJV010000869.1, from coordinate 266,183 downwards.
CAAAGAGACCGATTTCTGAGCCTAATTCTTCAGACCAGCACTTGATTGATGTGTCTTTTATACGTGTCTGTTGAGGAACTTGTGGTGGTAGCGTGTGAATGCTCCTAATTTGTAAAGAGTTAGATGTCTCTTTCTACCTTTTAATAACCATCATCATCATCTGGCTCTGTGGGTGCCTGCTAACAATGCGATTGTTAACTTGTTTTACTTGTAGGATTCTTTGATCAAATGCCCCTCTTTTGTAACCATTATAACGTTGGATTGAGTAGAATTGTAAATGGTCAGTGTTTGAGTCATCATCTCTTTTGCAGTAGTTTTGCAAAAGCTTGCTTGTATTTTGTAGAAGTAATTTGTTGTTGGAGTCAAATGATTACATGTATTGATTTGTTTGGTAGGTGTTGTATTTTCTGTTATTCATCTGCTTATACCTTAACTACCTTTGTCATCTTAATTTGTTTTCTGTGCTTCACTTATACATAAATTATTACTAGCTTAATTTCCCAATTATATCTTCCATGGGTTATTCAGGGGAATGAATAAGATCATAGATCTATGCCAGTGGCATCTTCTAGTTCAGTCAGCTTTTGTTGACATAATTGTTATTTTGAGGAAACCTTTGTCATTGCAATTTTGTTTTCTTCTCTTTACCAGTTTTCATTATTCACCTCCTTTTATCTCTTATAGATGATCATATTGTAGTGACAATACCATTAATCTTAATTTGCTTTCTTCTCTTGAGACCAATTTAAGAGGTAAAAACACTCACTCTTATAATTTTCTCTCGTACATAGATCTTATTTATGACAACACTTTTGTCATCTTAAACTTGTTTTTCTTTTCTCATACCAGTTTGGTTAATCCCTCCTTTAGACTTTCAATAGCAATGCTCATCTTTTGTTGACATGTTTTGATCTTGTTTTGTTCTAGTTGTACAGTAGAGATAATTGGACAATCTTGTTCCTGTAAAGTTCTATAAGTTGCAATTATCTCATCTAAAGATTTGAATGACACAACTTTTGTCTAGTTAATTGTTTTTCTTTGCTGTCTGTACCAGTGTTGTTTCTCCCCTTCTATGAACATTTAATGACATTTCCTTGTCATTTTAACCGGTTCAGTACTGGTCCCAGAAATCCTCAGACTGTACTCTGTAGTCTATGGAGAAGGCATGTGTATAAATAGAAACATTAAAGTGTCTGATAGGGTTAATAAGCTTTCTCATCTCTGTACCAGATACAAGTGAATCAAGTGATTATGATGGGACCTTCTTGTTCTCTTCCTCTTTGTTTATCTTTATTATAACAACTTTTTGTTTTCCTGCACTGAAAATTATACTTGGCAAACAACCATGTTTTATTCATCTTCATATTATTTTAATTTCTGATCGTACAGGCCATAGATACGGTTTGTAATAAATTATAGAAATCATCCTGCCATTTCTTTATTACAAAGTTACAAGCTTATCAAATTCATCCTATCAAATTGATGTTCATTTCCCCTGTGATACAGAAACATGTGTATTTGTGACTTGCCCAACAAGTGTACTACCAGTTTGGGGGACCTGAACCCACCGATGCGATGCGTATTTGGGGGCAATGACCCCGAATGTACAATAGGAGGCCGATGGAATGATGCCCAGTACAGTTTCATGGCAAAATCATCAGGTCGCGAACCCGGGATTCCTGCACATTCTACCCAATAAAGGAATGAAAAAGAGGGATAGAGTAAGAATTACTTTAGTACATGTAAGACTAGAGAGGGTGGCAGAGAGAGAGAGAGGGTGAGAGGAAGAGACAGAATATGACCCATTTCACATCAAAAGTTAACCCTTTGAGACTATTTGATTTTGGTAGAACGTGCATTCCCCATAAACCTGGCTCAAAAATGTTCAGGATCAGTCCTAAACTAATTTAATGTTGAGTATGATCTGAAATGGTCGTGAAAATTTCATACTTTATGTGGAAAGGACTGGGATAGGTGTAATCCTGAGAAAAGGGTCGGTTAAAAAAATGAAACTGTAGAAAGGATGTTTTATGATGTGATCCAGAAATTGTGCAAGATCATTGAACTGTTTTGTTTTGTTTCACCAAGGAACCTTATACCTCCTTGGTTTCACACCAGAGTACCGCCTATGGGATGGTTTTAATTCAGGGCCTAGATGTGAAAGGGTATTATAGAGAGAGAGAAAGAGAAGGGGAGCAGAGATTGGGGTGGGGGGGGGGGGGGGGGGGTACAGTTTGATAATTGCTTAACTGATTTCCAGTAAGGACTACATGATTGTGAGTGACTCTTACTCATTATTTTCTCATCTCCTTTCCTCTCTTTCCTGTCCAGCTTTGTTGTTTAATTTCTCCCCAAATTTTTTTGTCTAATCTTATCAGCATCGCACCATTGTCAAAACCCTCACTTTTTCTCTCCATTTTTCCATTGGCATCACATGTTTTTTACATGATTCGCAGGTCATCGACTGATGGTGATTGTCCGATCACTTTGGAGGGGAGCTGAAGTTCTTTTGGTAGCTAGAATATCTCCATCGTCCCCCATCACTGTCAACCACCAAATTGCCTTTCATAACCCGACCCTGATTCAACATGTACTTCATTCAGCAAATGCGATTCACAGTTCATTTTTACAATCACATTAATTTGTTTCTTTGGAGGGGCAGCAGAATAGTTGTATGTCATTTATGTACACAAGGACGAGTAGTGACCAACTACAACAGTGAGGTCACTTTGGCCCTTTCATGAAAGGAAGAAATTAAATTATATGGTCAAATAACAATATAATCGGCAATAAATAAATCTGTTTATCACAACATAAAATTTATGCAGGTGGACATTTGTAATTTGTTATTATCATTCCGCACACAAAAAACAACTGATGCAGATAAAAAGTGGTCAGGATTGTGTTCAAACATTTTTTCTTCAAGGTCCTTGTTAAAAAAACCCCCATATTTTTGGAATCAGAAGCCAAAATCAATATTCAATAGTGTAGGAATTCACAGCCATTTCAACCCATTATATCTTTTCTATACAGACTTATCATGACACACTCTCTTTATGATGGTGCTGATAACATCCCATAACTCCATGATTTTAATTATAATTCTGATATTAGATCAGGGCCCCGTTGCAGAAATTGCAGAAATTGTAACATTGCAATTAATTGTAAGTCAGATCATTTGACTAGATATGCACATTGGATTGGTTTAAATCTGTATATTTTCTGACTAGCAATTCATTGCAACTTTTCAATCCATTGTAACTCTTTGTGCAATGGTACCCTAGACTTAAGCTTAGTCTGTAACATGATAAAGACTTAGTGCTTCTCCCTCTTCCAAATGCCACACATCCTACAAAATGTATACCACTTCCTCTATCATGAAGGGTGATCATCTTCTGTTCATTACCAGTTGCTGAAAATATATTTCAACCCCAACAATGCACATTTAACTGTTACAACAACTCCAATGTAGCAATCGTACACTGTATAGTACGTACAATTTCTATATTTAGATCCAGAGCCGCAAAGTCTGTGACTGCTTGATGAAAAAAAGTGCTTCCCCCTCTTCCAAGTGTACTATTAGCTCCTCCTGGTGGTATTACCCCCATCCCTACTCCCCTGGGAGGAAGTGTTCTTTCAGGACTAAAGTTGCAAGTTTTGTGTCTTCATTTTAGGGTTGAAGTGGATGTGGCAGGGACCAAATAGGGGCGTGATGGATCATGGATGGATGATGTATCCCTCGTCTGTATCACTAGTAAATGGTTTCCCAATCACATCGCCATAACAGATGCCCCGTTACCTCTCCCCTCTACACTCTCCCCTCTCCCCTCTCCCCTCTCCCCTCTCCCCTCTCCATTCTCCCGTGTATCTGTAGTAACTTTTTTTTGAGAAAGGAAAATGGAGATTTAGTGGAGGCTTTTCTAGATGGTGTTGTAGGGAACAATAATATTCCAATTTATATAATACCTAATATGATTCATTATAATTTCTAAGAAAACTCTAGACTAGAGTTTCGGGTCTTAACCTGTTCAGGACTGGTCTCCAAAATACTCTGGCTGGAGTCTAGATGGAGAATGCATGTTATACTGGTTATAGCAGTAAATTACAAAGATAATGGCATTGATTCGTAGATGGGGGAAAGTAGGTTGTCATTAGTAATGATATGTTTAACAGCAATTCATGACCATTCCCATATTTTGCTTTTGACAGTGCAATGGGTAGCCTACAGTAGGTGGGCTGGGCAGCCTGAGGGGGAAAGATGCAAAGTCACTAACCTCAGGAACCAACATCCAATGTCAATGTCCTGGACCTTCAATAACAAGACAACATTTCCATCACTTCCAAAGGAGGAAAAATGCTTAAATCCAGAACACCCAAACTTTGATTTAAGGTCAATTAAGCAATAGAAAGTTTTAATGATCTTTTACTTTAGTGCACTTGAAATTCAGGCATTGATAGAAGATGTGCTGTGTAGATACTTTATCAGTCAAAACTATGTAGATTAAATTGATTGTATGAAATGAGACAAATATTTATTCAAGTAAAAAGTGTGATGATATACATGTAAGATGATTTTATAATAATACCACAGTCTGCATGTCTTTACTTCCTGAGTTACATTAATAGCAAGCTAGAAATGAAATTATTTGCAAGCTAGCAAATAAAGTACTAGTATGAATGTCATCATCCTTTATACATTTATCACATTTCTTTTGATGAAATCATTCTGAAAATAAAGTCCATGTGAATACTGTCATCAATTAATAAATACACTAATACATTTTCTTTTGATAAAAATGATTTTTTAAATGCATCCAGGTCCTTTTTTGTTCGTCTCAGGTAAATATGATGTGACATAAAGAAGAAAGGAGTTTCCTTTTGAGGAATAAACATTTATTGAAACATTGCAAAAGTGATTCATGAGCCCTTTCTTATCTGTCAGAATATAATGTAGAAATCAGCTGCATCGTGACAAGGCTTAGAGCGATTCTAACAAAATAGGATATTGAAAATTTCCAAGATCATTGATGGGAAATTTGCACACATCCACTGGATTGTGATTGCTATCAAAGAAAAAACATATCATAAAAGTCACAATCTTTTCTTCCCCAAAAGTAATTCTGCAAAGTAATTGAATTCATAGAGAAGTTTGGATCACAGATTGATAGCTTGTAAAGAAAGAGAATGAAGTTAGATTTATTTTCTTATCTTTCCTACTTAAAAGTTGTCATCTCATTTGGAAGAATTGAGAAAGGAATACCCTGGAGTAACCCATTGGTTTAATACCGTGATGCAACTTATGTTTATGTTGCGCGAATGGCGAACGAGCGACACCTTTCAGCACCAAATGTTGCCTTTTCTTCTTTCACTACAAGATTAACCCTGATATTGGCGCTTTTGTGCAGTTTCTAAAGAAGTGATGGCAAATTTATCAAATGTATTTCTTGGCGGCCGCCGGGCATAACGAGGGCCATTGAGTGGGAAGAGGGTGTTTTGTGCTTCTATCATATCAATTATCTACCCATCAATTTCTGCCTTGTTCCCACCACCTGGTTTTATTGCTTTCCTTGTGTCGCTTTCATCTCGTAAAATCATCCTCCACAAAAGCTTCTCATGCGCTACAAAAACTAGCTACAAAAACTAGGCTGCCGATTACTTCGATTCAATCAAAATGTGGGAAATCTTTTATCGCTGTGTATTATTTTTTCTCGACAAAGAAGGTTTTTCTTTTCCTTTCTGAAGCCCACGAGCTATCAATGAGCTTCTTGACTTGTTTTCTCTCACGTCGCTTTGAAGTCGACGTTGCAAGAGTCTTTGTAAACACATTTGTCTCTAATAACCTTTTCAAGTCTCTATTCATTATGAATTAACTTTTGCACAATACAGAGTGCAACACATCGCCCCTCTAATTTTTCCCCCCATCTTTGTTGAACCCGAGTAGCTTTTTCCATACAATAACTTACATTTTTGTATGCCTTCACAAGATTTGTACCAATAATCATCCGTCTATATTGAAAGAAAAAAAAATAACGTTATTAAATGATAAGGAAAACATTTAATATGCATATGGATTTAAAGTTTTAGCCTAGTTTTATAGGAAGAATATTACTAAAGAGTAACACAACATGGTGGTAATTTATGGGAAACCTACAACGTGGTTATGAACTATGTATGAAAAGTTCATTTGTAGAATTTTCATAAATATCCATTTGATTCCATTCATCTTTTATAAAAAGATGTAGGTAATGCTCCTTAGGATTATACACTTGGATTATATACTTTCTGCCTTATGCGCTGAGTTACTGTGTATGTAAAAATGTATATATTTTGATAGGAATAGAACAGGATTACAGTGAAAAACAACAACTAGTATTCAAAAATATAAACAGAATATAAATGGATGAAAACAGATAAAGATGGGAGAAGGGAAAATTATGAAGAAATTTGATTGAAAACTTGTATAATACAAGAGAAGAGAATTATTCATAGAAAAGGTCACTTAGAGAGATGGCGAAGAAACAGAATAAGAAAATGGGGGACAAATAGGTGTTCAAGTAAAAGAAATGAAAGATATAGTAGAAAAGGACATTGTAAAAAAATGAGGCGAGGTAAAAAGAAAGTAAGTGTCAAGAAAAAAAAAACATTTTGAGGAAGAAAATAGAGAAACAAAAAAGAAGAAATAGAATTCAAAACTTGCTTATAAATGGTAAGATAAAGCGAGGAAGAAGGAGACATGAAGTAAAAGATGCAGAAGAGGGGAATTGTGAAAGATTGAGGAGAGTTAATAAGAAGAAAAGATGAAAAAGACTTGGATGAAAGAGGGTCCTCCAGGCCAGACAAACCTGGAGATCAAGAGGTAGAAAAGACTGCTGCTGCTTCTCAAACCAACCATCAATCTTCCTTTCTGTCTCACAATAGAGAGTTTTTTCCTTGGATGGTTTACTTGAGATGGAGTCTAACGAAGCAAAAAAAAAAGAAAAGAAGAAGTAGAAAAGAAATAGAAGCCAAAAAGAAGAGGAATATGAAGCGAAAAAGAAGCGTCTACCCACCGGTTCATACCACTCGGGAAGAAAGCTCCCATTGTCAAATCCACTCTCTTATTTTGTATTCTTAGCGAAGGAAATGGCTTTGTCCGCGGATTAAACCATCGCGAAATACTTGCATCAGATGCACGAACGCTTCCCACGAAATCTACGAACAAATCTTTATATCTCCAGCAGCCCCCCCCTCCATCTATATGACCCTCGTAACCGCTCTGAACTTTTTTCAATGCCCCATCGTTCCTGAAAGCTCTTTTTCATTTGCGTCAAGACTTTTGAAAAGCTCTGCAGCCAAGTTCTGAATGCAAACTTGTTGATAGTGACAACACAACTAATGAAAGTGTTTTTTATAAAGAGAGAAGTTTGAACAAGCGGAATGCAAGATGGGGAGACGTTTTTGTGCCATATCACTACATAATGATTAAAGCGATCCATTAACTTTGTCAAATTCATCAAAAATCACTCGGAGCTTTCACATTTTTTCACCCTTTTTCACTATGTAATCATTGTTCCTTTTCTATACCACTATCACATATCATCCAAAAGAACCTGACAATGATATTGGTATCATCTTGTTTGGCTTGTGGTAACATACACATGTAATACATGTAGGTTTTGATTTTATAACTGTATCCTTAATTATCTGACATCAATTTTCACCCTTTTTCACTATGTAATCATTGTTCCTTTTCTATACCACTATCACATATCATCCAAAAGAACCTGACAATGATATTGGTATCATGATTGAAGTCTCAAATACTACTTGTGGAAAAATCTAATGAAGTAGCTAATAATCCATCACTTTAATAGAACTAAAACCTGATGTAGGGGCTTCATAGTACTTGGTAGATAGCTTGGAAGTTATTATGATATTTTTTTATCAACCTTTACCAGCTGCATGCCTTGCCCTCCTTTTCTTTCAAACTGTCCTCCCCGGCACCCGGCAATCTTTTGTTTTTCAGCGTGGCTAGATATTCCCCATCAGAATGTGGCTTCAGAGGCATCGACGCGAAAGGAATACACGGACCAGAGACCCTTTGCGCGTCCGTCGGAAGGTGTCATGTGCGGTGGACATAATTGTTTGAAGAGAGGCGCAGAGATCTGTCTAAGAAATGGGATTCATGGAGCTTGAAAATAGGACAATGCAATTTGTATGGGCTTAATTTGTCATAAATACTGATTTTGTGGGTTTGGTTCGCAGCTTGGAGTGGGGGGGGGGGGGGGGGGGGGGGCAGGGACATTACAATTGAACAGAATTTGTTATTCATTCTGTCCGTAGTTTTCCTTTCTGTATATAAGTGCAATGTGAGAATCGTGGTAAGATATACAACTAGTCAAATTAATTTAATTGAGACACTTAATTGCTTTCTTTGATATGTGTAATATAATGAATATTTGAAAAGATAATAATTTACCTGGACAGCAACTAATATGATCTGATAATGATCTACGTATTTGTGGAATCTTATCATGACTCATTTTGCTTGCGGCTGAAAACCCTCTTTTTGCTGTCAAACACCTAGAGTACGTTCCCACCAACTTGCATACAAACCCTGGATTTAGAATTAATTGTTTGAATATCATTTTCCCCCTGAAATATTGCTCCCATTATGAAAACCTAATATTACTCCCATTATGAAAACCATAAAGAATATGTATTTTCCCATTTGCCACTTCAAAAATATAAATCATCTACCACAATGGAACGCATAATTGACGTATTCAGTTTTGACAAATTTGCGAGCATATCTTTTCTCAGCTCTGGTGAAAGAATTTCAGATTCACAATTCAAAAGAGCAACAACTATATTATCTGTACAATTGCCGAACCCCTGGTCTCTTTGTTCAGTGCCATGCACCCCCCCCCCCCCCCAAAAAAAAAATAGTTTGCTAAAATTCAGGATGAGCTTGCTAGTCTGTATGCAAAGCTTTGGAATATTAATTCACTCAAATCATAAATGATTTTCTGATTTTTGAACTAGGCTGCACATAATATTTCATTTCAGTTTTCATTTGCACACCATGACCACATGTTTCTATGTCTCACTAGAATTAAATCAAGGATCTTAGATTTAATAAAATTGGGGGAGAATAGGATGCAAAAAAGAATATCCCAGTCTCGGAAACAGGCTATATATTTGCATCTGCGGTGCTTTAGACTTGGGTAAGCAACAGTTTACTGACAATTCGGTGCGGAATCAATAGTGTTGTAGCCCCAGGGCGGAGCGGTGAGTTTTTTTCTGAATATCCGGTCTGTCGAGTCTTTGCCCTTGTGTCCTAACTTCCAATGTCACAATATGAAGCTTAAAGTCGAGAGAGGCAAAACATCAAATCCTTTTAGGAAAAAAATAATAATTCAAAAGCTGAACTTGGTAGAGGGCAATGAAGGAATAATCCGTTAACAGAAGAGATGTTTCTCTGTCTTTATGGCAAAGTACCTACCATTCTTAAATAATTCCCCAAAATATCCCTGAACTCTTTTGGTAGGTCAAATGCCTCCAAATCTGATCGTTAGTTTTCTTTGTAATTGGTAGATTGTGGAGATGTCAGAAAAAAGAATACGTTGAGTGCATTAAAAAATATTGAATTCAATTCAACGACAAATGTCATCAACCCATTGTTAATTGAACCTGAGCATTCTCAGTTGGTAAAATCTCCCCTGAAATAAATTCACACATGTGTGAACATTTTATGACTCTAATAGCACCGTGAAATGGATGGTAATTTGGTTTAGGGTTAGGGTTAGGGATATTTGTTATAATATTTTGTTATAATGAGAATAGGACCCTAGCTGGGGCCATGACAATGGCCTTGTTGTTATGTAAATCTTATTGTATCGGGTAAATGTGAAGTGCTCGGACCAGCACAACTTCCTCATGATAAGATTTGTTTTAATATCAGAGCTCTTTAGAACAAAGTGTCACTGTACATAAACATCTTCTTTATGCAGTTAATGAGTTAAAGGGATAGTTGAGTTTTGGTAGAGAGGGCGCTTGACTACTTTTTGTTGTTGTGAGGTAATGAAAAACTGAGTGTAAAATTTGAAAGAGCATAATATTTAGATAATAAAATCATCTTTGTTTGATCAAAATCGGTTCAGAGACGGCTGAAATATCCATAACAATTTGTAATAAACCTGGGGCCCCAGGTTTATTAGAGAATTTTGAACCAGCCGTTAACAATTCAAAAAAATGCTTCCTCTTTTCAAAAAGTTACAAAATAGGTATTTAAATAGTTGTTGGTTATTTCTCTATCTAATCACTATTTCAACAAAGCATCACATGCACAATATTTTATTCAAAATGGTTGAAACCGATGAGTGTTTAGAGAGCGCCCTCTTACATTTTAACGGCTCTTTTTGAATGATAACATGATCTTTACTACGTCATTTGTAATTTTGTGTTCCTTTCTAGTTATAACTATTAGTTTGTAATATAATGATGCAGGTTTTGGTTACTAAAATTCAGTTTCACCAAAACTGTACTCTCCTTACCAGAACTCAACTATCCCTTTAAAGGACATTTATCATTCACCCTGTAAGCACTATTGACATATTATAATGTAAATAATAACTGTTTGTTCCCTAGTGTTAACCAAATGAATTCTGGAACTGGACGTACCATGAATTATCTCTCCCAGAATTGCACAAAGTAGGAGTGAACATGTTGGAGTAAATGGAGGGACCGGACACCTCAACCCAATGTCAGTGGTGGAACCATCAATAGACCAACATGTACTGGTGCTGGTAGTGTATAGTGAGGATCAAGTAGGATCTGACAGGGGTGTGATTATGCCCCCCTCGCACCTGCTGAAGATCCTCTATGTCTCTCACTGAGTCTTCTCAATCTTAACCCCATCATTACCAAGTGGCTCATTGCAAGTGTGATTTAAAACTCTATGACCTTTTATTAAGATGGTGAACTGGGAAGACATGTTTTTCTAGGCTTCTTTACCATATTTGATGTAGTCGTGGGGTCCGAGATGATGCTTAGCCCACCTTTGGTCCAATATCTGGGATACACAATTCATCTTGATCCTATGTGCACCTGCCTACCCTCAACTGAGATGTTCAAAGAAAACAGTGTCTTGGGTAAAAAAGGAAAATATTACATCTAATTCACATACTCAGGACTGGACCTAAATACACTCTGGCAACATCGCAATGTCTTTAAAGGTTTAAGAATTAAATCGATTGAGGATGGAAAGGTGGTAATGGTAAAGCAGTCACACTGAGGTGATACATCTAAGAAACTTAAATTATAAATGGGGCAAAGTACCGTAAAACTCCGTGTATAAGGCGCACTTTTTTCCGTCGGAAAAAATTTCAAAGTCGGGGGTGCGCCTTATACACAGGTATAGCAAAAAAAAAAAAAAAAAAAAAAACATTTTTTTTTTTTTTTTTTTAGAATTTTTTTTTAGAATTTTTTTTGGGACACCCTGTAGTCATGTTCAATGCATATTACACTGGTGTAGAGCATGACAAGAGCTTGTTGTCTGCTGTAGCATTCAGCAAGATATACTTTTTTCACACAAAACAAATATTGGTTACAAATTTAAAAATTGCAAGTTTATTGAGCAAATACTGCAGCTAATGAATATTCATACATTCGTGAGCAGCAGGTACTCATTATATATGCAATTTTCTAACCAGTGGTTATAAATTTTGCTCATAATTGAAAATAGTTGTTAGTTAATTAAGAAAATTGCATATATTGAATGAGTATAAGTGCTTATGAATATTCATGAATAAGAATATGAATATTTATGAGCACCAGTGTTATTGCTCAATGTGTGCAATTTTTGTACTAACCACTATTTTGTATGTGAAAAAATGTATATGATGATGAAAGCTACAATTGACATTAAGCCCTTGATATGCCCTAGACCAGCGATGTAAGTATTCCAACAGCACTACAGGGTGTCTAAAAAAAAATACAGGGTGTCCTAAAAAAAAAAAAAAAAAAAAAAAAAAAAAAAATTGTTTTTTTTTTTTTATTTTTTTTTTTAGAAAGTTGGGGGTGCGCCTTATACACGGGTGCGCCTTATACACGGAGTTTTACGGTAACTTTGATAAATGGAAATCATTTAGAGGTATAAAATATCAACGTGTACTTATAATTCAATTAATATCTAGTTTATCAAATTTCTTCGTAGGAGCATTGCAATGTAATGCATGTATACATCAGAGTTAGTAATCTTGTGGCAACTAATCCAATAGCTGAATACATATATCTATCCGAAAGATCAGAAAATGGCGGTGTGTCATTAGCCCAGTTAAATGTTTATTTTGTGTGGGTTTTTTCACACCCACTCTCCCCAGTTAGAGGAGACAGATCGAGTTCAATGGTCTCTGGCAGGAGTCTGGCTGACACAAGATGACGATTGCCGTGTAACAGAGACAGTCCGATACTTTAATTGCCGCTCAGCTCCCAGTATTCATGTGTGAACCCTATCACCCCACCCCCTCGCAGCAAACCCGCCCCCAAGCTATGGGGCTGGAGACTGATGGGAGAGAAATCAAACCAACATCATCAAGCAACGAAGGGAGGGAATCATTCTCTCCACAGAACCCCTATAATGCAACCCTCACCTTAATAAAGCCTGCTCGAGAGTGATCGCTGATGCTGCTGCGTTAAGTGCCTGACATCTCGTGTTCTGCATAGATGCGGTCGTCGTGAGGATACTCTTGCATTCTGCAGATGATGGGGAGAGTAGGGTGGTGTCATCTCACGTAGCTCGCTGGCGCATCTCAAACAAGATTTAGGGTGAATGATACATCCCACTTAACGTAAATGATCGCTCCGATGAGAGGGCGTGGAGTGGATAGGTTGTAAGATCATCCTGTCATGATTTGATGGGATAGCAAAAGAAACAGTGGTTGTAGGAGGAGGTAGTACAAGGAGGAGGGAAGAAACAAGCCTGATTAAACTGGAACGTGGTTGTTTGATTAGTATTCTGTTTGAAAAGCTTCACAGATCTCTTCCTAATCTTGTGTTTCACAAAGTCAAGTGAGAGAATTAGCTAGACTTTAAGCTCCTCCTTCTTAGTTCCTTCTTCTTTATTCTTTTCTCTTTCATTCACTGAGCTCTTCCTAACTCAACCAAACAGGGACAACAATAAAAATTTACTTTTCAGGGGCTACTTTCCAAGCTGCTGCATGAAAATGACACTCCAAAATTTGATTTGCATTGAACTCTATATTACAAATTTTCGGGGGGCTCTTTTTTGCATTTCAGGGACGAATTCGCCCCGAGCCCGCATGTATTTTTTTTCACTGCAACCAAAAACATACACATGGACAATGCACAACCATTGGCACAGACTCACACACCAATATATATGCACACCACTCTCTATCTATAAATATGTTTCCTGTCACTTGTTGGAGAAAGGTTTGAAAGCATAGACTAGCCTAATGACACTAGCACTTTCTATTGGATGATAGTTCACTGGTGTCATCCTTCCTTTCTTTTTAGGTAGTCTTGTGTCTCATACCCTTGTTGTATGCATAGTGCTGTATATATGTGATATTTACATACTAGTTCTAGTTCTAGTTCTAGTTCTATATTGAGTATACTGTACAACCTGGGTAGGTTATAACGTACAGAAACCGCCTCCTTCAATGTTGAAGATTCTTGCAGTATTTACTCTTTTGGTTGTGATTTGCAGGGTATACTAGTCAACCGGGTTAACACCCTACTCTTTTCGAGAAGTTGACTAGGTTCTTTAGCGTACATGAGGTGTGACTGTCTCATACACGGGACCTCCATTTATCGTCCTATCCGAGGGACGGAGTGTTTTCCGCGAATCCTTTTCCTGCGAAGGAAACACGGGCGGGGGAGGGCGATAACACACAACGGGAGTTAGCTCAAATTTATTGCGTGATGGAAAACGCATTGTCCGATATTTGACACTGCTGTAGTGCTGTAGTCTGATCAATATTACACCTACTATTTAAACAGGGAAATAAGTTAAGGAGTTTTTATATATGTAAAGAAGTAGTTTTCCTTTTCTGTGTGTGTTTTGAAGGCACTTCTTATTTTCTTTTCCTTCCCACAAATTTCCATGCAAAAATGGTAGATTATTTCACTCCAACGTAATGTTTTTCAGTAAACTGTAAAAGTAGTTTTGACTCAGCAATGTTATTGAGGTCTTCGAACACTGTCTAATTGTCTTTTTAGTTCTATTATGACTTTCTCAGTTACCTTCTGTTATGTTTTTCTTCCTATGCTCTATCAAAAACATATTTTGTGAGACAAGGTTTCTTTGAGCACAATGCAATTTGCAGCCAATCCGTCTTACTACCATTTCCTGTTTAGGGATTTAATCCCGACATGGTTGCGGGGCACGGTCTTCGTGAATCGGGAGTTAAAACAGATTAATTTGCGGCTTCTCGCGACACTCCAAACTAGATTCACGAAATACGATATACCAAACACTCGGCTCTTCTGTGTTTTTCAACCGGTCCCGCATCGTTGCTTAATTCCTCTTTTCAATCCTAGCGTCTGAGACTTAGTCAGTTTTCTTTCTGTTTGCATTCTGCCTCCTCTTTTCTGAGGGACTTGAAGGCTGTTTTCCTCATGGCTTGAGATGCACTTGACAGCGCATGAAAAGACAACAAGGCGGGCTTACGGATCGCGGACTGGAATGTTTGTGACAACTCAGGATTAGCTCCCATTTCCTGTGGTTGGTTGCCAATTTAAGGACTCTTTATGAAAAGAAAGTCATTGTCGAGATATAGGCGCTCTTCACAAAGCAAAAGTACAGGGAAAGGGGAATGGTGTAAAGAAAATTGATTTCCAAAGTATATTTTTAATATTGCGATTAGGGCGCTCAGTGCGCAAGCACTTTCATCTCGTTGTGCCATTGATTATTCTGATTTCTGTAGGCATTTAGGTGGAAAGTGATTCAATGGGGGTACTGAAGTCTGTTGCCATGAGGGTGGTATTAGAGGTGTCCAAATTATACAATAACTCTAGATCAAACAATAGTTTAATCAGTTTAACATTTTTTATAGTGGTAATAAGAAGTATGATGTCTCCCCTGTGGAATGCATTTATTTTGGGGCCACTTGGTAAAAAATTAAAGAACAGTTTTGTTGTCGCTGAAGGGGACCAATATGAATAGAAATAAACTATTAAAATTAACTTTCACAATAATATTTTTGAATAAGAGCAACAAAAATGGGCTTCCTGTGGGAGGAATCCCATTTTCTTTGCTCTTTTTCATTAATATCATGTAATTCTGATCAGTTTCTCTTTATGTATGAATTAATGTTATTTTTTTTATTAATAAAAATAGAAAATGATAAATAGAGATAGTGTAGATAAATTGTATGATCCTAGATGTAGACCATGATGACTATAGAATACTGCCACATATCTTCTCTCCTGACATCGAAGAAATATTTGACCAAATCTTGTAATTTATCTTCTGTAAATATCCAGATCTCATGACAGGGAGGAACATATGGCAGGAATTCTTTCTATGTTTTACCAGAGGTGAAGGAACGTTTGATTTATAGATCAAATTATTTTGATGAATCTGTTTTCTTCCTCCAGTATCTCTTGTTTTCAACAAATTAGTCTGAAGAAAATAAACCAAACCAAATGTAATAGCGGTAATAGGTGCAAACCTCAATGGCCTGAATTTTCTTTAGCGGGCCTGGGCTTGAATTAATCTTGAGTTAAATCAAATGATTTGACCTCATTTCAGTAATCCGGAGGCTAAATTTAACCCATGGGTTGATATTTGGTACTAGTAAGAGTATTACCAGCAAACAACTTGCTTACAGGAACTTGGTGGGCTATGTACAGTACAAAGTCTATTGGAATTTCAGTTTGATGCTTAGGTAGTCTTTATTGCATGATATATATGTATGTCTAATTAACAAATGAGTTATTGTCTTAGTCATTTAGTCTCCAACTAAGGCCATCTGGATAAAGCCTTTGTTACCTACTAAATCAATTCTATTTCTAGTTGGCAACTAAAAGACCTCTTGTTGCATACTTAGCTTAGAAATCCAAAATAGAGCAATTAGCACAGAACTAACTAAGCCAACAGGGTGTTATGTACATATGGACCCTGATCCACAGGTTGTTACTGTGAGTTGTGGGGTCTGGATGAGTAGACTATGCCAGTTGGGGGATGTCCCCTGTGAGGAGCAATCTCTATCCTACCAGTGACAGGTGATGTCCCTCCTCAAGGATACATGGTCACATCAGGGACACTGTCTGGTAGCAGGCGGGTTTCACACCAATCATGAATTTTAAAATTCTGGTAGCCGGCATATAATCACACACAAAAAAGTCTTGAATTTGTTAATTCTGGTAGCTGGCAGATGTCATACAAGTCTTTCATTTATAATTATGGTAGCCAGTAGATTTAAAACTCATCTTTAATCGAGTTTAAATGGCAAAATTATGTTCTTCTTTCTTCAGCCATTAAATAAAATGACAGTGCAACCTGTGTATAATGACCACCTAAGGGGAACAAGCACAAATTGCCATTGTAGATAGCTGACCTCCATAGAAAGGTTCAATGCCATTTGTTTTCTCCGCACTTAGTGGCTTTTTAATGTAGGGGGTCATCTACAAGTACGTACGCAAATTATCATCCAAAATTGACCCCCCCCCCCCCCTCCCCCAGGCTCTGTACACACTTTGTATGCATGTGGTTGAATGGAGCATATGCATCAGCGTGAACCCCCCCCCCCCCCTCCCCCTCTTGTGCGTACATACTTTGTAGATGGCCCCTAGTACTAGTGGGAAGCCCCCCTCCAGATGCTGGGTAGCAGATATGATTTGTGGGATGGTATTTTTTGCAGAGATGATTTGCTCACCTCCTGGACAGTGAACTGAGATGTTCAGGAA
Source organism: Echinarachnius parma (assembly GCA_037951105.1). NCBI lineage: Eukaryota > Metazoa > Echinodermata > Echinoidea > Clypeasteroida > Echinarachniidae > Echinarachnius > Echinarachnius parma. The sequence goes on along the minus strand of JBAMJV010000869.1, from coordinate 249,269 downwards.
TAAAGGACATCCAAGAAAAAAAAAATGGAATAAAAAACAAGACACTTGTTGCATAGATATCCCTTAGCCAAGGGGTCAGACATGCTTTGAGACCCCCAATGACAATTTATAATAATAATATGTTATGATATATGTTGTTTATTCGGGAATGTAATGATGTTTAGTTCTGTTTGAACTACATACCTCGTACATGTATTACCTGGACTTAATCTTATGAGGATTAGTGAGGAAAAAGATACTTTTATTAGGCAAAATCATTTTCCCTTTGCAGTGCTTCAGCTTATTTGAATAATTGGCACGCAATCAAGCATCGCAAACATTCCTGCACATTTTGTTAACCCGTTCCCGTATAGAACAATCTATGGCAAAGGTGAGCAGTTGGAAACCTGTATGTCATTGAAGGGATGCACACCTTCCTAGCGCTCTTACATGCATTTATTTACTTGGGATGTCGAGTCACAGTTATCACCAAGTACTTCGTTTCCTGTAGCCGTCTAGCTGACTTGGCCCCCGCGGCCGTTACACCTTGTTGGTGCGTCGCCGATAGCGACGGGCTGTCGGGTACGGACAAGCAAAGAGACATGGGATGAGTGAGTGAGAGAGTGATAAGTGGAAGGAGCCAATGAGTAGGGAAAGTGGGAAACCCAAGCTAGATCAATTTCAGATGATAACTAATAGAAGAAAATTACCACTGAAAATTGCTCACCTGCTGAAGAAATGCCTGTGTGATTAAACAAGAGTACATTGGGGGCTTCAGTTTGTGATGCTATTAGAGTATTTTGTTTGAGGCTAAAATAAATGACCAAAACTTGAGGGACACATATTAATGAAACCTACATGTACAACTTACAGTTGTTGTGTAGAGGAACAGTATGTTCCAAATGATTCATGTGTTCACTACGAGATTCAGAAATCCCCATAGACTTTGTGCACAACCCACCCGGTTCCCGTAAGCAACGGGTTAACCCATTCACTATGAAAAGCTGGTGTAGAATGTTTTAACTCTACATGAATTGCAATATCTAGTAGGCAAGTATGCATTGGGAAGACATTAGTTGTATTTCAGAGCAACATCAATTGGATTTGAGCTAACTAAGAAAGCAACTGTGTTCAGTGGAACCTCGTTATAAAGAGCTCTTATAGCAAGGTAAACTCTTGAACTTGCCCTTTGTATTCTTTTGTATTTTTACTCTGATATAAAGATGTTCCTGTTAAAACAAGGTAACATTCATGTTATCTTTGAACATATGATGACATAAATGGTACCCTGGGGTACCAAACGAATATCCGCCATTTTGTTTAATTAGTTATTTATTTTTTAGGGCTGTACCGGGGTATAGCGTGCATACAAGCGCGCACTGCACTGCATGCACAACGCAATTCGGTTGTGCTTTAAGTGGACACAAGATGGCGCTACACAACGCGGTACCCCGGGGTACAACGGTACCCCGGGGTACCGCGTGTGTCATCATATTGGTAATAAAGTTATTCATTCATTCATAACAAGGTAATGTTCATGGTCCAAAGCTCCTTGTTTATAACCAGGTTCCTTTGCTGAGAATGGGGTGGCAAGGAAAAGAGGGTGAAAAGTGGTGTAGAAAATTAATATTTTAGCCAAACTTGCATCCTGCATAAAGATCAAAATTAATAGAAATACTTCCTTTTCCATCGTTGCGTTGCGGTAAACAGGGGAGGAGAAAGATTGCAGAAAGTCAAAATTAGTTAAAGAAAATATGCCAGAGGCTGCTAATCTTGGGGGCTGCTTAACCCCATGCAAATGATTCAATTTTGATATGATTTAGGAGGCATTTCCACAGGGGTTTGTGCCAAGTTATCTTGGGGCCCCGTAATGTAAGGATTAAACAACACCCCTTTCCTGAATTAAGAAACAACAAGCGTGTGCGTAAGAGAAGGGAGAGTGGATGTGCACTTTTCTTTATATTGAAGAAAGGTGAAAGTGGCTTGAAATTCTGATTTTTCCAAGAAAATTCAACCATGTGTTAGAATTAGATGAGGATTAGAAAAACATTTTGATAAACTCTGGAAAGTACACTTGTTCCTTATCCTGATTAGTACATAATACTGTCAAATTTTCCGGAAAAAATTGTAGAAAATCAATGTAATTAGTTGATCAGAACAAAAAGGTTGAGCGTAACGTTGAACAATTATTTTAAAAATACATTCTCTGAATAATTTACTGGACAATTATGAATTTAACTATTTGTAAAATATATTTATTGAAAGTTTGATGTTTAGAGGGACATTGATTAGTTCATTAAGGACCAAAATGCTTTGCAAAATAAACTTCTTTCTTTCAGAGTTAATCAAGATACCGTGTAACAAGAAGCCCCTTTGATTTCATTTCTCTCAAAAACTTGCTCCAATTTATAATTTGGTAGAAGGCGAGTGCCAAATTTAACTTGAGCTTTAACTTGATTTCCCTTCTCATTTCCTTGCGGACGACCCCCAGAATCTTTGTAGATCTTGTAGTTATGTGATGAAATGACATATATGAGCTCTTCCCTTCTAACGCCCCCCTGTCATGCGAACGAGGCGAAAATTGATACACAGATATTTCATTTTCGCACTATTCCCCCGTGGCTGGCGGATCCTGCAAGTGAGTGAGTGAAGTTTGAAATGTTTGCAGTAACACTAACAGAATTAGGGAGGTCTTACCGTGTGTGCAAGAGATAAATAAGAGGGTGACCTTGCTAGATCGGGACAATTTTGGTTCTATTTCAGGTAACATTTCTAACAAAAAAATCAGGCCATCACTTCTTAGTGAAGTGAATGTTTCCCCCCTTTTGCTCATGTATTCATCCCTTACGTGTATCCACTCAGCGGCATACTGTAGTTAGGGTCGAACCATATGGAGGGTTTGGGGTGGGAGCGAAGATTTCTAGAGGGGCAGTATATGTCCAAAATAAATATGTGTTTATACATGCATGCCTTTGTCAGGTGGGCAAGAAAATTAATCCTCCCCAGTTCTGCTTTACTAGCTACTGAGATGAAATGGTATTAGTTTTATGTTACATGAGGAGCCTTATGCACAATATGTACAGCTTAAATAGAAACTTTGGCAGAAAATATAGAATCTGATTAGGTGAGAAGACAAGTTTTTACAAGTAAATGCAACAAATGGATACATTTCAGTATAGTGAAAAGTGTTTTGCTACCTTATCATGGCTGTGATTGGTAGTGAAGGAAGAAAAGGGAATCATATGTATTTTGAATAATCGTTTGATTCTCAAATCATGCTCATAAAAGGTCTGAGAGGGTGGTATTGATTTTCATCCCTTTTGGAACTTTCTCATTAAGATATTTATCTTAGATCTTGCAGAAGGTCGACGGCACGAGATTGAATGAATAAATAAAACAAATAGACAAAGGGCAGCGTCCTCTCTGTGAATAAGAGCATGAAATTCTGAGTATTAATTGCGTTAATTACCCCAGAGCTAAGATATGCAGAGGGACTATAACTCTCAGGTTTCTACCATATATCTTTCCTTGCCACTTTATCATCTGATACCTTAGATGATAGGGGACGGGACTTGCAATTTAAATAACCCTCGTATGAATATAGAGGTCTTCAAAAAGGTTTCCAAAAAAAAAGTTGAAGTGATATACGAGAACACCAGTTACACCAGTTTTTGGCCCAATTTCTGGCCTTTAGGATATGAAGGAGATGAAAAAAGGTCTATGACGTTATTGAAAGTAGGAAGTTGGTGGGTTGAGTGTTACACCAGTGTGTTGTGACAAGCACTTGGTAGTGCCCTCAGCACTTTTGGGAGGAAGCAATGGAGTAGCAATATTGGGGCTATGAGGATAAGGAGCCAGGGAGGGAATTTGGTACCTTTCCTCTTCTGTCTTTTGCTGGTCCTCCATTCTCACCCCTCATACCCCTCCCCTCATACCCCTCCCCTCACACCCCTCCCCTCACACCCCTCCCCCTCCCATTGCTGGTTTATGGTCAGATTTTTTTTGGTGAAATAAGAGGTGGATAGTACTACTACATTTCTTTCCAAATACATAAATGTTGGTCGAATCAAATAAACCAATGAGTTCAAGATCATTTAGCATTTGAAACAATACATTTTGGTATGATCTGTGCATCTTTACATGTACAGCTTTACATTTGATGTTCACTGAGGTAATTATCATTGGTTTTATATGCATGTCTTTTGAATATGATCTTCTCAAAATAAAACAAATGACCTTAGGTACAAGAGTTCAGATGAAAAAGAAAACAGATAGATGGCTCCTAAGCTAACAAAAATCAGTTTATCAAATATACCGGATTCTGCACTAGAAATTACGAGCATTGCTCAGGAAGTACTCTAGATCATTGTAAGTTGGCCTTATTAGATCCAGTTGTCATGATTTTATTGACCCTTTTCTTGCAGTAATAGTTAATAGGTCCCCAGACTGTCCCCCATGCCTACCACCAGACCATCAATCATTACCAAAATATTCTGCAGTGGTTGAGGGAGATGCACAAAAATAATACTTGGACATGAACAATATCATAGGAACAAATGCTAGATTCTTGGCCTTATTGGGGATAAAAGAAAACTAGTTGGTTCCATAGGAAGATGAGACCTGTTACAGACATTCGACATTCCATCTGGATCAGTTGTCCAGGGGGTAGGATGTTTTTGATAGGGGGAGGGCTTCAGAGGTTTTGGGGGAAAAGGGATAGTGGAAACTCTTTGTATCACTTCATTAACCCATCATTAACCCACCATTCAACACATCTCAGAATAAGAATGTAAATATATGATATCATATACCCAATCTATGATCTACCTGTATCCACTCTTCCTTCCATACCCATTCCAACCTGCGATCACCCCTCTTCCCTCTTCCCCTTCCCCCTCCACCCCCTCTCAACAATCTTAACCCTCTTTCAGGGTCAGATGGAAAGAGAGGAGATACCAAGATACCCAAACCAAGGTAACCTTTGATGTCATTGTCCTCCTCATGTCCTCTATGATGATGGAGGAGAGGCAAGTGGTGGTCATATATCATGGTTACCGTAGCAACAGATGGCATCCCAATCCCTGGGATAGCCGATGCATCTGTTACCAACAAGTGTGCATCTCTGTTTTTAATTTTAGAAAATAAGAAAACCATCTTTCCTGCATAGTTCTGCCAACCACAAGACCAATTACACCACATCCATAACCAATATAAATTATCTGTCATAATAAGTTTGAATCTATTATCACTTTCAGAGGCCAAAGACCTTCCAACACATGTTTCCATTTAGTGTACTAATGTGTAAGCTGGTTGTTGTGAGTTATCTGCTAGCTCAGCAATCACAGATGCCTGTGTCTTTAGTTTGGGTCATTTATTGTCTCAACACCCATACTGAGGGAAGGGGGGAAGATTGCACCCTCCTCACATCATTCCACCTGTAATATTATTATGAAAGGATTGACAGGCTGTTTACAAGAGAGCAATCCAGTAATCCTCATCTTCATCGTTATCATTGTCATGAATCATGATCATCATCTTCATCAACATTGTCATCATCATCATCATCGTCTTCATCATCATCATCATCGTCATCGTCATCGTCATCGTCGTCGTCGTCGTCGTCGTCGTCATCATCATCATCATCATCATCATCATCATCATCATCATCATCATCATCATCATCAAGTTCACTACCACGTCTTACACTTCACACTATCCTTCGTTTTCATTTTGTAAGGTTCCATTTCTATGTGCAGCGTAATATGTGGAATATGTGGGCATAAAATAGCACCACCTTACGAGCTCTTTGAACAATGCGTTCTGCCATGATGACACATTCTCTTTAAAAAGTCCAAAACAATTCTTGATCATTTTCAGAATCAATGGTTTTCAACTCATGGTGTGAAATGTCCCAACACCCCCTCTGGTTAATACAGGAAGGAATGTGACAAATTATATCCCCTGCTGCACATGTGCTGCTTGTTTAGAGTTGATGTCCTTTTCCAAGGATCCCCTGATCAGGCAGTAGCATCATCCTTGAAGAGGTGGATTACTGATTACAGGGGCAGTATATCTCTCCACAGATAAACCATGTCATCTACCACTCTCCATGCATTTAACCCCTTCAGTAGCAACTGATGATAAGGCATTGGACATTCAAGGGTCAAAGGTATTTGCAGACTTTCCCAAATTATCTCACATTATGTCACAGTAACTAGATAATTGCATATTGTGTGGAACTATAAGTTCTGATCAAACAGGGGGATAGTTCTTGTTTTATTTTCCTTATTAAAATTTGCAATTTCCATATAATTATACAGACCCACCAGGTTCCTGCAGGTGTAGGCAATGGGTTAACACACAAGCCTAATGCAATGAAATATGGCCTTTGGCAGCAAGTAAGACTGAAACAATATGATTTCTCTCTGCAGAGAGACACCATCTCATCAACTACTTTGAGGTTTATTAACACCTTCAGATACAAGCCATAACAAACGTACCTTTTTGATACACAGTTTGGTGCCCATGTGAATTGAATGGTTAATCCTGGAGTAGCGGTATTTCTCCTTTTTTTAAAAAGATCTCAGCCCCACTGTCCAGCTTCTTTCAAGCCATAGGCAAAACATTAGGTTTGTACACAGGTGTGTGTAATAGGGAACAAGTGGACTATAAACTAATTCCAAGGACAACATATGTTCTGTAAAATAATCCTTGCTTCCCTCACACTTATGTTATCTTTAGACCCTCCCATCTGGAAAGACAGTTATCAATGTACTGAGATAACAAGATGGATTTTCTAATAATTATTTCCTACTACCTTTATCACTTGTATCACCTTGATATAATGATATGCTTTTTATTGGGGGGGGGGGGGGGGGGGGGGAATCACTTGAAACCCAGTACTTGTAGCATTGATATATTTGCTAATTATTTGTCTGAAATGTTATTTCTCTCAATCTTTCATTGGAAATTAATTTCAGAAGGAATAACGAAATAACTTGAAATCCAGTAATATTTATACTTTTTACACAATGGTAAATATTCAACATCTTTGTCAGATAGTTATTTCTTTCTATCTTTCATTGGAAATTAATTTCGTAAGAAATGAAGAAGTAGAAGGAAAAGGTTGCAGGATGAAGGTAATTCCCCAGGCTTCCTGAACGACTGAAATTACGCTCATCAACGAGCATCAAGGTTTCAGCACCCACAAACGTCGTCGACGCTTGACTTGAGACGTTTGAGATGGGACACGTTAGAGACAAGCTTGATAAGTGAAGAGTCGTGATCGGAGATGCTAACGAGATGTGTGGCAAGCTGTTTGTTAACCCCTTTGCTGTTTCACAGTCTATTCACTCAAATGAGCTTGTGCACACTTGAACATGAAAAGGTTTAACTACTAACGTGCCAAGCTCGCATTTTTGCGAGTTACAATACACACAAATGCCGTAGAGCATTATCCCTGACACGTTAAGAGTTAACTAAACAGTTGTAAGAGGGGTTGATGAATTTAACTGGGTGATGATTAATCCCTTGGCTACGGAACCGGGTGGGTTGTATACAAAGTCTATAGCCAGTATACTATTGGGATTTCAGAAACTCATAGGGAACTGGTTAAAGGGATCTAGTAACTTTGTTGAGATGTGCAAAAACTGATGAATGGTTGATGCAATGTATACTGTTGTTATCTCATATGTCCTCAGGGTATTGTGTGAAAATTTCAGGTCAAATGGACAATGTATGGCCAAGTAATGAGCGAAAATGCAAAGTGATATTGGGTGATATTCACCAACTCACTGCATTCACTTTGTACAGGGATGAAAATCTCGCCCGGAGATTTTCTTATCTAAATACTTCAATCATACATATCTTTGTAATGAAAGGGAAATTTGAAAAACCGAAAGCTGTCCCATGATTTTAATGTTAATACGAATACAACAAGGTATAAAGGAACCGCTAGAATTACAATTTTATTTTGAGGATTTGGACAATGTTACTAAGTCCCTTTAAGAGAAACTTGGTACAGTGGTCTCTGCATAATACAATGTGGTAATAATGTTAAAACTAAAAGGGGTAGGAAAATACATTTTTCTCTCAATTAATAAGGTATTCTGGTTAAATTGTTACAATTAAATTGTAAAACTACTCTACAAAACCAACTACCCTAGAAAGTATACCTTGGAAAACTCTAAATACCTTCCCAATTTTAACAATCATCATGCATAGGGGATGTTCCACCATGGATCACCATTTTGAACTAGGCTATTTTGTGTGCACTGTAAAACACAGAGCATGTGTGTATTCCACACCATGCACAAGATGTTGCAAGATGGCACTGCGAGTCTGATTTACAGATCCTAACCTGTTCCCTACGATATTCTCAAATATCCATAGACTTATTACACAACCCATCCGGTTCCCGTAGTCAAGGGGTTAACTACCTATCAGTGGAGACCACTGTAGAAGAGAGGTGAATATTTGGATGGGAAAGACAAAGTGTGTTGTTGGTGCATGACTAGAGCTGGGCTATCATCGCTCATCCAGGTAGCAGGTGTGAGGGGGGCTCTTAACCAGGCCCAGAGGGGTCATGTCATCACATCAGGTCAGGTATGATGGCCCAGGATGTTACCCTAGAACCTTACAAACACAGACACACAGACACAAAAACAAACGTACACTTGCAGATTCAAACTAACACACACACACAAACAAGCATACACTTGCAGACACAAACTAACAAACACACACACACACAAACAAACATACACTTGCAGATTCAAACTAACACACACACACAAAAACACACACGCATACACTTGCAGGCACAAACTAACAAACATATACACACACACAAACGTACACTCACATATTCAAACATACTAACACATAATTATTCAACAGACAGGACAAATAATTTTGCAATATCATACACACACATATCACTGGCACATCAGCTTGTAAACATACACAATTTCACAAACACAATTTTTGTCTCATGTCTTACTCGAAATCACCCACACATACACACACACACACACACACACATACACCCACACACAAACACCTGATGCCATGTGGAAAGCAGGAAGATGGCACTGCAAAACAACTGTCACTACCTGGTATTTATATCCCTCCCTTATCAGCCCCTGCAAAGCTGCCTCTCTACCCCCACTACAACTCCCCAAAGACACCCGACAAGCCCTTCTCTAACCTCCAAAACATTCACACAAATTACTCTTCTTTTTACAAGGTTCATGATAAGATAGTGAACCTATCGGAAGTGTATCATTTCTCTTATTCATTGTCTTTTATGATCACTTTTTATCTGCTCGTCTCCATCCTTAAATCCTTTTCCATGTTTCCTCCTTTATCTCAAGTTTGGTATTCTCTTATCCATTATCACATTTTATATATCTGTATCTTCAACAGTCTGCCTCTGTCTTTCAAATTCCTTCTCTCTCTTCCTCTCTCCGTCTCTCTCGTGCTCTCCATCTTCCTTATAGCCACTCTCTCTTCTATTTATCTCCCTTACATCTGCATCTGTCAATCTTTCAGTCTGTATGTCTTCATCATCTCACTGCATTTGTTTTTCTCTCCAGAAAAAAAAAAATCATCATATCATATTTAGAAACACAAGTTGTGCTCTATTGAAACAAACTAGTGTCGATCCTGTATTGGTCACATAGTGTGCTAGTTTAATGTATTTCTATCTGTCAGTGATTGTAAGTTGCTTGCCTTTGGATTTTGTTCTCATTTTGATGTCTTGCTGTTCATTCATCCACAATTGCTGATACCTGACTTTGTGTTTGCAGCGTGGTAAGAAGAATTTCTCTCATTTTAATCCATCGTCCGCCCGTTAATATATAATTGATTCTCTTTAGACTCCAATGATTTCAGGTCCAGCCCTGAGCAAATTAAAGTTAGTATTAGTTTGATGTGATTGGATATAATGCTAGGAGTTCATTGATGTCATAAGTCTCTGCTTCGTTGTTGTATATTATTTATTAACAACCTTTGTATTTGAAGACCATAGTGCTGTTCACATCTGACATTAATAACCTAAGGATTTACTGGTCGTGTGTGGGGTATTTGCCATCATTCTTGTCAAAACATTTGTTCCTTTTCAATCAATACAGCCTAGAGTGTCCAAACTCTGGTTTATATATTCTGCTTGAAGTGATACTGTTTCCTGTTTCATTATGTTTTCCATAAATCCACATTCTAACCTACTTAACCCATCGCATTCATCCGGACACAATACTTAATGGGTAAGTCAATAGTATTTCTAAAGTGTTGATGGTAGAAGGGGTAACCTCCCCCCCCCCCCCCCCCCCCCTGTCACGCTTCCATCATATATGAGCCCCAGAGCATGGCCAAGGGTGGCAAATAAATTAGGACCTCTCTGGGATGATTTTGGACTTTGCTAACCCATCCAAGTCCAACCACACCCCACCCCTCCTTTCTAGTCATCCCATCTGTTTTGTTCTCCCTGCATTGTGTTCCCCTTTCTCTTCAAGTGTTGTAAATGTCAGGGGGTCATTGTAGGTCATTGACCCCCTGAGCTTGAGTTAATGATATGAGAAGAAAATATGAAACCAGATATCAGTCTGCAACTGCACAACAAAGAAATTAAGTGGCTTTGATATGAGGAAGTTATTAAATTGTGTCTGTTTCCTTATCCACCAACTGGTATAAAGATATATTTGGCAGTAAAGGTGACATTACTTTAGTTTGTTTGTGTTTCCACCTTGTGAAGACATTGCAGACTTTGATTGACACTTGTTGTTTTGCTGTGTCAATATGTAGACCGGTTCACCATCATATATTCAAATTTATGCACGGTCCTTGCCTGATAACCTGGACAAGTTATTCTATAAACCTGTTCTTAAAGCTACTGAGTACAGTCTGAAAAAATCAAAATTAAAAAGTTGTGAGATAACTTATCTTATATAAAAGAAAATACCATTTAAACATAGTCTGAGAAGATTATAACTTGAAAGTACCTTCTAGTAGCATTATATTGATTTTTAAAGCTTGAAATAATGACCGTTATGACTGTTAAATTAGTCTGGCAACTGCAGACCCTTTATTATATTGCGCATTTATACTTGATGTTCAAAAACCAAATATTACATTTATTTTGGTTTTAAGCACTATCAAATTTGTGATGTAACATGTTGATTTGTCTTTTTACTTGGTAAAAGGATGTACACAAATCTATGATACATGTATCTATTCAAAAGAGAAAGGAATGAGCCTGAGAGTAAGGCTACAAATCAATTGTTTGTTTTTTCTTGGCATCATTTTAATTCTTTATGATCACTGTAAACTTCATAATTGGACCACCTCTCCTCTTCACATGTAACTGAACTCCATGGCCCAACATAACTACGGAGTGATCTGGCTTGATTTGTTTTCACGGCACAACATACATGTATTACCACAGAGTGATCAGACTTGATTTGTTTTCACCTGTCTGCGAAAGCCGCCTGGTCAACTGTGACGCGAGTCACAAGATGAGAGCGGGACAAGAGAACAATAAGAGGCTCATTGTCACGGTCTCCAGCCAGTAGAATCAGCAGAACCAATCTGTCTGTGAAATAATTGAGAGGAAGAGTGCAACAAATTTCGGAGGGGAAGTACTTGGCTCTTATCTGCACGCTGGCTCCAATTACAGGGGTTTTTCGTCCGAAAGAAATACAAAATAAAACGTAGAACGTGAAGCGAGGTTTCAGTCCAGACAGGCCAGCCGGGTTAAAATTAACAGACCTGGGCTCGAGAATGATATATATATTTTCTCACTTTTCTATTAATATATTTTTTTTTTGATGAAAAATAAAACGTAGTCAGGAAGATTCAGGTTGGAGTTGACGAGTCGTTCAATGAGAAAGCAGTTTATTTGAATCCTCTCGGGACGTTAGTGGGTGGTAATGACTTTATTGAATATCTACGGCTCCGTGCGAAGACCGAAGGACTTACGGAACAGACTCTAGTTAGAGATACAGCGGTCTCCAGACATGACTCAATATTAATTTCTCCAAGTCCTTCAAATTTGTTTAGGTGTCAACCGAGTGATATATTTATTTCGCTGCCACACCTTTATTCTGAGCATGTACACTGAGCATTTGAATGTGATATTAGAGGTTGGACTACAGGTGGTTTGAAGATTGTGTAACATCCATGAAGAAGGCGATATTTAAGAGGTAAGGGGTGTACTTGGTGAAAGGAGATTTGATTGGTATTGAGGTTCAGGGGGGGGGGGGGGGGGTTGCTGACACTCAGGTGCAGGGCTCTTGATCCAAAGGGGAAGTAATCGGGGAAATCGTCTAATTTAATAGAATTTCCTCGCGTGCTTTGGGAGTTGACGGATGAGAATGGGTCGTGAGTGACATCCCCCGATTGGTTACAGGAGTGACGTGTGACACTGCAGTGATCAAGTCAACCCACTCAGGACCGTGTGATTCTGTATGACATGCATTCTCCATAGCCCCTACCTGAGTATTTTCAGGACCAAGTCCTCAATGTGTTAACCCCTATCCTGCCCTCCTTAATATTGTAATTCCCAATGAGTTCAAAAAAATTAATTAAAACTTGTTGAATCGGCCACCTATCTTTAGCAGTCAACCTACTTATATTGGCCCCAAAAGTGTTATGGAACCTGTCTATAGTATAGAGGTCCCCTGTCTACAGTGGCCACTTTTCTTGTTACCTTTATGTGGCCACTCCACACATGTTTGACTGTTGTCTGTGTAGAGACAATTTGTACAATAAGTTCCTATGTGGTGAGTTAAAGGGCATCAAGCGTGGGGATGCTACATAGGGGGTCGCCATTTTGAACTGGGTTAGTTTGCGCGCACCGCATGACACTGAGCTAACGTGCATTACGCACCGTGCGCAACGCGTATCCAAGATGGCGCCGCGCATCTCATTTGACGAATCTGAACTACCTTTAACCCTTTCCTTCCCAGGGGATCATAATTCATATACACTGTAACTACAAGGTCTTGTCTTTGGACAGAGAAAATGAATTAACCATTGCAAACATGTTCTTGCATAATACATATTCGGTTCAGTTGATGTGGTAACACTCAATTGATTGCAACCATTAACCCATTCAAGACTATATTATTTTTGTTTTTTGTATATAACTCTATGTTGAGTACAGTTAGCTGTCATTTGTACGCCTGAAGAAGAATCTGCCAGATTTGATAGCTCGCGGCTTCATTGATTTACACTATATTATTTGTGTATTTATACATGCTCCATAGACCTCAGCCTTAGTATGTTTGGACCAGTCCTGAATGGGTTAACACAAACATGTTTTTGTAGGTTTTTGTATTGTAGTAAAGACCCCTCTACCTCCCCACCGTGTTCCCCTCCAAAGGAAGAGAGCATTGGTTGAGAAAGAGAAGGGCGCTAAGTCACTTTTTGTACTTTGGAGATAATCGTAATCACAGTTTTTAGAGTTGAAGAAACCTAATTTAACCCTCTTTTATTTTTTGATGAATACTCCCCAAATTATGATGTATTATTATCTGAAAATTTGGTATCACATACATGTAGAGAGGGCTCCGACATACAAGGTGATATGCAGAACTCAAATTAGCTAAAAATGTACTAACACCCTTCTCGCTCTCAGGGTTGTTTTACGTGAAAGGATTACATTGTCCATTATTTTGGTTCTAAGTGAACCCTCTTACTCATTTCTGATGATCCTTTATTGATATTTGAAAGGATTATGTATGCCACTATTTTGGTACTAAAATGTACCCCTCGTACCCAATTCCGATGATTCTTTATTGATATTTGTTTTATCACCTGCGATCTCTTGCTCATCAGGTGGAGGAAGCCTGGGATTTTCTCAGGCCTGTCTCGGCACTGTCCTCCGAGAGCATGATTAAGTGAGGGCAAAGTTTCACTTTAAAGGGACTTAGTAACATTGTCCAAATCCTCAAAATAAAATTGTAATTCTAGCGGTTCCTTTATACCTTGTTGTATTCGTATTAACAATAAAATCATGGGACAGCTTTCGGTTTTTCAAATTTCCCTTTCATTACAAAGATATGTATGATTGAAGTATTTAGATAAGAAAATCTCCGGGCGAGATTTTCATCCCTGTACAAAGTGAATGCAGTGAGTTGGTGAATATCACCCAATATCACTTTGCATTTTCGCTCATTACTTGGCCATACATTGTCCATTTGACCTGAAATTTTCACACAATACCCTGAGGACATACGAGATAACAACAGTATACATTGCATCAACCATTCATCAGTTTTTGCACATCTCAACAAAGTTACTAGATCCCTTTAATATCTGCCTCTGTCTCTCCTCTCCTTCCTTTCGCCAGGAAGAAGTGACCCGTTCATGTTCTGTTCTGGTTGGCTGCAGTCTGCACTTGTCAGCGACTTTTGTCATTAATTGTCTCATACTTTTGTTTAACTCTCTACTATAAAATGACTTTGATGTTGTTAACAAGTGTAACTTTAGTCATGACCCATATTAGTGTGTAAACTTGAGAAAAAAACGTAACACAGTTTTGAGTAACTTCTCTCATTATATTATTACATTTATGTTGATATTAACAAGTTTAACACTAGTTTAACTAGTCATATTGGCCCATATTATTTGATGAACTTTATCCAAAAAAAAAAGTAAAATCAAACTCTCGTTGCTAACTGCATTTATCATTCTATGAATTCTATGGGAATCATGTGATTGGTCAGAAACATTTGTAAGATTTGCAAATTGCTTTTCCAGGGAATTATTACATACATGTCACATTTTCATTGTAATCCACAATAAATCAATAATGTACTTTTACCAGCTCTTAACAAACTTCCCTTAGGCTCTAAATTGGTTTTCCATCTTTCTTAAGACATGCAACTTGGCAAAACATGACTTTCTTTTCAATTTGATACTCAGAAAGTTTAATTCTTGTAAAAATCAGGTTGATATGAAATATTTTAAAGCATGTCAGAGCACCAAGAAAGTTAAGCTGAGATCAAATAACAAAGCAGTTTTTAAGCCAAGTGACAATAACAATTTTCCTACTGATTCAGTGATAATTAAAGAATCAAGTATCCATTCTATGCTCAAAAGAGAGCTTACCCCGAACATTTTTTAAAGAATATTGTTAACAAAATTTGAACTACAATTTTGATTTAGGTGACAATTGACACTTCCTCTCTTGATTCAATGACAACTGCAGAATCAGGTATCCTTTCTATGACATCTTAACCAAAGAAGTTAAAGCAGTCATTTTAAAATTCTAATTCCCTTCTTAAAATCTTGCTGCAAGTGACAATTGATATTTTATCCTTCCTGATTCGGTGTCAACTGGATTCAGGTGTCCATTCAGTGCCCAACGGTTAGCCACCAGCCACAAATGGCCCTTTCATGAAGCCCCATTTACCCCCCTAGAGTAACGAGGAGAGAGAGAGGGGTGATGAGGATGTCAGAATACATGGTGGGGTTGATTTGTTTGTCCCTCGTCTAATGGCACTTGATTGATCATCGGATGTCACCCGATATCCCCCGCACAATAGAAAACTTGATTAGGCTTTCTGCGAAATGCCAGTGGAATCGGCTCGTCCATTGTTGGGCCGCTGAATTCCGTCCGACAGATCGGAGAGGTGTAAATTGCAGAAATTACGAGTCTTAGGAGACGTCAAAGATGCGTTTTTTTTTCTTCAAAAGGACTCTACACTTGGCATTGCACAGACAGATTTTATTTGTCTGATTACGGAAGTGCGTTCGCTTTACCTTTGCGAGTGTGATCAATCACTTGAAACAATTGGGATTGTGTATACGATGTTTCCCAGAAGTGCAAATTTCTGTCCAAGCATTGTGAAGATGACTCCTTGGAGTATTGTGAATCCTGATTGATAATGTCACAAATTGACAAATGGAAATGTTCACAAAGACTTTTGAGCAGAAGAAAGAATCATGGATAACATAAAGATATCAAATTAATATGAACGTTACTTTTGCTTTGATGTATGGAAAAGATGAAAAGGAGAGTAGAATAACTGATCTTTCTTGATTCTATTCAGAGTATTTGTCATATTTTCAGCGCTTTACTCTCTCTCCTGTTACTACTTCATAATTTGACATTATATCTGTCACTCTTTTCAGCGTATAATTGTGTAATTTACAGAACCATATGTTCAGGTACATAATATTTTGTTTATTAGTGAAAATGTGTTATACTTTTTTAAGGCTTGGGGGTTAATTCTTTCAAATGTCGTAATATTAATTTCAAATGTGATAAATGTTTTTAGTAATTTTATTAACAAATTGTATTTACAAATCCTATACATTTACAATAATATATCAACGATTTAAAAAATTTGATTTTAAACTAATACATCTATAGTACTAGAAATTGAACAGTAATGTAGGTGATTTTAACTCAATTGGACAGACATGTAGGTCCATTGATTGCTGCTGTAATTTGCAGCATCACTTCATGTCCTAACCAGAGGTTTTCCTTTTTCCATTTCCCTGGCAGCCACCATCCTATTGCCATATCCCCACCATTTACCCCTCTACCTCCCCCTTCCAATTGGTTTATGGCCGCTTGGTCTACACCCATCTGGTCTATGGCTCATGTTTGGTGCATGATGCCCAAAACTTCCTTTTCCCCAACTCTAAACTTGACCACTCGGCCTTAACCCATTGACTACGGGAACCGGGTGGGCTGTGTACAAAGTCTATGGGGATTGCAGAATCTCGAGGGGAACGGGTTAACCTAACCATTGAAATAATCCTAATCTATTAATTATTCATTCATTCATTCATTCATTCATCAATTGTTTATTTCAAAATAATGCTTTGTGGTATTGCAGAATTGCTCATGATGAAAATAAAATAAAATATATCAAGATGAGCAAAGTGCAACAAACAATATAAGAGTATAAGCAAGCATTAATAAGTTAATAAACCCTAATTCCAATCTATGATCCTAATCCGAGCATCTAAATTCTGATTTTGCTAATAGACCGAAAGGGACTGGACCAAATGGGTGAAGTCCAACTAGCTAGTTACCTTCCCCTCTCCTCTCTTACCCCCATGGGGATCCCCCAATTCCTAATCACATTACCACATATGTCTACACATGTTTGCTGCAATAATGCTCCAGTAATTTTGGAGAAAACATAATTCTCATTTTTCACATATCGATCACATTTTTCGGTGTCTTCTTTCATTCCGAGAGGTGAACAACTGGACGCAAATAGGTGAAATTACTTGAAGTAAGAAATAATGTAACATAAGAATTGACCAGAGTTAATTTAATTAGTTGTGTATGTTTAGAGTTGTTTGTCCCGTAATTAATCCCCCTTGAATATCAACAACATTGTCTTTAACTCTTAACGTGCCAGGGATTTTAATGCTCTATGGCATTTGTGTGCATTGTAACTTGCAAAAATACGAGCTTGGCACGTTAAGAGTTAACTTAAAAATAGTAACATCCAGTACACATCTTTTAGTAACACACCTGCATACTTTAGGTGCACTCCCTTAGAACATGGAGAAAGGAAGGGAAAGGATAACATTTTTAAAGGGACTTATAATAGTCATGATAGAGGGCGCTTGTGAAAAGAACAGGGAAGTGCCATATTTGTACTCTGTGGAATATTTGGGGGGCTCTTTTTTTTTTTTTTGGGGGGGGGGCGAATTTGCCCTGAGTCCCATGTATTTTTGTCACTGCAAGTGTGCTGCAGGAGTGTTCTGCTTACACATGAACCCACCTGGTCATATTAAAAGACATGGCAGTTCGCAGCGAGTCTCTCAAAAGCGCCCTCAAGATCCAGTGACATGAAACCTTTAAGATATAAGGTATCGGCCGTTTCCCAGGAGTGTCTTTTGCATTGTAATTGTATTGGACTGTTTAGATAAATAGTAAATTCACATGTACATGAAAGTTAGTCTACATTTGGTTAACAGTATTTTTCATTAATTTCATAAGTATATCTTCCTTATTCTATTCTGTATCGACTCCCACCCACCACTAACAACAAGAACAAGTAGAAGATTGTCAAGTCATAATGAAGTTATTGAAATACAATCCCCACTGTACGGTATCTAATCTCAACTCTTGTGAATTACCAGGTAACTCTACCTATCAGAGCTAGAATCTTTCCTTCAAAGTCATGTGCAATATTGGAAGCTTCCCTATAACCCGCAGTCTACCTGTATGGTTTTTACGACTTCCCCATCTTTGTCTTTATAGATTTTGATTTGAGAAGAAAAAAAAGCACTAAGTCATAGTTTCCATTTGCATGGAAATGACAATATTTTTCTCTGTGTGTGTCTTTGTCCCAAATAAAAGTTGATAAGATCAGGTGTAATTATCCTGACCTTTGTCAGGAATTGTACTCCCCTTACCTGAGGTTTCGAGGCAGGGTGTTCGAAAGAGAGAGAGAGATTTGCAGGAGAGAATGTGCATGTAGCCTAATGACAAGGCCTAGCATGTGAACATTAGAAAAGGAGCTGCAACTATTTATGAGGCCTTTACAGGTTGTTTGGTTGGTTATTGTTTTTTACTGATGCATCCAATCAATTTTCA
Source organism: Echinarachnius parma (assembly GCA_037951105.1). NCBI lineage: Eukaryota > Metazoa > Echinodermata > Echinoidea > Clypeasteroida > Echinarachniidae > Echinarachnius > Echinarachnius parma. The sequence continues at coordinate 230,719 of JBAMJV010000869.1, read as the reverse complement.
TCGGAGACTGCCCTTTATTGTCACCATCCGATAGACGCAGCCACGGTTTGAATCCTGTCTGATTAGTGCAAAGAGTGGAATTCTGAATACTAGATGAGAACACCTCTTCACTTTACCGTAAATCTCCGTGTATAAGATGCACTCGTGTATAAAACGCACCCCCCACTTTGAAATTTTCCTGACGGAAAAAAGTGCGTCTTATACACAGAGATTTACGGTACATATAGGATCAGCTTATATTTTCACATCTCTCGATAGCATGAATTATTCAAAAGTTCAGCCAGATTTGACCAATGAGCATAGTCAAAGCAGTACCCAGTCATGCTTGAGTAACTCCTTGGTCGAAGGGTAATGAAGAAATAAAAGTTAGCTTGTAATGTAAGATTTGAAAAGAAGAGAAATGATAAGAAAATTCAGAATGAAATAGAGGAGAAACGTATGAGAAAGAGAGATGGTGCCTACACAAACATGATCAAACTAGTATAAGAAAGAGAACACATTTAACCAATTCAGAATAGGTCCTGGGTTCTATGTAGAATACATTATTGAATAGATTAATAGGGAGAGAAAGCAAAAAGGTATACTTATTATATATGATAGTGATACAAAAATAATTAAAAGAGACTGTAAAAGGGGGTTCATTATTAATAAAGAAAAGAAAGTTTCGAGTAAGAGAGCGAAAGAGAATTTGCAAGTGGGATGAGAATCCCAGACCGTCTGATCCGGCGTAAGCGCTGCCGGGCGTCGGATGATAAGGCAGCGCGGAAAAGAGTACTCCGGATGTGTCACCTTGCGAACAGGTACACTGCAACCCCTCGCACGCACGCATCCAATCCAATCCAATCCGTAGACCGCTTTGCACCGTCAGAGTCAAAGTCAAAACCCAAAACCCAAGCATGATTCGAGACTCTCTTTCGGCAGATAAACATGAGCCTGCTAAACTTCCTCAGTGATTAGCAACTCTCCATGTCTTGCCTGATTGCGAGCTGTTCATGTTAATAGCCGTCATGCTATAAAAACCTCAGACGGAGTTAAGTCCAGTTTATATTTAGCTCCAGCCGTCTTCATCTTTGATTGGCTGCATTCAGGTAGTAATGATTTCATTCCTGTTGGAAACTAGTCTGAGAGGTGTCAAAACAATTTTTAGAATACATTTTCCCGATCCCATGAGTTTATGGGTTTGACACTTTGCCTCAAAATATGTAATACCTGCTCCTTTTCCCTAGATATCCAACTGTCTAAGGACCGACCCCCCTAAAAGAGTTAATAATTAAGCTTTCTACCATCAAAATTACTCGAAAGTGGGTCGCATTATTTCTGGGGACAAATGTAACATGAGATAATCAGAGTGGCCCTGGAGTTGTGATTCAATATATCTTAGCTTTAATATGACTAGTTTGGAGAAGAGGTATGAATATTCTGTGATAAAAGTTTAAAGCTGAACAAGAGTTTTGGCTAACCCCTTTAACATAATTGATGTTCTCTGCTATTTTCGAAGCTGCTATTGATAATATGTAGCTTTAATTTTATGTTTGATGTTCGAATAATCAAACAAACCTGCTCAAGAAACAAAAATATCATAATCCACTTTCAATAAAAATTGCTATATGGTAAACATGTTCACAAAGTACACCTACACCCATGTAGCCCTCACACACTCTATATCTTTTCACACCTACCCTCCTTCCACTCCCTGGGGAGCCTTCTGTCTGAGATGGCACATCTAAAAGTACATGTCTTTTGTCACATACCAGATGATGTATGAACCCTGAACCCCGGTAACATCAGATGCTGTAATATCCATTCAGCTAAAAGACTGTTTTAATAAACACATGTATATATAACAATTGATCTGTTTTCTTGCTTGAAAAATAAAAATTGTTTTCTCCGGTTGATGCAACATTTATGCTGCATGTGTCTGTCAACAGGCCTGTTGATCGCATTGGCCCATGTTGCCAAAGATCATCAACACTAGACAAAGATTCATGCAAAATTGTTGTACTTTTTATTTAGAAAAGACATGAAAAACTAATTTGCATAAATCCAGATGTTGAAATATGATTTGAAGTCATCGACTTGTCTGGACTATCACGCACTAGAACCGATGTCTCCCTGATGTGTTGTGTGCGGGAAAACTGGCAGAGGCCATGTAGAACAACAATTGATCTAACACTTGCAACACCCTCAAACTAAATGCTAATATATGTAGTCTTGATTACTTCAACCTTATTTCTTTCCTTTTGCCCAGTTGTGAGCAATGCAGAAATTAATTTTCAATTTTAGTGGGCTACTTTTCCAATTTGTTGGATATCCAGAAATTTTTTACATAATACCATATGGTAATTCTAGGGGCTACCTACTGATTTCAGGGGGCTATTTTGAAAATAAGGGGGCAAAATCGCCCTCAGCCTCCGTATATTTCCTACCCTGGTTGTGAGTGAAAGAGGTGTTAGTTTCAGACTCAGTTATGGTGTTAATTTGCAAAAGGACTTCATCTATATGAATATTTGTAAAAATGTAAAATAGGCAGTTTGAAAATCATGCCATCCCCCCAATTCTTCCTGTTACAGATACAATAAGTAATAAGGAAATTAGGATTAGGATCAGGTTTAGGGTTAAGCTTAGTGTTTGGTTGTGATCTAGGTTTATAGAGATTAGAGATGAAATATTTGTTGGTTTTATTAACCCGTTCACCACGAGATTCTGAAATTTCCATAGACTTTGTACATAACCCACCCGGTTCCCGTAATCAATGGCTTAAAACAAATGATAGTGGAGTAATTGTTGCTGTCCAGAGCTACATGTAAATTCATGGAATTGGATTTAAAAGCATTTTCACCTTCTTGGAATACCAGGATAATGACAGACAGACTTCTCTGAGATTGTCATGCGAGATCTTCCTGTATACTATCAATTCCCTTCTCATCAATTCTCTCCCAGGCAAGGTGATAGTTAGCCTTTTGTCAAGGCTCTATATGGCTGGGAGTTCGATCCTACATACAAGCTGTGATTGTCCCACTTGTACTGTTGTACCCACAACATAGGTGTATTGATTCGCGCGGGGGCCTTGACAAAAGGCTAGGTGATAGTCTACGTTTAACCCATTGACTACGGGAACCAAGTGGGTTGTGTACAAAGTCTATGGAGATTTCAGAATCGTGTTAACTGATGAGCAAGGAGACATTTCACTTTCAGGTGTGAGTGTTTTTGACACGTCGTCAATCACCTGCCATCCCGACACATCGTGCCTTCCCATCATATTTCAGTTCAACACATAGAAAAGATGTTTTTGAAATAAATGACATTTCAAATGTTTGAATTTGAGACCACCACCAGAAGATGCCATCTCTGTGTTCTGAGCATTGCTGAGAGGATTAAATCAAGCTGGATAATTCTCGGTCGCACCGCGAGATTAGGTTTTGGTATCAGTGGCGCGGAGGAATTTGAGTATCGCCCCTGTTTGTGGATTGAGAGGTACATTGTTCCCCCCTCTCTTTGGAATGAGGGGGACATTATTGGCGCCTTTCTGTGATTTGAGGGGTACAATTGTTCCCCCATAAGATCCCATTGGGTGCATCAATAGAGTGATGAATTGCACCATCGGGGGCGGAGGACAGGTCTGTAATCTAATCCACGGGGAACCGAAAGAACTCATCTCTTTACCCCCCTCGGCCCAGCCAGTAATCCAACCCACTCCTGCGAAATTGGCTACTGTTCAGAAAACATCTCACAAACAAGTTGTCTGCCGCACTCTTCAGTTAACAATATGTTTTTTCTCCTTCACTGTGGAGACATTTTTAAAAATTGAGTTGGAAAGCTTTTTTTAAAAATCTGATAGCCTTCATTCCAAGCTTTACCACTTATTAAATGAATTGTTAGGAAAATGATGATACAATGTCATTATCAAGTTTGACTTTTCATTGTTTTATTATCTTCCTACTGTAAAATGAGTGCCTTCCTATTATATGCAGTAGGTTTCAATGCTACGATATGCATTTGACTTGTGTATGATCAAGTGGGGATTTGAACCCACATCCTCGTTGAGCTACCATGGAAGGTATAGTGTCTCCAGTTCAAACAAAAATGGGGGCAAGAAGAATGAATAAATATATAGAACAGGCCCTAATAAAAATGGGTAAATTGAAATTTCCCTGATTTTAGTCAAATGGGATTATGTAAAGTAGACTTACCTTTAGGCTATAGCCTCATTTATACAAATGTTTTTGTTTCTACTTGTAAAATGCAATGACTCAGTATAGCGAAGCAACGTTGGTAGATTGTAGTGAAAAACACCGTCCAGAAAAAGAAAGAAAAAAACGAATCACTCTCAATGCAGTAGGTATAGAGAGAGGAGAGACAATCCTGAAAAGGACTGAGAATTATTAAACAGCGAGAGGAAAAGTGAGAGTCCCTGGGCTTAGCGAGACGCTCTCGGAGAGAAAAGGAGGAAACCAGGAGCCAAGATTGGCGCTCTTCGATCTCGCTCCCCGGGGGCTTGTTATGAGGGGGTCCAGACAGCGTGTAGGAAAGAGATACAGTGAAGCGTTTCCACCAACACCCCGCTTTACACGAAACAACGGATCCAGAAATGACTTTGGAAAGATTTCATTTATTTCTACCTTTCTTCTGTTCTATGTACGTGTAGTCTTTCTCCAACTGCCCAAGTCAGGAATCGAGAATGACTTTGGAAAGATTTGATTTCTTTCAAATCTTTTATTCTGCTATTTTCCTTTTAGTACACTACCCGATCTAAATGTGATTCAGGATCCAGAAATTACCTAGGAAAGATTTTGTTTCTTTCTTACTTTCATTTTAAATAGATCTACTGTATGCCTGATTTTCTAGTATGTATGTGGATCTGTTCTGAATGACTTTGGTCATACAATTTTGTTTCCTTATCATCTGATTTGGAAATGACTTTGGAAAGATTGAATTTCTTTCAATTCTTCCTTCTCATACTGTGCTATTTTAGATTCAATTGACCACAAGATGTCTAAATATAGTTTCCATTCTGTTTTATGTTTGTTTAATCTATGATTGCATCAAGTTATAAGTTGCCTTTTTTTATTTTTTACAAAGAAGGTAACAATTGATTTGAATTAATAATTTCAGTTTCCAAGAACAAAGTATTCTTTTGGCAACCTACCTATATGTATACATGTAACTCCGGATCCAACTGAAACTAAAGTGTAATCTGTAATCATCACTTAAACACATTTGATCCTTTTGATTAATGATACACATTTAGACAAAAATGATTATAAATAATAATTAAGCTACCATGCATGAATATAAAGCATCATGATTTGTCTTTTGTTTTGAAGTAGACACTGGTTATTTTTCACACAGTTTAATGTTAAGAGGGCTATCTTACTAATTGCATTTAGACCATAAAACAAATTAAAATATGAGAGCCGTTTTGCGCAGCTGTTCGTAAAGACAACAAAGTTATCATATTGTGACATGCTCACTATCTGTAGAGGGGTGTTTTTATAATGATAACTTGACTAAGTACTGGAAATGTTATTAATTGCACACACGAATCTGGAGGGTTGGCAAACACTACAGTACGACTTAAAACGGTGTAATTGCGATAGTGGATTGCCCTAGACAAACATTGGTGTCATTAAGATAATTAACGAGTGGTGACATCTTGCATCTTTCTAGGTATAACAATTAACATAGATGCCAGTTTACAGGCAAAATTCTGATCTTTGGCCTTGATCATTAACAATTTCAGGCTCATTTTAATAATTTTCTATGCAAATCAAGTGTCTTTTTCAACTCACTTGTCCATGCTCTTGACTTCTAGTGTAATGGTATCCCTGATATAATTCCAATGTGCTGTTTAATTTATAGTATATATATATAATTATCTTTAACACATTAAATATATTGTTATTGAATTAGTTTTACCCATTACTAATTCTGGAAGTTTCCTGCCAAGTAATAAACTAAACAAATCTAAAAGTCAAGTAAGTGTATAATAATTTGTGACCTTTTTTAGGGTTATGTATTATGGTGACCAACAAATTAATTATGGTTCCTCTTCAGGGGAACATTTCCATTTTTTGTGAACAAAGTTTTCATAGCATCACGTCTTTTGCTTGCAATAACATTGGTTTTCAGCTTATTTGGGTTCAAATCTATAAGTTCTTCTTGACACCATTATGTTTATATACACACATAATTGTGATTGTTAATCCTCATTAAATTTACCTCTTTTGAAGCAAATCAAATAATATTTTAAGAGTTACCATTTGAGATGAACTTGGTTTATTTAATTTTTGATGTGAGTTTTATGACTGTTGTTATTCTTCATATGAAATGAGGCAACATAATGTACCATTGACATGTTTTTTTATGAGGTATTGGAGCTTTGTTGCCATGAAAAGCATCATAGGGATGGGGGTTCATGGTTAAGTGATGGCCCACACCCAAATATCTTGTTTGTTATCTCGGCCCAAGTGAATTTCCAAATATTCGCTCCAATACTCATCCCGTCAAGGTGACAGGCTGTCATTTTGCCTCTCTTCAGCTTGCAACCATTTTGTCCTATTGTTTTTTTTCTCTTCATCTTCCCTGTTTGTAAAAATGAGAAGTCTAGGTGTTCCTCGGGGTGCTTTTCATGCGCCCCTTAGGGGTCCTGGATGAGAGACAAGAGCACCCCGGGGTGGCCGTTGTCAAGGTCTTCACGTTTCCACCATTATGTTTCTTCCATCACGTCACTCTGGAGATCAAGGTCTGATGTACTTTGTAACCGCGCTCTCACCGTGTCATCTTAAGTGGGATCCTTTATTTGACTATCTTCTTTTGATGAGAAAGAAGCGCGCATTCTACCTTGGACTCCCGCCTTCTCTCACTTTTTTAATATCTCTTTGTAATCTCTCACGTAACCCTCGCAAATGTGCCACACGAGCGGTTAAGCATTAAGAATTGCCATTGATAAATGATCATGCACGGTGGGTGGAGCTTTTGTGCGACGTGTTGGGAGATATTGGAAAGCCTTCTTGCCAACTTGTTATGGGGATGAGCTAGTAGCCAATAACGCATTTAAACTGATCCACTTTAAATGCAACACATCGCCATTTTAGCCACCTTCGAAGTTCCCTGCCAAACTTGTGACAGTGCACAATTTTTGTTTATTTGAACTTTTCGAGTGTTGGAATTCTTTCTCCCCAATTCTTCCATAATTCAGAGGGTTGTGTCCAAGCTGTTTCTTTTATCTTGGTCTTCTGAAATGAACTTGAAAAGAGATAATACCACACAATGTTTGTTGTGTTCACTCCTCGTGTAATTGCATCTATAGGAACGCCTAACCACTTATTACCAACCTCAAATATTGTCTCATCTAAAATTAATAACCCCGGTCAATAGGAGAGGTATGTATTGATCTGTTTTAGTGCGGCGTTCACAGCCAGATACCCCCATATGTTTTTCTTTTTGATCAGCATGTCAGTTGCGCCTGATTGCCCGCTTTTTCTGCTGAAAGTGTGAATTAAAAGAACGATGCCACTCTGGCAGAGAATGCGCTGTAATTGTGGCTGTGGGCAATGCTTTACATCGCCATTGAGCCAAATTTATTTATAATTAAAGAGGTTCTCATGCCATTGTCACGGGGTCATTCACGCTCGGTACAAGGAATTCTCCCGACATAATGGATAGATGAAACGTATTCATCCGACGCTCGGTCTATTCATTGTGCGGGCATCTAATCCAAACATCCCTTTGCGTGCGGGATCGCGAATCTTTATTGTCAGATCGCGGCATTCACCTCCAGAGTTTCTTTTCAGCTGTCCAAGTCTTGAATGCTCCTCAAAAGACTTTCCCCTCGTCTCCCACTTCTCCCCTCATCATCTTCTCCTCTCAGTTTCTGTCAGAACATTCTCCCGTTCCTTCATGATTCCTTTTCTCTTGCCATGTAAGATGAGAAGCTGATGTGAGCCCGAACCGAATCCCATTACTCACGGACCGCTGGCCGGACCTCAAATAACCGCCAGTGTCAGTCCTTCCCTTTTGGAAGAAGAAGTGCGATTGCACTTTTATTAAATAAACTCGGGCAATATTTTCACTCTTCCCTCTATTGTTGGTCCAGCGACAATGGCGGGCTGGGATTCGGGGAGATGGGCTTGTCAAGAGGTTGGGGACCTCTCTCTTTGGGATCTTTGGGATAGGAACAGACCCCCGTAAACAGGTCTGTCAGTTATGATGATTGCTGGAAGATGGGTTCCTTCACTAGTCTCTATGAATATAGCTTTTTTTATAAATTATTAATTAAAAAAGGTTATTTATTGTATACTATTAGCCACAGATCTCCCCTTTCAACCCCCTCTGCCATATCAATTAACATGCATCTATCTTACGTTTCTATAGCGTGGGAAGAACCAACATTTTATTTTCATGATAAATTAAGTGAAAAATTAAAAACAGACCAAATATTTGCAATAAAATTAAATTATGGAAAAAAATATCTTATCACATATATGTGAGCCATTAAATCTAGGGCTGTTTACAAACTTTGTGACAAATTGACCATTTGTTCATTCACACTTTACTTACTTATTCCAATAGAATCAATCATGTTCCGTCCATTAATTGCTTTATGCCAAGTTCACTTCATTCCATTTCCTGTGCAACTTTAAGAAAAAAAAGTTGTTTTGACAGAAGATGAGGAAATGTCATCAAATCGAGTGAGAAAAAAAATGAAATCTCTCCTGACGGCCCCCCAAAGTGGGGTCCCAGAAAAAGCCAGCGCTAAACCAATTAGTTCTGGATGAATACTCTTTATGGATAATAAAGGAAGTTTTGGCTTTGTTCGGTGGCAACTTTGAGACCCTTTTATGGGTGAAAATAAGTTTGCAAACATTCAAGCTACAATAACCAATCTCAGTCAAAAGTGGAAATATATTTTCTTCATTTTTTTCTTCTTTTGTGTTTACCCATTTACGAGCAAGTTCACCACAAGATGACTAACACAAACAGAGCAAAGTTATAGTTACAAAACACAGGTGGGTTGAGGCCAATGTCAAAGACCAAAAGTAATTTTAAGGAATTTCCCTCTCTTTGGCAATTATTACCAATCTTTTTTTTATTTTTAAATGAGCACTTCAAATGTATCGCATTTGACTGTAGATATCATTTCAAGATATAAAACATGAAATAAACTTATTTTGAAATGTAAATGATACTGTTGTGTGGCATTAATGAGAAAACTTAATGTTTAAATGGAATATGGATTCTACCTAGAGGTGCAACCAGGAAGTAAAATGCTCAGGAAAAAAAAATATATATATTTTTTAGACATTTCATGCTTCTAGAGTTACAACAAAGTCTTTCGATCATATTTTTACCCTTTCTTCACTGACACAATCAATTTTCTATCCCCCTCCACAAAAAAAATGACAAAATTGAAAACAAATTTACAATGAAAATAATTTTGATCACTTTTTTAACACTCACTGAAATTGAAGTGTAATCAAAAATGGAAACAATTATTTTCTTTAAATAATCATATTGAAGAGTGCTTATTAAAATCTAGTCAGCATAGTTAATGTGATACTAATGCACTTTGTGTTAATTAAAAATAAATTATATTACAGCAGCAATAGTGAAAATAAAACAAAAACTGGAAGTGTCAACGTACTGTTAGGATGAGGTTCAAGTCCATATTGCTTGTAAACAGATTGCTGTACATCGACTTTTCATTATGACGTAGGAGGTAATTCATATTGATCCGATTGCAAACTGAGATGAATAATTAATGCGCCATGGATATTTTGTTATCTGTCTTCTTTTCATTCTCGCCATCTCCAGAGAGACCCGAGACGGAATTTCGAAGCAGATATTAAATTAGTGGTGGACTTGACACCCAGTATACGTAACAAACAAACAGTGTAATCGTGTTTGATGAGGGATAATAAGGTTTACGATATTATATTATCACTACGTCGTCGTCGTCGTATGAAACATTCATATTAATCTCAGAGGGAAATGATATCTATATTTTCTTTTCACATCAAGTATTAAAGTTCAAACTGTTATTCTTGTTTGTTAGAATGGATGGATTAAATTAAATTTCAGAGTGTAGAGCTTTCTAAAAAATGATAAGATAAGAACAGTATCAAATGCACGATGTGGTTTAGATAGTTCAGTGGCTATTACAGTATTAGTCCAGGAATATAATGACTTATGCATGCAAATCATGGTAGCACTTGTACTTCTCACAAGTCTTAATAGGGCTTTATGAACATCATCAAAAACTAAATGCATTTTCAGACTTCATTTGAAGTCACTCAATGTTCTTGATCTTCTTGATCTTCTTAATTTTGAATTAATTATTGATCTGGGATCTATGACTTTTATTTAAAAAAAACACATTTTCTGAATCAAACTATTGATGCAAAATCTACAGTGTTGTTTATAGAATAGTTAAGAAGTTCCCTTTTTGGGAATTAAGTCTCTTATGAAAATTGATTTGATAATGCATGTAAACAACTGGATTATGTTTGATATGCAATAGTAGGTGTGTAATCTGTTTACAGGTAACTGTAGTTTAGGCTTCAGCCCTTTCAAATGTCATAATCTTTACACAGGTTACAAAATACATCAGCAGTATGAGCAAAAGGTCCTATCCACAATCATATAGCCACTAACTATATACAACTTTAATCAACTACAAATGAATGTTAATATAACCCCTTCAGAACTGGTCCCGAAAATGGACATGTTAATACATGTTATGTAGCAAAATTCATCCGTCCTGAACGGGTTAAGAATGTTTGATAATCAAATACAAATTATTCAAACCTTTATAAATATGAAATGTTTAGATATTGTTTAATAACATGTTCCCTACAAGATTCTGAAATTCCCATAGACTTTGTACATAGTCCAGCAGGTTTCCCATAGGCAAGGGGTTAACTTTTACCAGAAGTTACAATGCCTTAAGTTACAATGCCTTAAGTTACAATGCCTTAAGTTACATATATGTGACCTCACACCACAAAACGACCAATAAGTCGGGAAAAATGATTGTGCTTATTTTTACATGACAGTAAAGTAGAAGTCATTACCTTTAAGATGGTATATAATTTGTCATAGCTAGACTATGCAAACCTTCTCAAAATGAGAGCCCAAGATTTGGAATATTGCTGAATCCGTTTTAAAGTTAGGGAGAAAATGGACCCCTTCCAAGATCGGCGTCCATTCAAGCACTGAATCTGATCATTTTGATTTGATTCAAAATCATATTTAATCATGATTTCCGACGCTAAAAACTTCCCTTGAGGTATATTAAAAGACCCTCATTCGGGAAATACTAAAATCTAGAATTTCATATTTAAAACAAAATTTGACATTATCAGCTAATAACAGACAAACTACCACGGCGACATAACGGTTGTTTTGTGGTGTAAGGTCACATATGCCCATAACCAAGAGGCAATCATATATTTGAGGAATAGCTGCTGGGGAGTGGGGAGTCTGTCATTGATCTTCTCTCACCAAACCTTATCCGATCGACACCCGCTCTCGATGAGACGAGCAGTGCGTATTACTATTCACGAGTGAGCGGCGGTAAGAAGAGAACGTATCAGCGAAAGGCGGCAAAAACAGAACACATCATCCACGTCTGGTTGAGTCCCTTTTACTATTGATTCGCCCCCCTCCCTTCCTCCCCCGGATCACGGTATTTACCACATGTTGCACATACCAACAGAAACCCTGTGTGTGTTTATGCATTAATTGTGTAGCCTTTTGTCCAGACTGAATAAGCTACAATAGAATGTTCTGCATTATTTGTTTGCATGATGTATTATTCCCGGGCTCATAATTAGCACTGGTCTGCTACTGCTAGACCAGGGAAAGCTAGTATGAAAATATGAGCTTTACTTCAGGCCATCAGAATTTCATTTTATGTCAAATTTCAATTGCTTTTATTGTTTCCTTTAATTGTAACCGTTTAATTGCTTTGGTCCAACTTCGGTCTCTGGATTACCAGCAAACTTGGTATATCTTGAGGAGCCACAACACAGTGTTGTTCAATTGGATTTGTATCTAATTCAAGATTGTTAAGTTTACTCAAATTAATTTTTAAAGGAATGTACAATGTACATGGTCAAGCCCATACATGACACTGTTTTCAAGGTTATGTTTTGCTTAATTCAGAGACACTGAGAGAAGTCTAGTTGTGTCACAGGTGTTAGCCTTGTTTACTGTTGTTGTTTTCTCATGATCCTTCCGGCATTGCTGACGCCGGATGGGTTTCGACCAATGAGCATTAAGACCACACCCTGACATGAATAATAGACAAAGATGGATTGTGGCACCGGGCCAAACACAAGGATCCACCAAACCTTTGAATTAGCAGATCAACTCAATAATACCCAAGTACTGATGTCACATTCTTTTGTTATAACATAGTCATCCTTTGATTTGGGCTTTTGGTATTGCGGTTAAAGCTGAACTACATGTATAGCTTTCTTAGCAACTGATGGGTCAGAAATGTATTTCCTTGCCTGACATTGTTTAATAACCATTACCAATGGCAATGAATAGCTGTTTTTAGTCACACTTCGGTTATACAAAATTCACTTGCCCCCAAATTTCAGTAATCTCATTTATAACAACCTACTAAAGTCTAGAGTAAATATCACTTCCTTTATGGATATAAACTGTGATTCAGTATAATATCATTTTAAAGCGCTTAGAGATGATTATCAGTCATATTAGGTGCTATATAAATCGAGTATATTATTCAGGATGAGTCTTGACAAGTGTTTTTTTTAAAATCCTGTCATTGTCGGTTTGAAAAATCTAGTTGTCTAATTGGGCAACCAAATTAAGACTTGCAAGCATTTTGCCAAGTTGATGTAACATTTTTGCTGAGCCTGGGCAAGTGTTGGTGTTTAGCCCTGCCATCACATAAAACATGTATTTGAAAGGTGAGTAGCGTCATGCATTCTGAAATCCCCAACTTAAAGATGTTGTAAATAGCCCTCCAGGTTCCCATAGGCAAGGGGTTAATGTCTGTCATCCAGACCATAGCCAACCTTATAAACCCTTTCAGGACGCATCCCCCAATTACTTAGGATCGGGTCTATCATGCCTTCTCCATGGACTGTCTATGGAAACTGCATGTTATACCAAAATCAAATAGTTGTGAATGGGTTTAATAGCCCTTTTAATAAAACTTCATCTTAGATATTGATACTTCTTCTTCTTCTTCTTCTTCTTCTTCGAGGTAGACCTGTGTCCTTCAGTCTTGAAGATTATTACAGGTGTTGGTGTGCTGTGCGCCGCTTGTGCTGGACAAGTGCAGTCATGCAAAAACAAATCTTCGGCACTTGTATATAATTATATAGATCTGTTTATAGTTTGAATCCCTTCTGTGAATTATCCAACTGCTTGATAAATGATATTGTATCAAAACAGATCATGGCTGTTGGTGGTGGAATTGGGGAAATGAAATGAGGGGTAAAATTAACCCACACAATATTATTTGCTTGTGCTATAACATGCATTCTCTTTAGACCCCAACCCGAGTACTTTGTGTGCCAGAGAGACGCCCCTTCCACGATAGATCAATAATCAATAAATCTGAGCTGAATAGAGGCACACAATAGATGTAGCGCTTCCGTTTTCCATTCCGCCCACATCCCACTTCCCAGATTTGTTGTTAGTGATTGCTTTTTAGAAAAACAGATCATTTAGTCGCAAGTAACCTTCGTTGGGATTTTAGGTGTTGCATTTGTACTTGTTCACCCTTGGTGCCCTTTTGTTTCACTTGCGATTGAGATTTGTTGTTTTTCTTCCAACCTTGCAGCGTGTTTGCTGCTCCCCTATCCTTAGATTAGATGACCCGCCCTATTCGTTAAAGAGATACGCCAGTATTGCCACTTTCTGACAACATTGTTTGTGCATGTTGTTATCGTACTTTCTTAGAATTCCATATGAAAGTGCCTTTAATTTGTATGAAATTCATTTAAAATATTGTTGATTTTTAAAGTTGAATCAAATGTGAAAGTACCCACTGTCCTATAAGCATAAAACGGCCCCAAATATTCTTATCTGTGTGTGCATTGTGTCAGGCCTTCTGGTTACTGACACGATTTTACTATTTTAAAGATGTTTTTATTAAGGTTTGCAACAAAATTCATGCATTGAGAATTTAATTTGTATTCTATTCTGTGTGAAGGGTGATTTTTAGGCAATATTTCTTCATAAAGTTCAATTTCCAACACTCCAGGTGAGCTTTAAGTGCATGCTTGTTTTCAAATAACAATATTTCTTTTATAGATGAAGCATTTTTCACAATAACACTATGTTTTGCCTTATAAATGCAACCACAGTACCATCTGTTACCAATGGCTGGACGCAGACTAATTAAAATCATTCCACCCTCTCTCACATCTTGTAGCAACCTGGTACACGTTCCCATCGAGTTATCTGAAAACGTGATGCAATATTATCAAATCATCTCCTTGAGTGTTAAAACAAAAGCAGAATGCTAATCAATAATGTGTGGTCATTCAACCAGCCTTCCCTGTCCGATGGGCCGATTGTTTTTCACCCAGTCTCATTTGTTTATGGAAGAGTGCGCAAATGCATTGTTGCCGATGGTGTTGGGATTCACACATGGTTTGTCATTATTGTCGCCATGTGCTCACGCAACGTGCAAGGACTTTGACCAAAGGGTCAAACATCTGTACATTCCTGTTCCATTCAGCACGTTTTATGAGATTGATTTAATCAAGTGTATCAAATAACTATAAATATAAACAACATATCCGTGGATGGTTTATTTTCATTTGGCATCAAACATGGATCCGAGAAACGGGCACTGTTGCTCTTTATGCCAGCCTCAGGCTCAGCAGTTTGTAAGTAGTTACTGAGATTTTATTCTTTTTTGCCCATCTTATTTACATATATCCTGCAAAAAGAAATCAGAAGTTATTGAAAATGTGAAAACCTAAAGAGTAAAATAGCAATTGAAAGTTAAGTGTAATATGATTCATTGAAGAAAAGCAAAATTTCATTTTTAAATTTTTTTTTTACATTTGTAAGATATTGTTAACTGTTGTATATGATGATGCTGGTTTATTTATATTTTTATGCTCAATTATTAGAATAAATATGAAATTGAAATATTAATTGAAAACACAATTTATGTCTTTTTTGAAGAAGTCACTAGTTTGTTTCATATGACAAAGTTTAGATTGATTTGATTGATGTTATTTCAATTTGTTATATTCAAACTGATTCACCATTTAGTACATCTGTAATGTTGCGGTTCCTGTGGAAAATGTAATATTTACTTAATTCCGTTGTAATTTGTCTCACATCAAAGTAACCTCCTGTATTGATATTCAGTTTAAGGATAGTGTACCCTCTACAAATACCACTTTGTATTCTTTGCAAATTACATTCTATTTAGCGGATGGATAATATATTTGATCCACCCACATATATTTGACTTGCTCTTGCCACAGGGATATAGTTTCACTGAGTAGTTTGTTTGGATACATAGTCATATTCGGTCCCTTTTGTATTTTTCCTTTCTGTTGATGATGTTTATCCAAATCGTTCTATAAAAAAAAAAACATGGCTCTAAGTGATAGACACACCTAGGTATCTTGTTGAATAACATATATCCTATCTCAATTGTTGACTTAGGCTGTGCAAATTGGGCTAATTTGATTCAATGAGGACAAAAGAAATACACCTACTTAACCTTTAAATTATTAATAGTTTTACAGGGAGAATCTAATTTAACTATCGGGCACTCATGATAGTCGTTGGTTTATTTGACAGCTTTTGACTGTTACCTTGCCGCTTGCGTTTCCTTTACAAGTGGGGCGGAGGTTTTGCCTTTGATTGTGCTGGGGAGTTAAGCATCTTCAGAATTAATTGATTTAGACAGATGTATTCTCAAAAGTCAAGGGTGCGTGATACGGTGAGACAAGAGGGGTGCTGTAGACCTAGGGGATGTGGGTTAATTGTTGCCTCTCAGGTTTCTCCAGCGGTAATGGCACAACTCTCTTTTGATGGGCCAGTAGGGGATGAACAAAAAAACAAGAAAGATATGGAATTAGCACACCGTTTAAACGAATGTGAGAAAGAGATCATATTCAACAGACTGAGTGATGAAAAGATGAATACAAGTGAAGTATTTGGAAAGGAAATTGTTAAATTGATTTTGGGGAAGACTTAAAAAGCCACATTTTTCTTTGGAATGATAATGTGACTTGTAATTGTCTTTGAAATTGAATTATCTAAAGATACCTTGATTGTGTCAGTTGTGATATTGCAGTAATTGTACTGTTCAATGAGAAAATTGCCTTATTTGTAAAAACATTTACAGAAATGTTGCAGAACAAAAGTCCAATACTAAAGTATTCAATGGCTTAATTTTTAATGAAAGACTGTTTAAGTTTTTTTTAAAATGATCTGTGCATATTAAAAAGAATCCTCAATTGGTAGGAAAGACATTCATATCAATCCATCTATGGGAAATCAATGACTTGTATAAACTACATCCCAGAACAGACTTTTATGAATGGACCTTCTGGGACTTCAGTTCAAATAAACATGAAGCAAACTAAATAGGGGAACTTTTTTCACAGGGGAAAATCATTCAAAATATTAAATTAAGATAAATTAAGAGCCGGTCTAACTAATTCTAATCTCATAGTTGATTTTTTTTTTTTTTTTTTTACAACAAAGTATTAAAGAAAAGTGAGGGAAATGTGAAATAGGATCGGGTTTCCCCTGCAACAATGGACCCGGGGGAGTGGCAAATCTTGCAACTCACGGTTGCACCCCTTTGTTGCAGGAATCTCCCACTTTCCTGCATCGTCCTCAAAGTTCCTCTACAACTTCTCCTCATCCTCCTCCTCGTTTCTTGGGGAACTGGCGAGAGGGAAGAAGAAAATAGCAAGATAGAGGGCTCAATTATATAGCAAGAAAGAGAGAGAGAGAGAGAGAAATAAGCAAGATAGAGGGGCTCAGGTATATAGCTAAATTAAGAGAGAGAGAGAGAGGGAGCAACAAAAAAGCAGGACTCTTTCGTCTTTCCTGCACTAATTCTTTCCCTTCACTTGTGCTGCAGCGGACTAGTGGAGATCTTTATCATCGCCAAACTTGTCTCAATTTAATGGTCGTGTGACACTGCCAGTGCTTTTAGTTTTAGACACGTTCGGCTAATGACTGCTTTTAGCCACGTTCTGCGAAAGACTGCTATATCATGCACCTATAAACTTCCCTTTTAATATTTTAATTATTTTCATCTCGTTTCCAATTTGACGCGATACCTGTCCTCGCTATAGACGGACTTGGCAGGTAGGAAATAAGGGGAAAAATAGCAAATTGCAGTGCAATATTTATTAATTATTTAACAAGCTCAGGGTTATTTATAATTGCTGAATTTTTTCAAAACTCATTTCCGTAACTCAGGACACAAACCGACACATCCTTTCATTATTTTCAGGCAATGAGATGTTTTGAATTTACAGAATAAGGGGGATTTTTTTTCTCACTTGTTATTAATGCCAGTAGGAAAGCAAAATAAGTTTTCTAGATGATAATATCTAATTTCTTTAAATATTACTCAAGGGATATATTCATATACCCTCATCAGATAGCAAAACCATGGACTGTATTTAATTGACAATTTGAATTATTATTCTGTATTAGAATTCGCAACTTCAAAGTTCTAACCCCATTACCTCCTTAAAGTTGTAATTCCTGTACAAAGTTAATATATGGGCCACGATGTTGCCGCAAGTAATGGACTGATAAATGGCTTAAATAAATATCTACCTTTTCTCCATTAAAAAATTTGAATTCTCTCTGTTGACTCTTTGAAGAGGTGAAAATCCTCTGAAGAATGATTGGGAAAAGTGCAGCGATTTGTTCAATATTTGACCTGCTGTGAACCTCGGTGTGCCCCCGACCTTCCCCGGAATCAGCCGACCCTCGGCAACCAAAGATGAGTAAATTAGCTCCAATCTCATCTGACAATGAGGTGCTAATCCCTGGACAGTGACTAGAGAAAGGGAACCAAGTCCCACCCCCTCCCCCCCCCCTCTCTTTTCCTCTTTCAAATTTTGCTTTTTCCTTTACTTGGTGACCGAGGCAAAGTGGGATAATATTTGAGTTGTAAAGAATCCGATACGTGCTGCTTTGTCAGGTACAAAGCCATTGAGATAAATCGTTTCTGCCGCATTTCTTCTTCTCTTCTTTTTACCCCCACTTTTCTGATTTGGCGATTCCCCTCCGATTGATTTTGTTTGGTGTCAATTTGGCAGAAGCCGTATAGGAACGTCATAGAATTGGCTGAATGATGCGTGATTCATACATGTTATCTGGTGGAGGAAGGTATTCACTATTTGCCCTCTATTTATCCTCGTCAATAATGGCTCCTCAAAACATTGTTTTTGTCCTCCATAATGTAGACCAATCTTGTCTTTGTACCTGCTATTATGTTGTATTGTATCTGTTTGACTGCAGTAGAGAGAAAAGGAAAACTGTAGCGTTTATCTTAATTCCGATCAGTTATAGAATTAGAAGAGAATGATTCCTTTTCAAATATATCAACCATCCTTGGATAATCGTGTCATTCAACTTTTTCTTTTTGACTGAAATATTTTCTTTTGGCCTCATATTGGTGCAGATGATAACGCTCTACTACAAAAAGTTCTATTGGAAAATCAAAGCTAAATAGGGGTTACTAGAGGTGACAGAAATAATGGTTGGATGGGTGAAAAATACATTTGATACAAACAACTCATCAAATGTGATTTTGTTGAAATGTTTCATTTCATAAATTTCTTAAATAATGATGAGAATTAAGACTTAAATAGTATTGTGAATTCAATATGCTTAAATTATTGAGGCTAACAGCCATTTTCCCCATAAAAAAATGAAATCCCACAGAAAAATCTGGACCAGTAGGCTATTACTAAAATCACTTTCCATTTTATAAATATTTAGAAATTAAATCAAAGAATTACAACATACAATATAAATATATTAATGTACAGACATGTTTTATGAACACATCAACTATTCATTTACTATCTTATAAACTGGTGAGTTGAAAAATATTATTAAATTAAACTGATTATGTCATACATTCTTCCAACAGTTCCTTCTATGTGTTATGTCAAGCAAAACAGGTTATATCAAACGTTCTGAAAAGAGTTTTTATTTTTTAATTTTGAAAAAAAAATATGGCAAACAAAATCATGAGATATGATCACCATTAATCAAATCACAGTACACACAGGTGTGAATCAAATAATCACTGCTATTTTTGTCTCCTTTTCTCCTAACTATATATACATTATATATGATGTGACAAAAATAAAAGTATACAATGGATTTTACTGTTTGAAATTGGATACCACCTCATTATCATCAGGTGTAGTTTTGTGGTTTGGAGATGAGATGAAAAGAGAGATACCACAAATTGCAGATCATTATGAACTTGTTTGTCGTCATTCAGGTGTGCGTTTCCGCGGTGGCTGGATCTGAATGCGCAGGTATTGTCATTTGTAAGCAGAACTGTCTCTGAAGATTTATTAGCAATAAAATGCCTCGTAGCATCCATTGTTGTGCGTTTATCCAAAAATCCCATCAACTTATGATTTTGATAAAGGAGAGATTATAATTGAACAATAGGAGGGTATATTTGCCTGCACTCCACCGCTTCTCAGAAATATTCCTTTAATATCAAAGTTGATTCACCTGGCCCGCAGCTGGGATCTCAAATTAGGCCACAAAAGTAGATTTCTTTATAAATCTTTGAGCCAAATTATAACTCGCCGGAAACCAATTATTAATATGTTTGTGTTTTCAAATACCTGTCTTTGCATATTTTGTTTAAGAAGAAGGGGAAAGACGGGTTATGAACTTGTCAAATTTGTTATGAAAATCTTGAAATAGGAGGTATTCTTACTTCCAATTGTAAGAAAACTTTTAAACTGCATTCACAGTAATTCAATTTTTTACAATATTTAAACATTTTCTAATTATATACGTTATAAATGCATATTAATTTGGAAAGATTTTTAATAATAATTATGGACTATATATTTATATAGCACCTAATATTAAATTAACCTTTAAATGCAAAAAAATGGTTTGATAAGAAAGAAACATATAATAATTTATAATTCTGATTAAAATATGTGTAGATATATGATTATTCAGCACATATATTATTAATTGATCAATTATTAAATTACTGATACATAATTTGTCTAGACCTAGATGTATTTTAGAATGCTTAATTTTTACTCAGCAAGTCATGATGAAACATTTTGTCAAATCATTTTAGTAAAAGGAAAAATATAGAAAAAAATCATTGATATGGTTAAGAAATGGAGTATAATGATATCAAAGTTAAGGGATTATTGATCATAGCTAGAACAAAAGAGATTGAGGAAAAAATGACAAAATGTGATTTTAAGAATCTCATTTGGCACACTGTGAGAGGCTAAATAAAGCATTTTGTAATTTAGTCTTTTTTTAAACAAGTCCTTTGGGTCATCCAAAGTATCAAACTGAGACAGAGAGAACTGAACTATTAAAAGATAGTTCCCCCTATAGCTAGCCCTTCCAAAATATTATCAACCCCCCTTTTTTTCTTTCCTTTGTTGGATTTCTGGGTAATGGTATGGTATTAATGTATCGGTGGGTTATGAGTGGTGGTCAGGCACACGCAGCTCACGCTGCGTTTCATTGGCTGCACCTATTGGCTACACCGCACACGGTGAGGTGGTGGAAGAGAGAGGTAGGGTACAGGGTCCATTGCAGTGCGCTGCAGCCAGAAGCTACCCACTCATGCTCCCCAGTCAGTCGCTATCAAGCCAGTCAGTCAGACAGTCAGTAAGCTAGCTCGCTCAGCCAGCCATTCAGCGGAGTCAGCTTGTGTTGGTATCGAGTAGCAAGCATCGGTGCTTGCTTAGCGGTCATCGCCAGCTCTGCGTGCGGGATCTGCGGGGCATGCAGACACGTCGGCTACCTGACGACACAAACGCGCGGGACAGGTTGCGAGAGAAAGTCATCTGGGAGCAAGAGAGGGGGAGAGAGGGGGAAGAAAAAATAACTTTGCGAGAGTGGACTGACTTGTGGGCAGTCCCGAGATTTCAGACAGGAAGTGAGCGTAATTACGCACAAGTTTTTTTTTTTCACTCTTTCACCGACTCCTGTTTTTCCCGTTCTGGTGTAAATTTCCAGAGAGTTTTGAGCTCACTTTGACATTGGCTTTGCATCAATTAGTATCGCTCCAAGCTGTTCAGTGAACTAGTCGGACAAAAGTTTTTAATCTTCAATAGTATGCTCCAGCTTTGATTTGGAACAAGTGTGCCTGTATTGCCATTATTTTACAAAGTTGTTTTTTACAAAGACTTGTTTGTTTTGAGAGAAAACGCTGTTTACTCCACGCCTTGAACTAGAAATAAAGTATTGTTGCAGTTTTAAGAAGCGCCGCTGGATGTTCAACTATTCACTCTACATTTCCTCCTTGCCTGAACTGTAATCCTTTATATCAATGGTATGTACTACTTTAATGTTTTCTTCTTTTCACATAAAAATAATCATACAATCTTGCCTTTCTACTACTTTCTGTTCATGTTGTCATTTTGAATGGATGATCTTCCCTTCAAACAATATTTTGTGTTCATGCTTCTGGTTCTCTAAACATTGTTCAATGTTAAACCTTCGCTTTGTTGTTCCTTCATCCTCAGTTAGTGTTTTCTTTGAAGTTAACAGCTACATGTAAATTATATGATTGTGATTGTTCATATTCCTCCAGGGTTGCTGTTCATGTTGTGAGATAATACTTTGAAATCATCATTATGCATTATATATATGATTGAATAAGTGAGAGCAGTGTGTTTTATCATGGAATCCTGAATGTTGAATGATAAGTTACCCAGATCTTTAGCAAATGTGGTAATTAACAACAATTCACTGTAATGTGAGGTTAATGCAGTATTTTGTAGATCATAACAATCATTATTTTACAGTTTTCTCTTATAAAGTGAACACTAAATGAAATACATATTGTTGTTATTTATATATTTAGAATGGGGATATGTTTACCTCTGAATAATTTTGATTGTAAGACCAATTTATTTTGAATGATTACTTGGAAGTAATTGATGTATACATTCTGATCTATAATGGGAATTTATTTTTAAACAAATCATTTCAAGATTCTTGTAACAGTTCATAATTCAACGATCCCTTTTCCCATATTCATATTTGTTCAACAAGTACAATCATACCAATTAAATCAATATTTTTATAAATTGTTGGTCTTCTGCAAGATTTACTTGTTACTTTCAAAAGAAAGGGAAAACTAAGCTGTTGATTCAACTGATGATTCAGCAGTTGTTTGTCTTTCTCTTTAGATATTTCATGTTTAAACATGATTTTTATATCAGTTTTAGTTATAAACTTTGTTTTGATGTAAACATATACTTTACATTCTGTTTAGTTAAACAAAGAAAAGAAAGATTTAGGCAGAACAAAAATAAATAGAAAGATAGAAAGACAGAAAAAAGAAAGAATGATTGAAATACAGAAAGAACGAAAGACAACATCAAGGAAGGCGCAACCCTCTTCTGTTTATGTATCTAGAATAATTGCAGCTGCAATATGGGCAATAAAGTGGTAAGAGTCATGAGGCCAAGAGTATTTGAGGTCCTTGATCGTCTCATGTCACTGTTTGCCTACCACTCGAGGGTGCACAGACTACTAGAGACAAGGGGGCATCTGCCTGCAGAGTCGTGGGCCGCTAGCCCCCCACTGTCGGCTGGAGGAGAGGGAGATGTCTGCCACTCCTTGCTCCAAGCTCTAAGCAAACGCTGGCTTGACCTTCCCTGCATGGTCTGGTCACAATGGATGGAGAGATCATTGCCCTGGACCCTGGTCAGAGATAGATAGACATGGACATAATTATGTTTTGTCAAGATAAAAAGAGAAGGGGGAGGTAGAGATATGTATGATAAATAGTTTAAATATAGAGAGGGTAAGTATAATATAGAGTGAGAGAGGGGAAGAGATATAAATGGAAGTATGATGTCTTGATATAGCGAGAAAGAAAGAGACTGTAAGTTTTACTTAAATAAAGGTAGAGTTGAAATTTGAGAAGATAGAGAGGAAAGGGAGGGGAAGCTGGAAAATAAAGTTCATCTTGATTCTAGTTGAGAGGAAGATAGTGGAAGTGAGAAATTGAATTATGAAAGACTTAAAGGTGAAGAGACAAAAAGGGGAAAAAAGAAAACAAGAAAAGAAGGATTTAATATTTCTGTATTTAAAGAAGGACTAACATGGAATTGAGATACCAGGAGAAAGGGAGAGACAAAAAACATCAACTAGAGTAGAATTTTAGAAAGAGGGGGTGAGAGATAAAAGGTGGAGAAGGGAAGAGGAAATATTACTTTTTAGGGAGAGAAAGAGAGAGAGAGCGGTGGAATTATGACATCTTGAGAAGTTAGTAAATGAGACAGCAGATGTTGATGATGATCATCATACTCAGGCCCATCATCTTTCTGCCGGGATGCGGTCGGTCGGTCTTTGCGGCACGCAGAGAGAGAGGGATGTATATGCACGTTCAAACATTGGCATTATGCCTGGCCGCCCACTTGTGGATAAACAGTTGAAGTTTCTCTTCGCAATTATCAAGCATATCAAGAGAGCAAACAAAAATTGTACACGTTTTTTTTTAATGATCAGAATACAGATTTAACATAAGCCTTTTGCATCAGTAATCCTCAATTTGTAGTGTTTTGTTTTCATAAAAGTGTCTACTTGGGGGTTGTAGATGAGATCACTTGAATGTGGAGGAGGAAAATTGTTTGTTAAAATGAGAATAAACATATTGGATCTGCAGAAGAGAAATTTTGTTAAGGTAAACTATCAGATAGCTTGCTTCTTGACAAAGTCGGTGTGTTAAAGAGACAAAAGGGGTACGTGCCCATTGCTCCGAATCGATAGAAGTGCTCTTCGCCTTAAACACACAGAGCGACACTTTACACCCAGAGTGAGCAAACGTTGCCGTAATTCTCCTCGGCAGATACTTGCAAACGCATCATAGAAGTAGAGCGTCAATTGCAGCTATCAGTTGACGGCTATCGTCTTGATATTTTTTGTGATAAATTTAATAAACGATGTAACAGGACGTGCCAGAAAGGGCACCACATAAAAGAGCTACTTGTAATTGGGGCAAAGCTTTGTACAGTTTGTATATTTTACACATTATTGGCAGCTACCTTTTCATTGTCTTTTTGCTTTCTTGAGTATACTTTAGTTGCTACAAAATAGCTATTTCTAAATCAAACAAAAAAGAAATCACAATGTCGCAGTTAACTTAATAATTTTCTTTTGAAAAAGTTTCCAAACTGTGTCTTTTCGCCCTGTTTTCTTGCATTAAGATACTCAATGTCTTGAAGAATAAGAATCAAGCGAAATATGAGCAAATGAACACAATGAACTGGAACATTATGAAACTGTAGTCTCTACAGAGTTATGAAATTAATTAATAATGATATTAAAAAAGGACAAATGTAATTTGTTGATCAAGTCAAATTGATCTAGTTCATACCATTGTACAATTGCTTATGATTGCTAGGGGAAATGTGAATGACAAATTGTGTAGTTAACATGGAACATGATACCAAGAACGTGCTTTGAAGAAGACTGCTCAAATAATGAATAGAATATTATTCAACTGCCTTTTTAAAGCAGGTCAAACAAGAAACAATTTATTGTTTCTTGTTTTACTCCCTTATACAAGTTTCTCAACCAATTGGAAACAAATTTGATCTTACATAGCATAAATATTAACAATACATAATGTTGAAAAAAATGAAAAAATTAAATTTTACTGATATGTTATGCAACTCTTCACTGGAATTAATGTAAGATAGGTGGCAATCTTTAACCATTTGCTCTTCTGGTTTTTGACAGGGGGGATTCTTGGAATATTATATTAATGTTGGCTAATTTTAAACATCTGTTACTCTTTCCTTTCCCTGTATTAATTGTAGAAGTTTTTGTACAAGTTTTGTAATGTAGAGTGCTGGGATGCCGCCAGTTAGCCAGGCTGAGGGAACAGAATAAATTATAGATGTTTATCAGTAACTCTGCTAAAACTATACATGAATTCTCTGTAGATGCTATGATTACCTCTTTTCATCTTACAATTAACTTTCTTCTTTCTTCTCTTCCGTTTCTTTTTTTTCCTCCAGATTGTTGATGAGTTTGGTTAGGTGAAATGTTGATATGCAGCCAGCCAGGCCAACGTAACAAATAATTTTTCTACATCTATCAGTAACTCACCAAAAACCATACATACCTCTTTTTCTTTCTTACAATTAACCCTATCTCTTTCCCTTTCACCTCTTCCGTTCGGTTTTGTGCAGATTGTTGACGAGTTTGGGAAGGTGAAGTGTTGGGTGGACGCCAGCGAGCCGGGTACAGGAAACTGGATGAAGTACGTGCGCAGCGCCCCCAACCTGGAGAACCAGAACATGGTGCCTGTACAGGTAGATGGCAAGGTAAGTTGGGTTTGGTCTGCTCTTTCTTTTCATGTACCATAAGCATATTTTTGGATTCTTCGTGTCGCAGTACTTGAAGGATTTTTAGTCACATTTCTTTTCTCAACTTGGACTAGCTAAGATGTTAATTTGAAAAATAATTATGTATTGGTTATATTTGTTTTACACAAAATTACACAACTGATGACAAAACAATTAGTATGTTATTTGTACAATGCTTCTTTTTCTCACTTGTAAGTTTATTTGACCGTTACTATTCTAACTTTGATTTACAGGAACCTGGTCAACCCTGTATTAACGCTATAGGGCAATTCCGTATGAGAGAAGGCAAAAACACCACATCTCAAAGTTGAGCAATCTTCCCTAAATCAAACTGTTATCAATAGAGGAAAACTTGAATTTTAGGAAACTGAAAACCGTTTGTATATAGCTCGATTGGTTTTTCAAATATTTCTGCTTGAATTGAACAGAAATTTATGACCTTTTATTCATAAATCAGCTTCATTTTGTGAAAATAAAGTGAATCTTTTAATTCAATGACTGTTTCTGGTCATTTTCTCATATTTTCCATACGATGTTGTAACAATCACAAATTGTAAAGCATGGGCAGTAACTTCATTGCATATATTTTTGAGAAATTTTTTTAATCTATGCACATTTGATCGTAATTCCGTTACGATAAAACGTTTTAAGTTTTTCTCAATATCTTATTACTTGTACTTTAGTCATGTCATTGTGAATTCTCTTCCTTCACCATAGTCCTAAGAACTTCCAACATAATTTTCTGAAATAATGTCACTACTTTTTCCAAAAATGGCGTAAGAGTATTAGTAATTCCGTTACGTAACGGAATTACATGCATATGGTTTGTAAGGTATTGAATGATATTGCTGAAAATAACATTTTTTCTTGTTCTGAATGTAGAAATACCCTTTAAATAGCATGAACTGTAGCCATGTAGACAATAAGTCATTATACATACATGTACTGTACAATGTTGCGTTATGTGACTCATTACCTCACATGCTTCATATTGCATCAATGGTGATTTAACTAAATTGATACACGATAGATAATTACTCTAATTTCTCCATGAACATAATAGAGATGATAATGTTCTATCATTACATTAGTTTCCAGCAAGACCCACTTGACTGAAAGTATGAAGATGCAGCAGATTCATGTTTGTACTTTAGAAAGGGAAAAACGAAAACAATAACAAAAATTTAAAAATATCCAGTAATTAGTATGACACTGGTTCTACTTTATTTTCTAACATTAATTTACATTGATATATTTTAAGATCTTTATAAATCATACCTTCAACTTTCAAGGAGATTTAATATTAATAATTTTGTATGTAGATTTGAATATCATTGATCAGTTAAGGGCTCATAACTCACCATTAATTATGTAAATTTGTATTAAACTGAAGCATATAAAATCAAACATAAATACAGAATATAGGCTTCATGATATTCAAAACTATACAAAATACAGGCTAAGATATGTTTTGTTCATTATCATAAAGTCAGAATTCATTGAGTGTTCAGTGTGCTTCTGTATGCAGATCAAAGAAGATGTACAAAGTATTTGCATTTTCAAATGGGAATTCCTAAAGGTGTCTTTCATTTTTTGCAATTCGATTTTTATATTTTACATGCCAACTTTTTGTATTTGGATCATACATGTTTATATCCGTACATGTATTTCATGAAATGAATGAAAACGCATTCTAAATTGATTTGAGAGTAAATTAAGATCACTTTAGGATGAATTTTTAAAAGAATAATTTTAGAATATAACAAGAGTTTATATAACAAATCTCAACAAATCTTGATTTGTTTGTAATTCTGTTACACACACACATAAATTCAGGATTTGTTCTGGTCCTTATGTAAGAGTTTAACAATTCATACATTGTTTAACAATGCATACAAATTAACAATGCATACAAATTCTTTACTATAGACTGTACGCAGAAAAATGTAACCAAGAAATTGCATTTTCATGGGTGGATTCATGGGTGGATTTCACAAGCGTAATTCCGTTACAGTGACATTCGTTTGTCTTAAGGTAATTTCAGAGGTTAAAATAGATCATTTCTGGAAAAAAGATGTACCAAATTCAAGTTTGTAACTTAAATGATAAGTTTTTATTACCAATGAAGAATTTTTTGTGGTAGCTTTTGCAGAAAATCATTACAAAGTTAGTGTTGAATAAAAGACCCCTTTCCGTTATGATTGTATTTTGGTCTCCTGACGCTACAGTGTTATAGATTTGTACCTCTAGTACCCCTGCCAGTTATTAAAGTAAGTTGTAAAAACTGTGGAAGTGAAAGGAATTTTAAATATGATTAAGAAAACAGAGCTAAAAATCACTTATATGTCATTCTGTAACAGTGGAATTGCCCATTCACAATGCATTTCCATTCACACAGATTTCCAATATTCAGGAAGTTTACAAGGCTTTATAGCATTGAAAGTGGAATTATTTGATCTGTTTGTGATTTTAAATTGTTTAAATGTTTCTTGATATTGATGATGTGTAGTTCTTTAGCATGTCACATAATGTAGGTACTTTTTTTTTTTTTTTACTTTGGGTTTTTTCACAATTTAACCATTTTTCATGAAGTAAAGGAAAAATTTAAAAATGTTGCTATTTTTTACTTCAAATATGGTTATTATTGTCAAATGATTGATTTTTGAAAAGTATTGAAGCTAAAATGTGAATTTGTTGTGGTTCATGTACCGATTTGTGGAAAAGTTGATCCCACTGCTCAAGTTGTGTAATTCCGTTACACACTTTAGTGGACATAGTTTCTAGGATTTTTCTTTCATTTAATTGATGCAATCCTTTTTAATTTCTTGCCTACTAATATGAAGCTGAAAATAAACCGAAATAAAGCTGGAGTTTAGCAATATTTTTTTCAAATTTCATTCTTGTTTGTATTTTGGCCATATTTTCATTTATTTTACACATAACAAGTTCAAAAATTGCTTTACAGATATGTCAAATTATGGTTTATATTCAAGTGCTAGATAGCCTTGATGTTTGCATTAGCATGTAAGAAAAGTTGAGTGCAAAATAATTGAGTTTTCCTTGTAACTTTCAGAGATGTAATTCCGTTACAAATTTGTGTAATTCCGTTACAGTGGACTTTTTTCAAAAAAGTGAATTTGTGAACTTATCATTGTGTTGTTTATGCACGTACTTTTTCCAAAATGAAGTTGACTTTATCAAGATAGAAAACATACATAAAATCAGTTTCAAAGTGTCTTATATTTCAGAGAAACTCAACGCAAACTTGTAGCAAAAAAAAAACTCCATTCTCCGGTAATTCCGTTACGGTCACACATATTGGTCTAGTGTGCAACAACACATGGAAGATATAAAACCATTTCCCTATCATGTTGTAGCCTTGTTACCCGTGCAACTTATATAAGTATCAAAATTTACTTAAGTCATGAGAATATTGCGCAGGGAATGAAATAATGAGCAAAAAACGTCTCTGAATGTAATTCCGTTATGGTGGAATTGCCCTATAGCTGACTGCAAAGTCTAGTAGGGATTCTAGGGCACATATTAATGTCCTTATTTTACTTCATCGAGTCAATTATTTCGTCAACTTATCCATATTTCTAATTTTGTGTTCAGGTCTTCTACAAGGCCATCCACAGCATTGCACCTGGGGAGGAGCTCCTAGTCCTCAAAGATGCTGCCTTCCCAGACCAGGAGGGCAACCCTATTCAGCTTATTGGTGAGTAATAATAATAATATAATATCCTCGATTTATATAGCGCCTATCACGATTGATAATCATCTCTAAGCGCTTTAAAATTATAATACTACCCGGGTCATCGGATACATTCTGCAATCAATCCAGCACACAAAGTGCACGTTTTCCACTTCCTGGGGAGCATTCCAGCCAAAGGCAACCTTGTGGGTGCACACAATGCTAAGGAACTACGTTCCATCCTTCCGGGTACCCATTTATACACCTGGGTGGAGAGCAGCAAATGTGGATACATTTTCGTGCTGAAGGAAAAACATGATGGGCATACTCTGGGTTTGAACTCTGGACCTCACGATTGGAAGGCACACGCTCTACCAATCTCGCCACACCACGTCCACAGTGGTTTAGTAGAGAGGTAGATGCGGTATTAAACATCTTGAACATGAACATCTTTAAAACTCTGCCTTTTCTAGTTCTCCATATTGCACATTATATTGGAGAACTTCTCATTGATCCAATGTATAATATTCTAGTTCTGTTTATTTTATATTGTACTTTTTTCATGGACATCTTGCTTTGTCTAATTAATTTCATTGTGAAATAATTGTGATTGTGAACATATGGGAATAAGTTCAAATCAAGTCAAATCAAATCAAATAAGGGTGTAGAGAAGTGAGTGAATATCGAAACGAAGAGAACATAATGAATGTGAATGGGATAGTGGGGTTAAAGGGAGAAGATGGATAAGAAAGATGACTTCAGGCATGGATCTTATAATGATATTGCAAACATCTACATACAAAGTTATCTAACCATATTTCATTGATTTGTTCTTTCAGAGGAGAAGCAGTATGAGTGTGACGAGTGTCAAAATAGCTTCAGGTCAAAGGTCGCATTACGGAGACATCAGAAGTATGCCTGCAACAACGCCAATGCCATCTTCTCCACTCTCAACCAGGAATTCAAAGGTGAGATATTTGTTGCTCTTCTGGACAATAATGAGCATCTAACAAGAGAAATCTTGAATTAAATAATGAAATGGTTTAAGTTGTAATTCCTTATATTTATCAGATATAGAATTGGTGTGTACGTGTTTAAACAAATCTTAGTTACCAGTAATATTTAAAGGCATACATCTTTCCGCAAAAACTGTTTTGCCAAATCCTTTCTGTGAAGAGTTGTAAGAATTATGAGGAATGAGACAGCATTGTTGAGATTCAAAATATAAGAAGCCTTTAGGAAAAGAAAACATTGTGTCGCTAAGCGTGTTTCATCTGTCATTTTACGTATTGAGTTTTTATTAAACAAACATTTTGCTCTGATCAAACATATATATGCCTCTCCAATGATAAGAGGTGTCTGGGATTAAACATGGTGTTTGCTCAGGATGACCGTGCCGATCTTGAAAAGGTTTGGGATGAAACTGACAGAGAACGTTGATAAAACAAAGAAGAAGGTGTAGGAGATGTCTTGAGATGAAAATTGACAGAAAAGGTTAATAAAACAAAGACAAGGGTGTTGGATATGATTTGCGAAGGCAATGCCTTTTGTTTGCACTCGTGTGCTTCACTTTATCTTTTCATAGTGATGAAATAGATGAAATGAATAGATTTGTAGCTGCTAGCACGTACATTCCTAGATTGCTCCTCTGTTGATTTAGTAGAGTGACAAATACCTTTATCTTAGTCATGAAATTTCTTCAGATGTAATATCTGCCTTAGATAGTACTGAAATGTAATTTCTAGATGCAATATTGATTTTATTTCTTGGCAATTCGTGTTGCTAATGATACGATGTGATATTTTAGTAACGAGGGAAATTTCTTTATTTCTTTACAGCTGCTAATGCTGCCATGGAATCCAAAGCGTCAAGTGATGACGGTCAGAGCAAGATGATGCCAGAAGACTCTGATGAGGGCCATTCCGGCAGCGAGATGAGCAAGGGTGAAGAGTTCAACTGCAGCAATTGCAGCAGGAGCTTCCACTGGAAGTCTGACCTGATCAAGCACCAGGCCATGCACTGCGGGGACAGGATGTACCCCTGTGAGAACTGCGGCAAATGCTTCTCCGACCCAAGCAATCTCCACCGTCACATCCGCTCCCAGCACGAGGGGGCCAGATCCCATCCTTGCCCAGAGTGTGGCAAGACCTTTGCGACATCCTCTGGTCTGAAGCAGCACACCCACATCCACTCCAGCATCAAGCCCTTCACCTGCGAGGTCTGTCTCAAGTCCTACACCCAGTTCTCCAACCTCTGCCGACACAAGCGAATGCACGCCAACTGCCGCACTCAGCTCAAGTGTGCCACCTGTGGCCAGACCTTCTCCACGGTGACCTCGCTGAACAAGCACCGCCGCTTCTGCCACAACGCTCAGGTCTTCAACAGCCAGCTCAGCACCTCCATCAGTCCCTCATCCCACAGTGTCCCCAGCTCTGGTGTTCTCCTGCGTGGCAATGCACCTCTTCTAGGGATGCCACCCAGCAGCTCCCTCTACCAAGCAGGACTCGCTCACATGTGGAACGCCAATCTCCACCTGTCCCAGCAGGCCCTCATGCAGAACAACCTCCTCTCAGGCTCTGGGACCTCTAATGGTGTCATCAGAGGACCTTATCCTTTTGGATATCCACACCTCTCGGCTCATCCATCACTCCTTGCCAGTAGTCTCAATGCATCTGCCCTTGCCTCAGCAACAGAGAATGCCAATAAGGCAGGGAAGGGGATGTCTACAGAGGAATGGCTACAGCACTACACCGCCAACTCTGAGAAGGGAGGAGACAGCAAGGAGTCACCAAGGTCCATCAAGGTAGAGAGGGATGACAGTGAAGCAGTGAGTGAAGCCTCTGGCAGCACTCCGAGTGGAAGTGAGCTGGACTGTAGCTCTTACAGCGATGTGGAAAGCGAAACTGAGATGGAAGTTACCAAGCCAAAGAGGGTTTCAGATTACATCAAGAAGGAGAAGCCAGATGATGAAATAAGCGGGAAGATATCTCCAAGTCTCCAGGGTGTGCCTCTTATGAGGACTGGTAGCAGTGAACCAATCAAGGCAATTGCATCCATTGCTGATCGGTATTTCAGCTCTAACCCAGGTGGATATGGTCTCCTCAGCATTGATACGATGGCAAGACTCAATCGCAGCCATTCGCCCCCATCCCTCAAGAGGATCGAGACTCCAGTGAAGAAGTCTGACAACCCTTTCGATATTTCAAAGAGGTTGCTCAGACCTTTTGGTTCACAGATGAGGAGAGGTGATGACCAGCCTCTGGACCTGAGTCTACCCAGACCAAAAAAGAGTTCAGATCATGACCACAAGGATGATGACATGCCAAAGCGACCTTCCTTCTTTGGTATTCCCACTGCACTGCTTGGAAAGTCTGGAGACATCCCTGCGAGTGTGGCCTTCTCTTATCCCGGTGCTCTCCCTCACACAATGGATCCAATCTACAGGGTACACAGGAACGGTCCACCACCGGACAAGTACCAAAGGATGGATAATGGAGAGAAGGTTCCTGCAGTCCAAGTTCCTCTACCTCACTTCCCGCCACTCCCCAAGATGGACTTCTACGCTGCCAACAAGAACCTGATGAAGTTCAGGGGCCTCCCAGCCCACCAGGCCTATGCCCTCAACAGCACCATGATGTATTCTGGATCCAGTCCCAGTGAGAAGATGGTGATACGCAGCAAGGACCGCTACACCTGCAAGTATTGTGGCAAGCTGTTCCCACGCTCTGCCAACCTCACCCGTCACCTGCGCACCCACACTGGAGAGCAGCCGTACTCCTGCAAATACTGTGACCGGTCCTTCAGTATCTCTTCTAACCTGCAGAGGCATGTGAGGAACATCCACAATAAAGAGAAGCCCTTCAAGTGTCCTCTCTGTGACCGCTGCTTTGGACAACAGACCAACCTTGACCGACATCTCAAGAAACACGAGAGCGAGGACTTCTCCGGAGATTCCCAGACTCCTGAGAAGGTGTCCACAGAAGACAGTCCGCATCCTCTAAGGAAGATGGAGGAATGGGGTGACGACCTGAGTGAGAAGGATGAAGCGTACTTTACAGAGATCAAGAATTTCATTGGGGTGGCGGAGATGAAGGCGAGGCGTGATCTCCAGCTTCAGAGGGAGAAGGAGGAGAAGATGTCAGTCGACAGGGTGAAGAGTAGCATCGGTAACCATGACAATGATGCTGACAACGAGACAGAGGCAGAGGAGAAGAATTCTGACGAAAGAGTCAAGACGGAGGTTGCAGGTGAAGGGATAAAGCTAAAGCTTAAGCTTCCCCTGGGCCTGAGGCAGGAGTCCACTACCATGGAGATGGAGACGGAGAAACCATCGGGGGCACCCAAGGTTGCCATGGAGATGGATAGTTACCGAGAGGATGATGAGAGCCTTCCAAGGACTCCAGACTCAGAGCAAGACATGAGGTCAGAGGACGCCATGTCGGTGTCCGAGTACCAGGAGGAGGATGATAAGGATGATGATGCATCGTCCACGGCGCGGCCAGACAGCCTGGAAGGAGACGATGAGAATGCTGCCGTTGATCGGAGCAGACTGAACGGACACCACCCAAAGCTGCAAGCCTACTCCATCATGATGGCACTATCGGAAGATGAACGTAAGAAAGCCGTATTGAGTAAGGGACAGCCTCTGATGGTAGCCACACAACACACTGCCACCGTTGTGTAAATTCTGTCATGTAGATATTGATGTCATTTGAACACTGTCAAATTAAATACTGTTGCTATTATTTGGGATCGATTCCCTTTTGAAAATATCTTGCATGATATTATATTTATCAAAAACATTTAAATGGAATACACATAATGTCTTGTTGTGTAGATACAAACATATTTTTAAAGCATTGCCAAAAAAATAGTTGTTAGCATGAACTTGTAAATTTGTATGGATTCAATCTTGTTTTTTTAAAGAAAAATTGTATGAACTGATATTTATAACATTTGATTGTCCTCACAATTATATTAAGAGAGAGTGTAAATATGAGATCACACGATAGATATGATTCCTTTTGTAACCAAGACCACCCACTGTAAAGAAAATAATATGTTTATTGGAAAGTAATGTTAACTGGAATATTTCTACCTTCTACATATACATGATACATTCACTCAGACTGTTTTTTAGGAATCATTTGCTTGAAATATTTGTTTCTCCTTTGGCTGAATAGCATCTGAAATTGAAGAACCTTGTCACAGTAGTAGTACCCAAGTAGGCTGAAATGTTTGAGATGATGTAATCGTAGTGCCAAATACTTCCATAAACAATATGGACAAAACTTAAGGCTTTATGTTAAAGGGGGATTTACAACAATGACTGCGTTTAATTTTATTCTTAACATGAATATTCATAAACTTCCGAAGGGAGACTTGCTTATTTTTGTTGGTAGTTTTTAACATGTAAATATATTCAACATGATTAGCATGTTATCAAAATTAGATATGAAAACAAAAAACAACAGTGTAGATTGTATTTTGTAGGGAATAGTTTCTTTAGTCCTATTGGCTCATTTTAAAAATCTTGTCATTGATTTTTTTTTCCTTTGTTTCATTGTATGATATGGATATTTATTAGCAGTATTTTGAAAGGCAGCTTTTGTGTGCAAACTGGGCTTTGTATTCTTCTTGTGAATCAACTCATTGGATTTTGCCAAATTTGTAGTTAGTGCCAATTTATTGATGAAATCTTGTTGATAGTGCCAAAGCTTTTTAATTGTATGTAGAATTGCCATGCCACCTGAGAGGCAACTAGCTGAAGGGATTTTACTTTGTTGATTTAGATGATGTATTATATCACCAAACTATTATGTGAAATATGTTTTATCAAGTGGCCTTGCTTAATACTTTTAGTTCAAAAGTGCCTTGCTCCGTGAAACAGCTTTCCCAATCTTATTGAAATAATGTGATTGAAACAAATGTTTGTATTTGTTTATTTATTAATTGTCTCACTCATTTAAACAAAAAAATATTTTAAGTGCCATCTTTTTAAACAAAAATACAGGGTAGTGTCTGTGCACACAGTGGGGTACTGTATTTGAACCTGCATCTATGTGCTAGCCTATCATTTGAACTATGCTGTCTGTCTGTCTTGCACTTGCTGCAAGGGGGCGCTATATCATTCCAATAGACAGTGTATCCAGATGATTCAATTTCTACATAACAATTTGTCATATTCAAATTATTATCAACAGGAATTTATTAATGCTCAAAGTATGCATGTTATGAGAAAACAATGCTGAAGATCCTACTTACTGCATGGAACAGAAATCATCAAGTGGAAAGTTTTTTTTAATGTAAATTAATATTAGGGACCAAACATTTTTAATGCTGTTTTCTTTTTTTATTGGTGGATAGAAGTTAGAGAGGGGTTTTAATTACTTGTCGTTCTTCTTCTATTCCAGACTGTATCCTGACGAAAAATGTTTCATTTTTGTAAAAGCTAGCTTCTTGCCCTAGCGCAAACATTTCAGTGAAATTGTCACTTTTTATTCACTTAGTATTCAAATTAAATTGCTTTTTGTGACAATCATTTTTAAAGTACATGCAACAATAAGTTGTTAAAGATTTGTAAGAACGTAGAAACAAGTAGGTTGTTTTCTTGCCTTTTAAGTCATGTCGACCAAAACGATGACTTGTAAAGTTGAAGGACATTTTACTACGCATTTTCGACAAATTATATTTTTGTCCTATCAAGGAAGTGTAGTTTTTGATGCTGTACCATGCTTTAATTATCTTATTATTTTAAGATTGGTAAAGGTGTGATAGACATCGTTATTTTTGTTAGTGTGAAATATACCATTTTACCATTTTACCATTTGTATTTCTTTTTGTTAATTTGTACATACTACTTTGTGCTTGCTAAGGCTAAGAACAAGGTGACTACATGATGTGCTTTGTAAAAAAAAAAATACTTCTGCTCAAAAGCTTCAAGGTTTTAGTGAGCATGATTTGTGTTCTTATGATTGGACAACTCAAAACGTAGATGGCGTGTTACATTCCAGATTATTTTAGCATATTTATTCTGCTTGTACAATTTTAGTATACTGCACCAACCACATTTAATTATGCACATTATTTTGCTATGCTAATAATGTGATACCTTAGAAATTAGCTGGATGGTATCATAGATGATTCAGTTTCAAAATCTTAATGCAAAGATTTGCTCACATTGCCAAGTTGTGGCATAATTATGATGTGGTATCGTGCTCATTATGTACATAATTCAATGTATCTGAGTCGTTTGTTTAGTTAGAGCAAAATACAGCTAGTGTAAGTATGCATAGCATTCCATTCATTATAACTATGCTTCTAAAAAGCAGATAAAAGTGTATATTGCAATCGTCTTGCACAACATCCTCTACCTGAACAAATTCAAAGTTAGATTTTTGTGACATATGTTCCATTCTGCTTTACAATTCTGCCTTCATGTTTCTGTATTAGATGTACAAATTTATGTGTGGTTGCCTTTATGTGTATATACTTCTGTACATTTGCAGTAGCACCAAAAGTCTAAGAGAAACAATCATTTTAACGAGAGCTGTGAATAATTTTGAAGGATAATTCAGATTATTAAAGATGTATACTCATTCATGTGTTCATTCAATCATCGATTGATCTATTACTGATATAAGTCCTTGTAACTTGACAAAACTATATTGTGAGATATTTTTTGTACACTATTGCATAGATTATGTTATGCAGGAAGAATACCTTACGGTATACATGTATTCACGGAACAAATTACTATTATAGGCTTGTAATATCAACATCATAAAACAAGATCAAAACCATAATTGTATTCATGTTCATTATTTATTGGATTATAAAATAACTTGCAATCTTTATTACCGATTTAACGCAGATACATCAATTTTTAATCACTTCTCTAGTTTTAAAATTGAAGGATTATTCACTAATTAATTAAAGAATTCACTTATTCATTCATTATAAATTATATGGAAATATAAGTTATTAATGTCTCGAGGGAACTTATCTAGGTTATGTAATGTATGTACAGTATTGTTATTAAGCTAAATAATAAGTGATGTGATAATTACAAACAAAGTGATGGATTGTTAGTTACACCTTTTGAAACTAGTCTGATCATTTTATCAAATGTAAGAATTTGAACATTTGTGATGGATTTGCACATCCGAGTTGGTTCTAGTGCCATATTTATTGTTAGATATTTCTACTTTTGGGTAAGAGAACATGTGGTAGTTGATAAGGTTGTTTCTTAAGTGTTGAAGTTCATATTAACTAGAAATGTGAGACATTAATGTAAGATTAATTCAGTAAGTTCCCACCGTAGATGTGATGATCACTGCTGATACATACATGTATTGAAAATAGAAAATAAAATGGTTGGATTGAACCATTTCTTCACAAAGAAATAAAATGTCCGCGTACTTGACACTATTTTCAAAGTTGAGCGTGAATTATGATGCAGTGTGAATGATTATCACACGATTATGATGCAGTGTGAATGGTTATCACACGATTATGATGCAGTGTGAATGGTTATCGCACGATTATGATGCAGTGTGAATGGTTATCACACGATTATGATGCAGTGTGAATGGTTATCACAAGATTATGATGCAGTGTGAATGGTTATCACACGATTATGATGCAGTGTGAATGGTTATCACAAGATGATGATGCAGTGTGAATGGTTATCACACGATTATGATGCAGTGTGAATGGTTATCACACGATTATGATGCAGTGTGAATGGTTATCACAAGATTATGATGCAGTGTGAATGGTTATCACACGATTATGATGCAGTGTGAATGGTTATCACAAGATTATGATGCAGTGTGAATGGTTATCACAAGATTATGATGATTAAAGCTCGTGATCTGTTATTGATATTGCTGTGATTGATATGATAATGGTGCATTTTCTGTTGGATGTGTGGAGCGTGTGAATGTTTGAAAGAAAGTGCCGGGGGTGGAAATGTGACACCTAAAAGAACCTAGATCAAATCAATTTTAAAAGCAGGTCTTTTGTTCAGTTGAATTATATACACCTCTTAAGATTATTGCCCATCTCCAGTCAGAATTCTCAATCGTGAAAGCAATTTCTAAAAGAATCATTTTGAACAAAATCCTAATTAATGAATACGTTATGTAGGCGTTTATTAGTGATGCGTTGTGAGTTGTTATCACACGATTATGATGAAGTTCGTGATCTGTTATAGATTGGTTTCATGATTTGTTTCCATTATTTGTTTTTGATTGATTTGATAATGGGTGTCACTTTCCTCTAAATGTGAGAAGCGTGTGAGTGTTTGAAAGTGAGAATGAGAAAATTGATGTCTGCATGAAAATAATACTACCCTGTTACAAGTTCTAGCTATGCTCATAAAAAGAAGAACAACAAAGATTGAATCCGATGCTCTCCCCGTACGAAAACAGTTATGACATCTTTACTTTAAAAGAAA
Source organism: Echinarachnius parma (assembly GCA_037951105.1). Classification (NCBI taxonomy): domain Eukaryota; kingdom Metazoa; phylum Echinodermata; class Echinoidea; order Clypeasteroida; family Echinarachniidae; genus Echinarachnius; species Echinarachnius parma. The sequence goes on along the minus strand of JBAMJV010000869.1, from coordinate 191,955 downwards.
ATTTAATACAATCAAATCAAAAGGAGCCTCTTCAATGTCACGTTCCCCCGCCCCCAAAAGGAATCAATTCAATACTCTGTTTTGTCTCTGCCAACACGTTCTAGCGAATAGGCCTCTAAACACAATTGTATATTCCTTTTGCCCAGCCCCTCCCCCCTCGTCTCGCGTCATAATGTAGCCATCTTAATCGCGACTTTACGTTCTTCAGATCAAACCTGAAAATGGTGCGATTTGTATTCTTTTGTAGGACCTGTTCGTGATGCTCACATCCACATAAAACACATCCATCGAACGATCTCCTGTCTAAACCCAACACGATCTATCAACTTCCTTTTGATTTTATCCGAAACTATACCCATGCATCTCCTTAGCTCGCATCTCGCGTCAAAATGCACATTTAAACGCCATTAAAAGTGCCCCTCCGTCGCATCATTTCATTCGCAACAATTAAGTGCTTCTAAGCTAATTCAATTCAAATCAAATTTAAATTGATAGACTGGAAGACTTTCTAGTCACAATTGTATACTGCTTAATTGTCATCGCATTTGAAGAGAATTACGCGGAATTATATAAACTCGCTATGATCTCCGTGCCACGAAAGGAGGGACACGAAACGAATCTTGAAAAGAAGAGGTTTTCTTCTATCATAATTGGACTGGTTGCACGCGCGTGCATATTGAAACGTGTTTAATGGGCTTATAATTGTGTTTTGTGTTTTGTGTGTGAAATAGCAAACCAATGATGAGGTTCAAGGCCATAGTAAGATGGCGATTTGGAGAGGTTTGTTCTTTCTCAGTTTTGTGCGTGGTGACAGCTAAACTGCGAGTTTTTTTTTGTTTAGATGGCATTGAATTATTATTAGTTTTTGCTTTTACGTTTGGTTATCAATTTAATTATCGATCTATTAAACCATTTCATTATGTTTGTAATCAAATTAATACAATCCATATACATGTATGTGTGTTAAATAAAACTTGAAAATGAACATAAACCAATAAATTAGACTTTCCGCTAGGGATGAAGCCAAACATATTTTCACCTTAGTAACATTGTCCAAATCCTCAAAATAAAATGTTAATTCTAGCGGTTCCCTCATACCTTGTTGTATTCGTATTAACAATAAAATCATGGGACCGTGACAGGTTTCGGTTTTTCAAATTTCCCTTTCGTTACAAAGATATGTACGATCAAAGTATTCAGATAAGAAAAACTCCGGTGGAGTTTTTCTTACCGTGTACAAAGTGGGTGCAGTGAGTTAGTGACTATCACTTTGCATTTTCACTCATTACTTGGCCATGCAATGTCCATTTGACATGAAATTTTCACACAACACCCAGTGGACATATCAGATAACAACAATATACATTGCATCAACCATTCATCACTTTTTGCACATGTCAACAAAGTTACTAGATCCCTTTAAAACAAAATGCACTGTAATAAAGACAAAGATGTATATTCTAAAATTGAACGGATATAAGTCACAGTCAAGAAACGCTGTGTTAGGTAATCAAAAGGAATACAAAGAAATGCAAAAATCATTAATTGTCAACAATACTAATGTAAGTTGATTATGATAGTTTAGTCGTGATTAGGATGACAATTAAATTGTTATAATTTGTACAGATAGTGGTAGATGTGAATGTGATGTTTGAAATGGCACAAACAATGTCTATGTCTTTATTTGTTTAATTAGTCATTTATAAATGTAAATGTTACTTCCAATGTCTATATTTTCATATTAAAGGTGATGTGATATTACATGCCCCTTTTCAATATTTCTGCCAGTAAACGGTTAAGTTGTATAAAATAATTCTTGTATCATTTTGTAGAATTCACTGTTGAACTTTCAACGTAGCTGGCAGTAGACTCACGACGAGTGCAGACGAAGACGAGTGAAATATCTTTACATTACATTGTAATCATTACAGAACCGAAGAAGATAATAATAATTATAGTTCTTAACTAATTTCCTTTGGTGGAAGCTTTTTACGCTGAAAAGGTTGCTTATAGAAGTGAACAAGTGAATATTTTTAAGAGATAAGCACAATTCCACGTTACGGTCACACGTACATGTAACGGAATCGGTATAGATTCCACAAACGATTAAGTTGTTTGCAATTCAAAGTTTCCGTCAACATCGTGTTTCTATAAACAATTGGTTATTCTGAAAATAGCGAACAGTTCTACTATATATATAAGAAAGTAAGCTTGTGACCGGACCTTCACGCTGTTGTGCTTAGAAGATAAGCGAGATAATTTCGTCATGACTTGGCAATATGATAATAACGTGTTCATAATATAATAAACCCTTTAATATTAACAACAGTTCCAAATCCCCATTGACAATTAATTATCTGCATGATAACTAATCGATCATTTTCAATTGTAAGAAAAGGATTGAATTACAAAAGCACAATATGGGTTTAAAGCGATCTATAAACATTGTCCAAATCCACAAAACTTACTTAGAAATCTAGTTAAAAATTCTCTCATACCTTGTTGTATTCGTATTACCAATATAAGCATGGAACATGTTTTGGTTTTTAGATTTTCCCTTTCGTTATAAAGATATTTACGAAGTGTTCGGATTTTTAACTATCCACTGGATAGTCATAACTGTGTACAATGTCAGTGCAATGAGATAGCAAATATCACTTTGCATTTTCGCTCATTACTCGGCTATAATTCATGTAATTATATTCTCCATTTAACGTGAAATCATCACTCGATATACTCAGAGGACATATCAGATCACAAAACGACTATTTAGATTTTAGACGAACCATTCATCACTTTCTGCACATGCCAACTAAGTGACAAGATCACTTTATATCAGAAGATAATATACATGTGAAATCCAATATAGATAAAATAAGTGTAGGCCCATCGGACAACAAAACAGCATCAATGTCAAACTGTACAATTTTGTTCCAACTTGCTTCACGGCGTTTCCGTTTGCATTTTTAAACTCCTAGTTATTCGAATGTTCACACAAAATAGATATCGCTAATACAAAATAGTTTGCAAAATTCCTTATACAAACATGGGGTGGGGACCTCACGTCTTGTAACTGAAGAACAAAATCAGCTCACTTTTTAACAAACATGTCTACTCATTGAATTAAATTGTATTGAATCAGAATATAGAAAATGAAGGCATATTCGAGAACAAATGTTCAAACCTACTATAACTTATCAGTGTACAATTATTGTTTCAATCTTGCGGAAATCGTTAAGATAAAGCAGATACGACATTAAAATTAACCAATATACGCATATTTGGTCTTTACATGTATCATGCAAACAGTACAGGATAGGCATTCAACATAACAAATTTGATTGGTATCATTGTTAAACTGTTTTCATCTACAAAAATTAATGCGTTAAAGCACTCATTACAAACCATTATTAAGAGTAGTTTCTGGGCTGGCCATGAATGGGTTAATATAGCCAGGTGATCGCTTTTAATTCTCGGGAACACGAACAGGTGATTTTTTAATTCTAATTTTAGTATTACAAAATATGTAGGCCTCTAATATGAAAGAAGAAACTGGTATCAGTGTAGCAATTTGTTTCCATCCACCCGTGACCGGTGGTCCGGTGCGGATGTTCATGTCTGGTTTCTCCCACCGCAGTCCAGTTGGTGTGGATTAATTTAACGACTTGGTAGATTATAGCGTAAAGGTTTAGGTTATTGGACAGATTCGAAATCGGCTTTGTTTATTTGTGTTGTTGCGTTTTGTTTGTTTGTTGTTGTTCAGTTTGTGCGTGCGTTCGTGCGTTCGTGCATGTCTGTGGATGTGTGCGTATGTGTGTCTTTATATGTATTTGTATGTGTGTGTGTATGTATGTATGTGTGTGTAGGTGTGTTTGTGTAGGTGTAAGTGTGTACGTGTGTGTTTTTGTGCGTATGCGAGTAAGTGTATGTCTGTTTGTGTGTGCATTGTAGAGTTCAAATAAAAACAAAATAATATTGGAGCAAAACGTAACTCAATGCGGGCCAAATGAGCCCCTTTCGGACATACATATTTTCACCAAACAACATGAACAATGGCAAACTCCTTCTAGTAAAAACTGAATTGAGATTACCGCCCGAAAACAAATTAATGAGATAATTTTGTCCGAATTGATTTGTCCCCCAAGCTTCTGGAGGGGGGGGGGGGGGGGGGGGGGGCTAAAAAAAAATTTCCTACGAACTTTTTGTCCTAATGAATTATTCATAAGCAGCGACGTGAGCTACTCATGAATATTCATAACTAGGATTGAGTTTGAGGGTTATAATTACAATGAGACCATTGCTGACCATCAGCGGTTTACGTAGCCTATTGGTCACGCTGTAGATTTCAACGCTTGGTATCATGGGTTCGAATCCTCTCTTATGACTCTTCTTTTCTTTTGCCATAATACATGGTGAGTAGCGGTTCATTTAGTAAATGTATCATGCAGAGTTTTCACTAAAGTCTGATATCCGACAAAAAGTTCGTAGGAATCATGTGCGCATGCGCCAGAGACAAAAAGTTCGTAGGAAAACATTTTTCGCGGGGGGTGGGGGGGGGGGGGGGGGGGGGTGTGATGGGGTAGCCCCAAGTCTCGGCATTGTACTATTATGAAAGTAGATCTAACAACGAGAACATCATATCAAGGAAAGAACACAATAGCCATTTTTTAGGACAATTGTCCTCAGTAAGTATGGTTGGTTAATATGGAAAATGAAAATATAGACGCGCAAAAATGAACTGTCCTCGGGAGTTAGGCAAAGAAGACACGATGCTTGTATGTGGTATATATAGGTGTGTCCCTGTGTGTGTATGCATCCAGCGTTCTCATACATGCGTGTGTGTGTGTGTGTGTGGTTATGTTTGTTCAGCTTGATTAATTTTTGACGTTGTTTCCATGGGCATAATCAATGGGGAGATTTATACAAAAACAATTCCGAGTGCCCTGATGGATTTCGAGGATAACAAGAAATCACCACGAGGGGGCGTCATTTCATTGCTGATCAGAGCTGCTCTCATGCGTAACGTTCAGCGCAATGTATCGATAATACGCCTGTTCATAATTTCATCAGAATCTGACACAAATAATCTCGCCAAATTATTCCTGTGGTAGGAAACAAATAAGAGGCACAGTAAGCACAAATTAAAGAGAAATTTGTAATTTGTCAAAATTCACAAAAGTAATATCATCATCGCAGTCTATTGAGTATGAAGAATGTTCTAATTGCACTGATTTACAATTGCGAGTGCATTTTACCCATACTAGAGCTGAACAACTCTACATGAACCACATGTGCCATTAACAAATCAAAACGAGCATTGTTTCCCAGACCATAATCAATGCATTCAGCCACATGTGCTGTTTCACAACAATGTACAGACATGCGCAAGTTTGTGTGGCTTTTAAAATTAGATCATTTTATTAAGTAGTCCACTGCCTAGACGGTCTTTTGCATATACCCTAGCAGCCGATAAAGAATTGGACATAATTTGTCGCATGATGGCGTATAGTTGGAAGTTGGGCTTACTTAATAATAATAATAATATAGTTACAGCGCTAAATACATAAATGATGTTCCATAGCGCTTTACACTATTATTACTTTGTGTGTAATGTTTAGATTACATCTTGTCCTCATATTACGTTGATATTTTTCATTAAAACAGTGTATGTATATTTGACGTCTTGCCAACAGATTTCATTCAAGAACAAAACAAAGTTTTCTGTGAGATATCCTCTTCATCCTAATCTTCTTCCTCATCATCTCGATTTCAACAAATTCCAAAAATACCATCATCATCAAAGAAATCAAAACCAATAATGATGATCTAAAGGAAAATATTCAAATACTTGTATAATACGAAATTTAACACTATTATTCATCTTTACTATGTAGTTTCCGTTTAAAACTTCAATTTTTAAAAGTATATAATTATGTACAACATAATGTAGTAACATCAAACAAAATATACCTTATTTTCCCATTATGATAGTGGGTTTTACTTCATATATATATATTTTTTGGTGTAGTCTTATCTATCCAGGTTAGCCTATTTTTCTCTGTTCTCCCAGAGGGACCTGCATCGAATTTGTATTATTTATAACTCGGTCATTGGATACACTTCCGCGCTTTATTGTGCAAATTCTCCAATGCCTGAGGAATATTCCAGCATGTACTTTACTTTATAGTGAACTCATATTTTTTACACACCCTAATTCATGCCAAGTTCAAATAAGGCCTTGAGTCTGTCATGTAAGCGTCGTTAAAGGGCTCTAGTATTCTGTGTTGACATGTGCAAACAAGTGATATATTGTAAATAAAATGTGTACTGTTGTGATCTGATATTTTCACTGAGTAATTTGTAAACATTTCACCTTAGATGGATATCATAATAGACAAGTAATGAACGAAAGTGCAAATTTGCTAACTCATTGCACTGACTTTGTACACAGTTTAACTTTCCAGTGGATAGCTACACATCTGAACACTTAAAGTACATCGTAAATATCTTTTTAACGAAAGGGAAATTTCAACGAAAAAGCGAAACTTGTTCCATGCTTCCATTGGTAATACACATACATCAACGTATTGATGAACCACTATATAGAGTAAAGTAAGATTTATGAATTTAGACAATATGATACTTGATCCCTTTCAAATAATAATGTCCAAATAAAGTGAACTTATTCATTGAGTGACATTGATCTTTTGTTAAGATAAGGGGATCAAAAGAAAAGGTATTCTGTATAATTTTGTAAAGCGCCTAGAGATAATTTTATATGAGGCGCTATATAAATCGAATATATTATTAGTATTATTAGTATTATTATTAAATGCGTTTCCTTTGACTGATTTACATTCATGTCATTACCACCACATATACCCAAGGGTAAACTCATCAGTATAAATTTAATTCGAAATCAATCTTTTTTTTTGGTTTTCAAGTGTGTACTCACTACCCACGCACTCGAAACCAACCTACACGGATGTAGTGTCCACACAGCAGATGCCATGCCCGGGGTTTCGGGTTAAGCCATTACGTAGGACTATAACACCAACAAATTTTTTTTGACGTATGATAAGAAATTCATCCCACCAATGATTACAGAAAACTGTGTATACAAATCACACTTTTTGCACTGATGATTTGTTTATAGAGTACAGAAGCCATGACGTCATAAAAACACTTTTTTAGAATTTTCAAATTTGGACTTCATTTTCAGAAAGAGCATAACAAATAATGTCCAAATACCGAAAATCAAAGGAATAGGTTACGTATTGGCTGAGATATGCCCATCTGAATGAATTTTTACTTCAATGGGCAAGCAATGTTATAGTGCACAATGTTATAGTGCACTATAACACTGATTGCCCATTGACAACAAATTCATTCGGATGGGCATATCTCAGCCAATACGTAACCTATTCCTTTGATTTTCGGTATTTATACACTATTTTGTATGCTCTTTCTGAAAATGAAGTCCAAATTTGAAAATTCTAAAAAAAATGTTTATGACATCATTTATGACATCACACTTCACCACTCTATAAGTCATTTAAATAAATTGGTCCCATGCGATTTATTTTCTATCCATACCAATGTGGGTATTGAAAGAGTTTTTTTTTCTGTAAAAAAACTTAAGTGAATAATATTATGTGCTGCTTCATGAATACTGATATTTAAATGGTTATGAGCCATAATTCCACATTTTAAAGTAATTTCGGGGGCTGTAGCGCCTCCTCTTCAACCCCCAATCCGGGCTGACCCTGCTTACACTGCTGTGTGGACGCTGTGTGGACTCATAATCTGAGTTTCGCGAGCAATTCGCGGAGAGATATTTAACTGCTTTCCAGAGAATGAAGTTGGAGCCATCAACCAACCAGAATTGGATTCGATCCTCCAAGATGCGTGCTTCTGCACCTGTGCAGAAGAAGCGGTCATGAGCATGAGGCTCTCCAAAATCGTCACAAGCTGCTGGAGCCTCTGATCGGCAAATGTAGATTTCTGTTTAAATGTTTTGCTGACTATATTTTGGTTCAAAATACACAATTTCTGAGCTTCGGATCTTCATGGGCTGATTGTGATCTGTGATCGGCCGGTCTGGATGTCTTTTAAAGTGGTTTGAGTTTCACCTGTACTATCTCGTCCTATTGGCTTTTGTTAACTCTATAAAATATTCTTTAACAAACAAATCACCCAGTCGTCCAGGGAGTGTAAGATTGTCAGTAAAAAACTGTGAAGATGGCCAAGACTAACTTGAGCTTATTGCTACTTGTTGTTCTGTGGCTGGCCACATTTTACAACCCATCGTCATGCCAGTTACAAGGTAAGTGTTGTATTTATCATGTATACAATATCCAAATCTTAACATGAGGTTAACATTAAATCATAAAAAGAAATTTTTAATAACTTCATGATTTAAATATCATGCGGTTAAATATGTCAGGTAGTTACACACATGATGCCTATAAGTGATCATTAAAGAAAAACGATGTCACTCTTCTTGTGTTCTCTCTTTTTTTTCCCCCGTGTAATGCTACAGTCACAAATGGTCCGATTTGGGCTACGGGCGGCGTCTTTTTTTTCCGTACCGTTAATGCGTCGCAATTCGTGAAAGCGCGCTGGAAAGCCAAGACTAGCTCGCGTGTGTTGATTTACACGCAAGCCTAGCTATTTTCTCAATAAAATCGTGGCTTCACACACCATGATGACTGTGCGTGTGATAGTCATACGCCTAGATGAATGTTCCTAGTCTCATTGTCGTGGTCGTAGTCCGCATCGAGATCGGCCACTAATTAATGGTCACCCTTGCCCTTGGACTTGTCTTATCTAGTTCGATGTCGAGAGCCGCGCGCAGATGTTGATACATAGCTAGCAGCGGGGGCTAGTCTTGGCTTACCAGCGCGCTTTTACGAGATTTCAGGAAATGCGACGCATTAACGGTACGGAAAAAAAGACGCCGCCCGTACGATGCCACTTTTAGGTGAAATCTTGCGGGAATCTTGCGGCGCCCGCACGGGTGCCGTGGCTATCGTACGGTCGCCGTTGCATTTTTCCTCGCCGTACGATGTCAACAATTTGTTTAACGCGGAGTTAAAACAAAAAATGCATCGTACGATTTTGTACTTGCCGTAAGCCCGTAGACACATCGTAGAGAGCATCGCACGGGCACCACAAGGGCATCGCACGGGCACAGCACGGACATCTCAGCTTTTTTTCCTCGAATATCGTACGATTTTGAGACTGAATATTTGGCCACCGTCAAATCGTACGGGTACCGTGGAGTCACCGTAAGAGTACCTTAAGGCACCCGTACGGGCACTTAGTTTGTGTTCACGGGGGCCGTGCGATTTATGTTTTATTTTAAGACAAAGGTCATCGTACGGGGCCCGGAGAATATGTGACTGCTACTCTAAAATACCACAGACATCGTACGATATCACGATTTCCCCAAATCGTAGAAAATCCGCCATAGGGAGAAAAATCGTACGGCGCCCGGACCATTTGTGACTGTAGCATAACTGGATTTTTGTGTAACAGTTCATTACTCGGGTTCTAGTAGTTAACTGAAAATCACAATTTTGATGAACGAATCTAGTAACGTTGTTGACATGTGCACAAACTTACGAAGGGTTAATAAACTGTATGTTTATTTGATCTGATATCATATATGTACACTGAGTGATATCTGAACATTCCATGGTGAATGAATCATAACCTAGTTATGAGCGCAAAAACAAATCAATATTTGCTAATTCATTGCACTAATTCTGTACACAGTTAAAAGTCTCCCATGGAGAATGATAGAAACATTCAGAAACCAAAACATGTTCCATGCTTCTTTGGGTAATTCAACTAGGTTTAGTGGTTAATGAGAACCGCTAGAGTTTACGTGTGTTTTAACTGGGGCTTGGTGGTTGGGATTGGTTGTTTGGGATGGGGGTCTTAGAGTGAGTTAAGGATGAGGGGGGGGGGGGGGGGGGTGGATGTATAGGGTAGGGTACTGTAATTGAAAAGAGAATGTGTGATTTTTAACTCTGTATGTTATACAGGGTGGCCCCCAAAAAACGGAACGGGCACTTCCCAAAATATAGTAACAACATTATTATGTCCATCGAATAGGGTGTCTTTTCCAATGAAAAATGATACCAAGAACAGTAATTTTGGTCGAGTATTTTTTGTTTTACGGTGCGCTGAGTGACACCATGTCAGGTTCCCAATTTTGTCAATTTTTACCAAGTCAGTGCCTGATAAATCGCACTTACTGCCCGTCATAGCGTCGAACAACGAGCAATACGCGCGCTATTGTTAGTGTGCATTCAACGGTGTTCCGAGAGAATGGGCATGGTTGTTCGACGCTATGATGGGCGCTAATTTTTCTATCTGTCTCCTAGACGATCGACGACTAAAAAGCTTCTCTATTATATCCAGCGTCCACACCCGACGCAATACGGAATGTAAAAATCAAAATGATTAATTATATATAATATAGTAATTTATAAATTGTACATTATACATTATACACAATTATTCTGAATGCCTTATATTATAATGTTACGTTAATATTATAATGTATTATATAATGAATATAACATAATGCAATGATACAGAAATAATACCATACAACACAAACAAAGTACAATTTGATATTTGAATTCGTTATTATAAGACTGTATAATCTCTTCTTGGTGCACCTATAGGATTGCCCGCCGCTAGTATGCTCCCCGGGGAGTTGAGAATGTGTACAAGATAATTGTGCGGGTCTGAACTGTACCAAATGACCAGGGATAATAATAAGCTCTTTGAGCACCTTATTAGGTGGATATTGCGCAATATAAATATTCAATATTATTATTATTATTGTTTTCAGAACACTACTTCCTCGAAGAAGAAAGTATCATAACCCTGACGGACAGTGACGTGTGGAAAGCTTATATGACTGGAAAACATAAACCACTGTGGACATTCAACACAACTGAGGACAGAAGGATCCTATTCGAATTCAGTTCATTTGATACCTATTTGTGGTATTCAGATGGCGAAACATATTCTGCCTCTTTGGATATTGGTGACGGTCTTTCTACTGGAGAAAACACTCGCTTGGTTCGAATTGAATCGGACGATATATCAAGCGATGTATTGTCCATATCTAATGCTGCGTGGTTACAGACGTCGTCACCGTAAACAATCTAAAACATGGTCTGTATAAGGTGAGTAACTTCTGCCTTTTTAAAATACAACCTATTCATATATAATATACAATCTTATTGCGATCTAAGAATTATCAATCCATCACTATGTTCTTCAACGGATTGAGTAAGAAATTTACATTTAATTAGTTGTTATGATAAAATAGTGCGCACAGGATTCGAACCGAATATTGAAAGAACAAGGTTTATATCGGGGTTCCCCTTAAATGAGTCAATACGTGGTCATCAATAACATGTTAGAATAATTGGCGCCCTGGATTTGTTCTTGTATAATCTAACATTCTCATATTGGAGGAAAACATCTTATATCTTCTTTACCACTGAACATGGTAATCGGTCTTGTGCTATAAAAGCAATGTTACGTTTGTGACATGTGTAGTTCAGTTCGACGGGGACCATATTATGGATGACAAACGGTATTGGGGTATATACCGTCGATCCACTAGTATTCGGCATCGCAGATTAAATGTTTCATCAACGAATGCCTTCGAGTTAAAGTCGGAAAATGCGTATATTTTTAAAATTAAGTTTCATTGTGAAATTTGCATCGTTAATATCTTTGTAGATTATGCTTCCACTGCATTGAATGTTCAATGTCTACCTGAGTAGCGAATGCAGGTGGGACCGAATATTGGCTTTACAACGATTTCAACGAACTCACAGTCAATATCAGATCAACTCATGTAGCAAGTATGTAATAACCAACTTGATAATATTATTATATATACCTAATCATAGATCATAACAAAATCAAGAAGTCTCTGTAGTATGTGTTATAGATGTCATTAATATGATAATTATTCTGAATATAATATATAGTATACACTGCCTTCTTACATGGTTGCATTTCGCTTTAGCTCAGTTCTTTGACAAAACGGGCATGAACCCTACCCAAAATAGTGTAAACTAAATACCATACAATGAATAATTATATTTGATAAATACGCGATTGCAATTAACATACATAAATTGGCTAAGAGGATGTTAAAATTATTGCTAAAAGTAAATTGCTGTGTTTAATTAAATGAATGTTTGTTTGAATCATTATGGGTATATTTTATGCTTTATATGGACACAAAAAGGCCTACTTCGATGGAAGTTATAGTAAAGGAATCATCCTTGCTTTGTTAATTACAGATAAACTACTGGAGGAGGACATTGACTTTGTCATTAATACGAAAAACCATCCAAACAACTATCCACAAACTTCATTTCAATTATGGGACATGCGAGTTCCCGAAGGACTCTCTGTATTGGTCAATTTAGAGCGTTTCAATACAATACAAGACCAAGATTTCCTCTATTTTGGAGACGGGGTAGACAAGTTTTCGATCGGCGGTGACTTCTGTAACAAGTGGAAAATGTTCAGCGGTGTTCACGATACAGAAAGCTTGGAAGCCGAGCTTACTCCGCAGGCGTCATCATTCAAGATAATTTTCAGCAGTAGTGGTTACGGTACAAGAGCAGGGTTTTCCATACGGCTGCGTGCTGTCAGGCCTGATAATAGGTCTACATCTTCTCGTAAGTACTGTATCTATTCACCATATCGCATGGACAGATGGAATGAAGGAATATCATATTTTGTTATGATTTGTGAAACCTTGTTGTGGTTTGACTTAGCAGATGCCTTTGGATCGGTTAACCATAATCTCATTAAATTCACTTTACAAAGGCACGATTTCCCACCTTCAATTCAATGCTAAATACAAATTGTATATAGCACTCTCTCTATCTATTTTATGTTTTGATCCGATTATTAAACTAATAACTTAAATTATACTAAAACTCAATTCGACATTTAGATATGACCTGGATGGAATACCTATCATTACTACACCATTTGAGGACGACTTTTGTTTAATAACCCACAACAAAAGATCCCACCAAAGGCTGATTAATTAAATAGATCTCCACATTAAATCAATGGGTCTCCGCCTCAAACCATCCAAATGTCGATCACTGTCTTTATCTTCTGGTAAATACGTTGATGTGGAATTCAGAGTTGGTGAAGTTCAAATATCTTCTGTTGGTAATGAAATCCACAAGTTTTTAGGAGCTGTCATCACTAAAAATCCGACATCCGACATTTATGAATATCTTTCGAACAAAATTAAAACGTGTTTGGAGAATATTGATAGTTTGGCCAAGGTATACACTCGGTAGGCCTATATTTTGCCATCACTCCGCTTTGATTTTACCGTAAATGATATGACATATACTTATTGTAAATCCCTGGACTCACTCACAAATAGATACCTGAACAAATGGTGCGGCTTATCAAGACCAGGGACCTTATATTTTGTTCACATGCCAAATGGATTAGCGATTCCCACAAACTTCGACTTGTATATGGAGTGTCACACTCTTTCTAATTCTGATCACAATCACTGGAATGTATCTGCAAAATGTCTTTCGTTCAATGGGGAATGAATGGGAAGATTATCTCACATGCCCGAAAAGAAAACCTCCCATGCATGAACACACAATACCCCCTGAACAAAAGTCACCCCTACGCTTCTACTACGTTCGTTTTGGGCGTGTTCAAAACAAACGTGGCAGTGCCACGATCTGAACTTTTGTTCAGGAAGCCTATGTCTGTTCATGCATGAGAGGCTTTCCTTTCACGCATGTGAGATAATCCTCCCATTCATTCCTCATTGAACAAAAGACATTTTGTAAAAGGCCACTCTAGCTACTCTAGCTTCGCCTCTCGCTTCCAAATTTATCAATGGGAATTAGGATTTAGGAGCGTAGTAGAAGCGTAGTAGGTGGGACGGGAGTATTACATATCGATGAGGGAAAATGGGGATGACACGGTAAATCATTGCTTAGAGGGTACAAAGCCTCGGGAGTTCAGGGACAAACTCTGTAAAATGGCACTCGTCTCGTCCTTTGCAATTTATTGCGCTAAGGACGAACCTTCATGACAAGAACTCAATTTACTATAGGTCACAGTAAGAATCCCGACATTATGTAAACTCGATCTAAATTTTTGTTGAGTAAAAGTACAAAAATTAAACAATTTAAACAACAAGATATTGTTACCATTCTTAATATATGCCGAAATTATGTTGGTACTGTTAAGAATATAGGAATAAATTGGTTAGATTGTTATGAAATATTTTTAGTGAAATAAATTGCATTCTGTTCGCTTAACACCCCAGTATATTGGAATACACAAGTTGTATATTACAATTACTTAAACTTTGTTTTATATCAATACAACTTCAAAATTATTATTTGATAGATTAGAATTATTGGATATAAATGGCCCAAGAATTGGTGTAGGCTATATTTATAATTTACTATATTATTTTGATATTGAAAATTAAACTTCATCCCTACTGCTCCTCTATCGTTGTTTTTATTTAATTGAATTATAAATATTGGAGGCACACTTGCCTTTACACCGTGTCCCAGAAAAAACGAAACCGGGTTTCATGGCAGAAATTTTATGTTATAATGAATAATTTCCTTGATGTTTTTCTATATTTTTCCCTATATGTCTGAAAAGCTATGTGTCTCTTCTTTTATTTGATATACAACTCATGGCACATAATTCACGCATGACTGAATTAGAACGATAGAAAGTGGTGTTACCAAAATTCAATTTGCGCGCAGAAATTGCAAGTTTGGGTGAGGTTTTGGGGAGAGTTTTAAGAGTAGTAAACGTACTTATTTTGAAAAAGGACAGACACCGCATGAAAATTCATAATTTTATCTTTTATATGACACCTTTAAATTAAAAAATAAATTATATATGCCAGAGAACGAATACAATGAAAACATGCTTGATTCCAGCCCAAATGAGTAACTTTCCTGATCTAGCCTGTTTCCTGATCCCCATGTTTGTGTAAATTCACTCATGCATCAAAGTCCATTGTCAGCTGCTAGTCAGGAAAGCTGAGCGACTTCTTACTCAACTTTGACTCATTCGGGCAGAAATCAGGCATGTTTTCATTGTACTCGTTCTCTGTCATAAATCATTTATTTTTTGAGCATGAGGTGTCATGTAAAAGATAAAAATATGAACTTTTATGTGGTGTTTGTCCTTTTTAAAAATAAGTACGTTTACAACTCTTAAAACTCACCCAAACTACAATTTTATGCGTGCAAATTGAATATTGGTAACACCACTTTCCATTGTTTTAATTCAGTCATGCTTGAAGTATGTGCCATAAGTTGCACATCAAATGAAAGAAGAGACACAGAGCTTTCCAGGCATATATATATCATTAATTAAATTATTCATTATGACAGAAAATTTCTGCCATGAAACCCGGTTTCGTTTTTTCTGGGACACGGTGTATAGTGGACAAGCAGTTTTCAGCAGTTTTTTACATTTAATATTGGATATGATCATTGAATCTATTCTACTCGTTAAATTGTATGTAATGTATTGAACTGTATCATGTATTCGTGTTTATGCCCTGCATTGACAGTTATGCGTCATGTCATGGGCTACTTTTATTATTGTAATGTAACATGTTAGTATATGTTTACTTTTATTCTTGCTCCTTTGTTGAATTTACAATAAATTGATATAGAATTAAACAAAATAGTAATATAAGTAAATGATAACAGACGTAGCCAATTGGAATCACACATTTTGTTCTTAGTGGATGGATGCATTATGTATTTGTCTTCCAAATCTCTCTATACTTATTTGGGCATCATTCTAGGTGCATAAATATTATATTACAAAAGGAGTGCTCATTGGGTTGCTCCCCAAACCCGTCCATAGGGATCTCATGTTCAACAATTTGGTAATGTACATCGGGACATATTCCTTCATCGTTTTTTTTGTAGATCACTTCTTCGTTCCTGAGGAATTCAGTCTTGTTTTCTCTACCGAGAGTGATGATTCCATGAATTCAAAGATAACTTTTGGCATAACGATCGCAGAATGGACTTCGCTGACCTTCAACACGTCGCTCGATCACAAAATCAGCATCTCCTTCGAACACCTTTGTTTGAAAGACGACAGCGAGGTCGTGGAGATCGGTGATACATCTGTCATCGACAATGATACCAGACTAGCAAGATTTACCGGGAGCACCCTTCCCAGTGACGTCACCACTGTTAGTAACGCTGTCTGGATCAGGATTCACTTCCCAGATAGAAATAGAAGTCTGCGCGTTCGGATGATTGTAACATCAGTGAATTATTCAGGTACGCGTACTACACTCACTCTTATCTTTTTTTAGACCTACTACCCTAGGTTTTGGTTTAGCCCTCTCTATATTTTGAAGAAATGCACCACTACAGATTTCCTGAGGTTATTTACCATAGTGCAGAAAAAGTTAATTATCATCTGCTGGTATTGGTCAATTGATAGTACATGTAATCATATATTATAACATTTTCTAAAATAAAACAATTTGATAAGGAACCAATAAATACATACAATGACAAACGAACAGGCCTTATTTTCTCAGCTAATTTCATCGTGAAATTGATGTACAATGAAGACAAACTCTCCGTACAAATATTTATATAACTTTATACAGAAGAAGCCCTAACTGTCGGACGACAGATGTTCAAATCATCTCCCCGCTTTCCTGACAGCTATCCCAATAATGCTTACACCATTTGGCATCTTCGAGCTCCTGAAACGTACGTCTTCAGGATTCAGTTCGTCCAGTTCGACACAGAGTTGGGTGCAGATTTTCTCCATATCGGGGAAGATGTTGATAACTTCGCATTAAAATCATCGCGATGGAAGCATGTGAGTGGTAACCATGATAACGAAGAAACATCGTGGGATTTCACATCATACAGTTCGTCTCTCACGCTGATCTTCACGAGTAATGGCCAAGGCGCTGCATCCGGGTTCTTGATCGGCTTCTTGACAAGTACGCATAACGTAGACAAATATAAGGGCATAATCATTCACGGTAACTCACGTTACACTTTATGGTACGCTGACTACTGAAATTCATTGTGCTGTAACCCCACTATTTAATGGAATTGTAGGCTAATTAAATCCCCAAAGATTAAGGAGATGTGCACTAACATAAAAAGGATGTAGACAACGTAAAAAGGATCAACAGAGCAGCTGTTTTTATGTACTTTTGGGGAAGAGTCCAGCTCGGTAACTCAAGTTACACAAAAAAGGACACGTCAAAACATTGTATACCTATATCTGTGAACATTTCCATCGATGAAGTGATCCTGGTTAAATATTTTACATTAAAATTTGACATTTGTTTGGGACCTATGAGTTGATAGTTAAAAATGTTCCAAATTATTTTGAAATAAACTACCTGTATTGGTAAATCGCGTAGGTCTGTAGGTCTTGTTTCATTAAAACACATGAACATGGACGTTTTCATCCAAAAAGATTAAGTGATATACGTGCCTTCGCAGTTGTTGCGATTGCAAGATCACGTGACAAAATTCTAGTACACCCGGATCGCCAAACGACGTATGCAGCCGACGCGTTGTGTATAATGTCAATGGACCCTTTACTTCCTGGCATGACACCCGAAACTAAATGAAGATATTTATTCATGAATATTAATTTCATGACACTTTCAGTGCTAATTATGCAAAGAGAACAACATCTGTCTAACATTTCCAACAAATTCGATCATTTATGTCACATTGTAATGCAACAAACTGAATTTTATTGAACATATTTCGAAACTCGAATGCCACTTATAATCACACGGCTGGCGGCGCACTGCATTGCATGCAATCAAGCTGCATGCAGTTCAAGCACTGTCTGCATTGTGCGTACATGTACCCGGGCCGTGCTATGTTTCGCTCGGGAAACTGCAACAAGCCAACAAACACAGTCTCAAATGAAGGGTAAGACTTGTCTTTGTATGGAAAAGCATTGAAATGTATTTCAGATATTCCATACTAGGTGGAAATCATATGAAGTTGGTCAGAAATGAATACTTAGTAGTTAAATGTGGGTTTGATCGGGTTCTTGATTTCGTTCTGCAGTTATACGAAACACGAAACCAGCATACGTTTGCGTGCAATGTACGGCGCAGCAGGCATGCATGCAAGAAGAAAGGAGTCATTTTTGTCAATCAAACTCGAGTTGTATCCTTGAATTTTAAACAAACGATCGTATTTCTTGAATAATCTGAAAATGTATATTGTTCTCGATATATGTTAGGCAATGACAGTGTTATAGAGTTGATATTCATGAATAAATATCTTCATTTAGTTTCGGGTGTCATGCCAGGAAATAAAGGGTCCATTGACATTATACACAAAGCGTCGGCTGCTACGTCGTTTGTCGATCCGGGTGTACTAGAATTTTGTCACGTGATCTTGCAATCGCAACAACTGCGAAGGCACGTATTCAATCGTCCAATTAGGTACCTTAAATAAAGAAAATACCAGACAAAATTGTAAAAAATTTAGAGTGTCTTAAACATTTTACTTTGTAAAGTTTATTGTATGGTTTCAGTTTCTCCTATAACATATATAAGGAGCAACACAGAAAGAAAAAAAGTTTGTGAAATGAAAGATATAATTAAAGTATCATAATTATGAAAAAATAATCCAGAAAAAAATCTATAAGATTTTAATTAGAGCCAAATATTTGTTTCAGTTCATTCCACTTTTCCGTGGGAATGCCCATTATGCCTTCATTATTATTTCCTCACGATGCAATCTTTTAATTTTGAAGTATTATACGTGCATTTTGTTGCAAATAATTGATAGTAAAATATGGCGTAAATACATTTATATACTTTAGAAGTTATTGTTATAATGTTGATGCTTAGTTATATTAGTTTGTTCCGTTCCGAATAATTTTAAGTTTATTTGTATATATACTTTTTCACGAGACATTATGGTCTTCTTTGTTTTACTTGTATTTTATATGCCAATAAATCCGATCTACCTATCTTAATAATAATAATAATAATTGCATTTATATGGCGCTTTATACGGGCGTTTCTAAGCGCACTGGTGGTCTGTCTAAATAAGATAGCATAAAAACAATACAACATCAAAGTCAAAGTAACAAATAAGAAATAACAAATACATGTATATATAATACAATACTTAATAACTAACTGTGTGCGCCTCCAGAAAATTACAACTGCTTAAAGATATCTTTATATCTCTCTCTCTATAATTATGTATATACGAATATACACGTGTTGGAGTTCCTATCTACACGAAAAATAAATTGAGTCTGATGAAGTATTATTATCCAACTGAAGTAAGTTTAATTAACCGATTTCTCGACGTACGTCTGCCTCCCTGTATATATACTCCGCAACAAAAAAAAAAGAAACTGGACACTTGTATAAGATAAAATATTTCATATTCATTTACGATAAAATATATGATATTGTATATCAAATTAAAGATAAAACGACCCTCTTCAATATTGGCATAACATCCAGATGAAATAATTCATGCATGACTTGTCACAGTCAATTAACCACAGCAAGGTCTGTTTTCAGGAATAGCAAAAATGGAACATCCACTCTACCATATAAATGTTGATAAGCATAATCTTTAAACGCTATATTCATGACATGGCATAATTTTTAAATTACAAATGTGACCTTTTCTATCTTCATCTCAATAAAAGGTATAAATGAAGACAAGTTGTGAACGTTATAGGTTTTATTTTCATCTAAATGTAACAAAATGGGGAATTCCATGGCAAATGTTAATTAGTCGAAACCACAGTTTGTGCCCTTATTTCAGCATGAAAAATGGTATAAATTCTACTCAAGAATTCTACCGTAGTCCAAAGATATTCAAAACCTGATGTCATCCTTGGTCAAACAGTTGGGCAGTCATTAACATGTCATTTATCTAGGTAACTACGGTTAAAATTGTAGGGGACACATGAAACAGACAAGCTTTACGCCTCAAAGACAGACCAGTATGTTGATGCTCTCATAACCTGGCCCTGTTTTATTGAAAAATGTGTATTTTCAGAGTTTGTTCATCAAAATAAAGTTAAATAATGTCATAATTTACTTGCCCCGCACATTTTGTTTTAAGTGAAACGCTTACTATCATTTCAGTCGAATGATGTGGTCCTCCATTGTTTTTGCTATTTTTGAAAACAGACCTTGCTATTGTTAATTGACCATGTCATTTTATGCATGAACGATTACACATTTAACTTATGCCCTGCATGTAGAGGACTAAATTTCCTTTAATTTATATATGATAATGTACACTTTATCGTACATAAATGTGAAATATTTAAACTTATACAAGTGTCCAGTTTCTTTTTTGCGGAGTATATATAGATAAATACAACTTAAGAAAGTCTTCGTCCATGAAATATATAAAGTAACAAAAAATATCCAAAAAAGGCTTCTTATCCATGGTAATTTTCTTAAATTCAATCACTTTTTACCGGTTTCGATATAAGTTTACAGAAAAGTAACTGAAAATAAAAACAAATTGAGGAATCAAATAATCACACAATAACTGTTATGGCAACGCGCAAATAATACAACTGTGGAAAGCGCATTGCAATGAGTGATTTCAAGTTCTGTGTTGACGCTGGTGTTAGTGTTTAATAAACACTAACATAGGCCATAACACCGAACTTGAAATCTCTAATTGTTGAAAGTTTTTGAAAAAAGAACATATTTGTTATTCTTTACAATCGATGCAAATAATTGAACAAACAAAACCATATCATGTAAATATAACGAAATCTCTCAAATGAAATTTCTTATTCCATAATATTCAGTTCTGGTTTTAAAAAGAGATGAAGAAACTTTCTTTGTTTTTCCTTTCAATGTCGTTCTCATTTCTCGTTTGATAAAATGGTGTAAATAGGTTTTCCCGGCCAATTTCGTAAACTTTTTATTCGTATTGATAAGCGGTTCATTGCATCACCTTCATTCTATTTAGCTCTTCGGTCAAGTGATTTAGCACGTATAACATTCAATAAACAAAAACAAAACACGCTATTACTGCATTCAATTTCGCCAACTAATGCACAAACGTAATTTGGAGCATTCAATTTCACACATGGTCACTCAAATTAAAGAGATTTTTTATTCAAATTCGCCCAGTAACAAAAACCTATTCAAAATATGGATTTTTCTCGTTGAAATTAAACTAGTTAATATATGAAATATGAAATGTAATGTCAGTGGCGTAGCGTGGTCGGACTGATTGGCATGATTGTGTGGGGGGGGGGGGGGGGGGGGGGGAGCACACTTATTATTTTGGGGCACAACTTAATATGTATATTATATACGATTTTATCACAGCATCTGTATTTCGTAGTTCAAATTCGTTTTTTACTTTTTAATTCATATAACGACCTTTTGAAAACATTTTGTTTGCATTCGATTTAAAAAACGCGTTTCTATTTCGTAAAATTGTCATTCAAGCGAGAAAATTTGTGATTACGTAATACTGCCTTCTGTGAAATCCGTTCGCAAAATTGAATGATAATAGCGTGCTTTTTAAATTGAATAAGTTCTGAATCACTTGACCGAAGAGCTTAATAGAATGAAAGAAATACAATTTTGAACGACAGTTTCAAGCCTTCAGCTTAATTTCGCGAATTTGAATGAACCGCTATATCACCTAAAAATTATATACTATTATCGACTAAAAAGTATATACAGAATATAACGAAAAATAATTTTGGAAATCCGAAATCTGTTCCATGCTTCTATTGGTAATACAAATACAATGAGATATGTAAGAACCGCTGGAGTACGAAGTAAGTTTTGTGGTTGATGACAATGTTATACTACATTGGGCTAAAAAAGAAACACATTTTCCACACAGTCATATCTTGAAAATCTATCCATCAGAATAAACAAAAATGAGACACAGGATTAGTTCAATACTCCACTCTAATGACATGTCAGTATCCAAACGGTTACCTTACTGACAGAACTGAAAATGCACTGCAATTGAACCGCTTGCTGTATCACATGTCACAGCCTGGACATTTTGGCAACAGAGTTTAAGCCGCGTGAAGAGCTCAAAACAAATTGAAGGTAATGTCAGTTACCAAAACACAGACATCAATAGTGTGGGTGTCCACCATGTGCTTGGAAACATTCAGTGCATCTGCTACGCATGCTGTCCACCATGTTTCTAATACAGGCTTAGGGGAGATGTTCCACTCTTCCTGTAGAGCTGCTCTGAGTGTTTGTTTTTGTCCCTTGCTCTGACATGTGGTCCCGGAAGCTGTTCCATGTCAGTAAATTTTGCTGTTGTGTCAGTTGAGCAACTGATTGGTTACTGACATGTGTTTAGAGTAGAGTATTTAAGTAATTAGGTGTGTTATTTTGGCTCATTTTGATGGACAGGATTTTAAGATATGACCATGTGAACAATTATAAGGTTTCTTTTTAGCCCAGTGTAGATCCCTTTAAAACACAACAGCCTCCCGACTGTGTCTAATTTGTCTCCTATATTTCAGTCAATGAGAATTGTTATATATGTTCTCACTTTCACATTGTAAGGGAAAAGGTCCTCTGTCAGCATGGTTAGAGGAACGATTCATACAGTCTTGGATGCATCGAATTTTACAACCCTTTGAATTTCAAATCAAGACATGTTCTTCTTGAGCTGACATTCATAAGTATGTGTTAATGTACATTTAAAGTTTTATGTGGAAAATGCTTACATTATTATCATTATTATTATTAATGAATATTATCATCGTTGTTGCTTAATTTTTTGTAGAACCACGGATTAAAATCAACGATGAATTCGATGTTAATATGGTCAGTGAAACGACACACGCTTGGACGTCCTACTCGACAGAAACAGGTAGGAACAAAGCTTAAAACTTATTGGATAACATAGTATTTTACTGACGATTCATGTGTACTATCCTAGATTTGGTGCAATGAGGGGGTGATCGGAATTTCTCCAAAAAGAGGAGAGAATTCAAATTGTTTAATATTCTTTTAATAATTAACAAAACCAGAAGAGAAAATGTCAAGGTATTCTTCCTTATTACTTAGTTCTCATTCGTTTTCATTACACTCAACTATCGCTTCGAGTAATTGCCATTTCTATACAACAATCGTTATTAGATTTATGATAAAGGTATTTTAACACATTTGCAAACACCGCGGATCTTTCTCAAAATGTGCATATAGTAGTCTAGGGAATGATGTTAATAAAATGTGTGAGAAATATCAAATCAATTGACCCATTACTTCAATAAACGAATTAAATATTTTTCTGTTTTACTTCGGGACAAAATATGACTAGACATAACTCGGCCTCTGGATAATTCGGCACCTGATAAGTCGATACTAAAACAAAATACGCTGATTACACAACGACACACACATAAAAGTAATAGTTCGGCCTCATAGGGCCTCGAAATTTCGTAGGTAGCTTCGATCGTCCGTTATAATACACGCACCACCGATATCGATGTCACGTACGTACACACATAATAATACACTGTGCCGGTCACATTTTATATTGAACGATATGTGTGTTGGTCGACCCGTGTACGTCTAGACTAGACATTTAGTGATTTTGAAGAAGAAACAAATCAAATGCAAAATCAGATTTCTCTCTGACCTGATCAAAAAGGGAAAAATAATTGCCGAATGCGTTCTTTCAGGCCCACAAGTTACAAGATTTGTTTCACACCTGGTTTGGTGGATGCAAATGTGTTAGACTCCTTTAATGTTCAAGCGTATTAGTTAGTTGTATACTTGTACATCCGACAGCTCTATGCCGGTCTACAAAGTGAAATCTAGAATTAGTTTCGCCCCCTTTTCCCCCATTTCCTCCTCCAGAAGCTTTTCTCGCATGGTTAACAGTCGAGAACCCCTTTCACAAAGTTCTTTTACATTTGGATTGTATTATTTTTCAGCAAGTACCGAAGTTGAACTCCCTTTCCGACATGGCGTAACCATGATAACTGCCGCGCTGTCTTTGACAACGTTCATTGTTCTGCTAATCTTCATCCGATGGGTGCATCTGAAGCGACAACGACATGTACAGCGTCACAAACAGAGAGTGGGTATAAACCATAAATAAAATAAATAAATAAAAACGTGTATGTAAAGATATGTAGGTAAAGGGATATTTTAGTTTGGTGTAGAGGGCGCTTCGATAAATAATTGGTTTGTGAGGTAATGAAAAACTGAAATTTAAATTTAGCACACAATTTTAAAGACAGAATCAACTTTGTTTGATAGGAATTGGTTCAGCAAGAACTGAAATAATATATCCGATTTGAATAAATTTTAGGGACCGATCGACTTTTATCAAATTATTTAAGAAAATATATTAGAATCCAACGCATTTTTGAAAGTATACCAAAATGTTTTAAAACTGTTTTTGATGATCTCTCTATGGAAAATTTATCTAACCAAATATCAAATTCACATTTTTGGATTAATTTTTTCAAACTTGAGGAGTGTGGAGGGCACCCTCTTGTGTTAATGGCAGCGTATTAAATGAAAACAGCGTATTAAATGGGGAAAAAAAAAAGCCCTGTAACTTAACCGTTTATATGTTTTACCCCATTCAATCATCAACGAGTTGTAACTATAAGTTTTCAATGATAACTTACAAGTTTTGGTTACTAAAATTCTGTTTGACCAAAACTGTACTATCTCTTTAAAAGATGAAATCACTGTTTTAATCTAGGAAGCCAAATCCAAATGATATACATGTATTTAAACACCATATTAAATGATCCATTAATACTAAACAAGATAACTTCCATTTACTAAGTAAATGTTACCAACGTTACAAGGTGTCCACTCGGCTATAATTCTCTTTCCTCATAAACAAAATAATGATAAGCATTCATTTCCACGGTGATTGCAGCACTAACAAATATACTATCATGATTTTAATTTTCTGTGTTTCTTTATAGAGCCATTGCGCAGTGACGCGATCTCTACCAGATCTCCCATCGACATCCGGGGAAGGGTTAGGCCTATGTCGTTATCAAGAAGGTAACCAAAATAGTTCACTTGATAACAAGGAAGATCCAGATTTCGCCGACTACGCAGGATCAAATTACAGCATCTATGAATCTATTCCTGATTACGACAGAATCCCAGAGATACATGAACAGAATGATTATGCACCAGTCCCCGATCCACTTGCTCTTAAAACTCGAAGAAAGGCTACAAAAGAAAAGAGCACGAATCAAACAGAAGAGGACAACGCACAAGATACGGTTAAGACCATTTCGCGAGAGGTACTTCCGATAAATGAAGATGCACAAAGCGGAGCAAATGGGCAGAATGATTATGCCCCAGTCCCCGATCCTCTTGCTCTTCAAATGCGTAGAAAGGCTACAAGAGAAAAGGGCACGAAGCAAAAAAAGGAAGGTGTCGTACAAAAAACGGCCATGCCCATATCAAGAGGGTTGTTTCCAACAAATGAAGCTGGACAAAATGAAGCAAATGGAGCAGATGATTATGCACCAGTCCCTGACCCTCTTGCCGTTAATATGCGAAGAAAGGCCACAAAAGAAAGGGGCACGAATAACATAGCAGAGGAAATCAATCGGGAAATGGACATGGCCATGTCGAGAGGGTTGTTTCCGAAAAATAAAGCTGCACGGAACATAGAGCAAAATCCTCAAGCCCCAGTTTCAGATTTTAGTTCTGAAAGAGTCTTCGACGAGGAAGGATATCTCGTTCCTCTCAACTATGAGAGAAAGCTTGTTAATAAGGTTTCGATGTCTTCAGAGATGACTGACGAATCAGAAGCGGTTGTTTTAAGAAGACATCTTCTGTCCCGTAAGATTCTCGATGTGAGTAGTCCTCAGACAAATGAACTTGACGATGGTTATGTAGCTCCAAATGAAATGAGGGCCCTAGGTAGGAAGACTTGCTCCTTCGCCTCGACTACTCTAAATCAAGAGGATGCAAATGAATTTGAATATGAGTCACCTCGGCACACATATTTCAGAAATGAGACGACTGATACTCAACACAATATCAGCTCTTTTAGCTCACATTGTAGTGCTAAAAATCTTACATGTAGCCAGGCCATCAACAATGTCAAAGACGTTTGTCCGGATAGGGAACCGTCGGGAACATTGCCGCTATCAAACGAAGCTGCAAGAACCCCAGAGCTAAATCCTCAATACTCACTTTCAGATTTCAGTTCTGTAAGAGTCTTCGATGACGAAGGATATCTCGTTCCTCTCACCCATGAGAGAAAGATTGTGACTAAAGCTTCTATGTCTATAGAGAGGCCTGGTTGCGAATCAGTTACGATTGATTTATCAAGAAATCGTATCCCCAATAAGATTCTCGAAGGGAGCAGTCGGCGCCAGGATGAATCTGACGACGCTAATCACCATAGTTACGGAGAAAATGATGTAATGGAGAATCAAAATATATGGCCTCGTTCCTTCAATCCAGCTTCATGTCTGGCAAGCGATAAAGCTCCAAGAAACCGGGAGCGAAATCTCCAACACCCTGTTTCAGATTTGAGGTCAGTCATAGTCTTTGACGAAGATGGTTACCCCGTTCCACTTACAACAGAGAGAACACCTATAAAGATGGTTAATGTGTCTTCAAAGACATCCAGGAACTTTCTCCCCAGAAAGACTTTCGATGAAATCAGTCGACGCCCACATCACCCTGAAGACAATTCATACCCTGGTTTTGACATTCCAGATAAACTGGAGACCATAGACAGGAAGACTCGTTCCCACACCTCGACAAGTCTTAAGCAAGATGGTATAATTGATCATGTATGTGAGTCGCTTCAGCTCATATATTTAGAATGGGAGAGGATAAATTCCGATCCCATTTTCCGTCTTTCCACCACAAATGGTAGCAGGCATGACATGAATACATTGTGCTCGACCCTTGAAACGGGAAAAGATGCCTCTTCACTAACGGATACATCAACTGTATTATGCAATGAATCATCCGCATCCGGTTCCACTGGGTCATCCGATAATGATCTGTTCTTACCTGCACCTCTCCAGCATACATACTTTACCGCCGGGGATCCATCAGCTAAACCTCTGAAGGATGGCATGAATAGCTCGCCCGGTTTCTTTGGAAGTGGAATCGATGATGAAGGCTATCTTGTAACGAGGGCAGATTATCATGGTCTTTGTCACACCTATCATGATATGGGAGAACAATCACCTAAACATCCTCAGCATGGTGAACACGTCATTAGCATAAAAATCAACTCCGCCGTCGTAGAGTTGACTGATGGCGGTATGACTGATTCACAGGGGATTCAGCACACCTACCATGAAATGCAAGAACAGACATCTAACCATCAGCATGATCAAGATACCACTAGCAGCAAAACCAACCCCTCCGCCGTCAGGTCGTATGGTGGTAGTATGACTGATTCCCAAGGGTTTCCACACTTCTTTCATGATATGCGGGAAGAAACATCTCACCATCCTTACGATCAAGGTATTAGACGTATCCAAACCAACTCCACCGTGGATTTGCACGGTGGCGGTGTGACTGATTCACAAGAGCTACAGCATAACTACCACGATATGCAACAACAGTCGTCTAATCATCAGCATGATCAAGACACACACCTTAATGACAATGGCTCAGATTTGCAGGGTCTACAGCATACCTATCATGATATGCGAGAAGAAACATCTCACCATCCTCACGATCAAGGTATCAAAAGCATCCAAATCGACTCCTCCACCGTTGACTTATATGATGGCGGTATGACTGATTCCCAAGGGCTTCAGCATACTTACCATGATGTGCGAGAACAGTCATCAAATCACCAACATGATCAAGATATCAGAAGCAGCAACACCGACTCCTCCAATATCAAGTGGTATGATGATGGTACGACTGATTCCCAAGGGTTTCAGCACACCTACCATGATATGCGAGAAGAAACATCTCATCTACCTGACGATCAAGGTATCAGAAGCATCCAAACCAACTCCACCGTGGACTTGCACGATGACGGTGTTACTGATTTACAAAGGATACAGCACACCTACCACGATATGCAAGAACAGTCGTCTCAACAGCAACACACTCAAGACACATACCTTAATGACGATGGCTCAGCTTTGCAGAGTCTTCAGCAAACATATCACGATAAGCGAGAAGAAACATCTCATCTTACTCACAATCAAGGTATCAGAAGCACCCAAACAAACTCTGACGTGGATTTGCACGATGGCGGTGTGACTGATTCACAAGAGCTACAGCATACCTACCACGATATGCAACAACAGTCGTCTAATCATCAGCATGATCAAGACACACACCTTAATGACAATGGCTCAGATTTACAGGGTCTTCAGCATACCTATCATGATATGCGAAAACGGCCAGCTCAAGACCATCGAGGCACATGCCATGATGACGATGATTCAGATTTGCAGGGTCTTCAGCATACCTATCATGATATGCGAAAACGGCCAGCTCAAGACCATCGAGGCACATGCCATGATGACGATGATTCAGATTTGCAGGCTCTTCGGCATACCTATCATGATATGCGAGAAGAAACATCTCATCTAACTCACACTCATGGTATCAGTAGCATCCAAACACACTCCGACGTGGATTTGCACGATGACGGTGAGACTGAGCCACAAGGGCTTCAACATACTTACCATGATATGCGAGAGCACCCATCTCAACATCATCAACACGATCATGACGATGATCCTGGGTTGCAAGGTCCTCAACATACGTATCTTGATTTTGAAAATAAATGATTTGATTTCTAGTAAAACAAAAAAATAATCTATTCTCATGATACACAATACAGATGTGGGCGTTTCCCAAGGCCTTCGAGATATCTACCTAAATTGATTTCCTTGGATATTTTCCAATCTTCCCATCAATTATAAAATATCTTGCCGGACCAGAAGACTTACTCTTTTTAATTTAGCTATTGTAACATTGAGATTTTGATTCCCAAAACTTTCAGCACACAAACTATGATATGCAAAATTGCTACATTACACATTAGGAAAGCAAAAGCAGCAATTGAGTATGGTTTCCAAATCCCTCAGTATTAGGAAATCAGCGGACCTAGCTTCTGATCTGAGTTTGGTTGCAGATGGTGGGAGAGTCATCACAAAGTTACATTATTCCCCATGGATGGTCAGATGATCAAGTTGAGCTAAAGAAATTAGCGTGGATATGAACTAGGTTTTCAGATTGAAGACTTAGACTATGATGAGCAGTTACTCAACTGAAAGCATGTGCACGCCTGCGCGGCCGTGCTGAAGAACAACCACAATAATGTCAAAGGTGTACCACCGAGCTAAAATTTAATAAAACGAACATACATGCAACTACAAGTTTCATTTTTTATTAATTAGGCCAAGTACGAAAATTTAACGGCGACATCTACAGCATTTGAAATTAATATTGCACACAACAAGTACATGTATGTATACATTTTCTAATTGGAGTTGCATTTAAGGGGAGTATATTGTTAATGCCTAATTGATCAATGTAATGTATTTCCATAATGTGTATCATATAAATTGAAGGTAATATGGAATATCGTTATATCAATATTGCTTTTTGTTATAGAGCTAAATTGAATGTAAAAGGCGTACTTAGTGTAAAAAGACGTATACCAGTGCTTAGTTTATATCGACAATGACGTTAGTGGAGAAAAACAAATTGTGGAAAATGTATAATTCTATATAAGACATCTAGCTAGTATTGACTGATCTTATAACATAAATATAGTGTACTTAAAATATATTGTCGATTCTTGTACGTGAGTGATAAGATATTTAGTAAAAGATGCACTTAGCTATTATAAAATAGCGCGAAAGTTTTGAGTTATGAAAACAAACTTGCTCATAATAAAGTATCATTATCATGCGTTATATTAAAGGGTACCACCACCCAAAAATAATATTCTTATTATAGAAAAGTACCATCTTTAGTATTCCATTCCTTCAACAAGTTCACAAAAATATGTTTTCAGAAAAAAATATATAATTGGAAATCGCATCACCATTCTCAACCATGCGTTCATGCGGTCTGAATTGCGTAGACTATATGCGTGCAGAGCCAGAGCGCACTGTGCAGAGCGAATGAATCATCCGGGAATCTATTGACTTACGCGTGAAAGCATTGGCGCACTCGCAAATGCTTGGCCCGTTTGGAACCAGGAAATAGCAGTGGTTCCGTAAGTGGTGGAAATTAATTGCTTTGTTTATCAATTACACAACCCTTTGCAAAATGTTGGGTATCTATTTGATATCACAAAACGGTACCAAAACATATAATAATGTGTTGTCCTTTGCCTGGTGGTCCCCTTTAACTGAAAATGTATATAGTTTGTTTTATGAAAAAGATATTGACTAATATAGGCAGTAGTTGAATGAAAAATGAATTAGAATTATTAAGATTTAACTAAGATTTGTAAGTAAGAGGGTATGTAGTCTTAATAACCACACAAGCCTATTGAATACTTTTTATGGTACATACATGTATTTCCACTGTTTATTTGATTTGTAAGGTAATCATTTTTTTTACATTTTAAATAGATCGCAAAAGTAAATATACATTAGTTGTGCCACGCTGTGCCATTCTAAAGAAAGATCATATAGCTAAAGAAACACCACAGCAGAATTGAGAAATTGTGATAAAAATGAAGCTTACGTAGACAATACATCTCATATTGGCCCGAAGAGCCTGCATTTAATACATGTAGTGATTTTAGATCACCAATATCTGTTAAGTTAAATCCAGGGAAAAATAACCTAGGGTTGAATTTTAATTGACAGAAAGTAATATTTACAGATATGGACTATTTGTTGCGGCGTAGCTGTGCGGTGTGCGTGTATGTGTGTATGTTTGTATGTGTGTGTGATGGGGGTGAGGGGGGGGGGGGGGGGGCGTGGGGACGGGCCGATGTTGTTCCCCTTGTGAGAAATGTTGGCAAGCTCTTTGATCCCGTGTGTCATAAGTGTTAATGATCCTCTTATGCACATTATGTAATCATGATTTATTGCAATGTTCTATATTATAATCTTCGCAAACCGCAATGTCTAGTTTAGTTTATTTTTTTTTCTTTACATGTATAATGTCACTATAGTGACCGCATACAACAACTTCGAACAATGGCTGCCGTTACCAAGACAACCGTGAAGGCGATTTGCCAAGAGATCGTGAGTGAGGCATTCAAGAGTAAAGAGTTCTTCGACGCTATTGAGCGAGCAGTGTCAAAGTCCATTGACAAACATATAGCTAAGTTCGTCGAACGCTTTGAGAAGAATGAAGGGGAGATCATGGATAACAATGCCAATGCAGTTGAGCGTGATGACATTGATCAAGTAACTAACTCTACCTTTCAATTTAAGAAGATTACGGACGACTTTGTCGCTAAAGAGCTACGCAACCTTTCAGTACGTATGTCAAGTGGTCTTGATAATATCCACCCCCGTTTATTGAAAGAAGCAGCACCATTTATAACTAAACCTTTGACCCACATTTTTAACGCAACAATTACCTCAGGATCCATACCAATGGAATGGAAAAGGGCTAAAATTACCCCCATTTATACATCTGGTGAAAAGGATCAAACAAGTAATTATAGGCCTATTTCTGTTCTGTGTCATATCATGAAAATACTTGAAAAGGCTGTTCACGCTCAACTGTACAATTATTTTACAATCAATGATTTGTTAAACCAGTGTCAATCTGGATTTCGTCCTTTACATTCAACTACAACAGCATTGATTGATGTTAATGACTATTTATTGAATAATATTGATAATGGGTATATAACTGGAGCTCTATTTCTTGATTTTAAAAGAGCGTTTGATTCTGTAAATCATAGCATATTATTGAGTAAATTAGAAAGGTATGGTATATGTGGTTCCGAGTTAGCTTGGTTCACCAATTATTTATCGGACAGAAATCAGTGTGTGTGCTACAATGGAAAACTATCAAGCTTTCGAAATGTTAAAATGGGTATCCCACAGGGGTCAATTTTGGGTCCATTTTGGGTCCACCAGCATATAGCGAGGACTGTATGCTGATAATAGACTTTACGCGACTCTGCGGCCGTTCATCCGTTACGGTCTGATTGGTGCACCATAAACACTCCGAACTCTCGCGCAGCGCTTACTAAGTATTTAAATTGGTTGGCTTTTCTCTGGAAAGTTTAAAGCATTTAATTATACCCTCTGTAATCTAATATGTGAGACATGATAATTCATTGATATATACACTTGGTTTGAAGGTTCAAAAGAATTTATGGATGTCTGAAATTTGAAGCAGTGATTAAAGTTAAACCATATTCTGTAAAACTAGATTGTCTAGAGTTCTGATATTGTGTCCGATTGGTTATAACACATCACGGTACACATATACCACATAAACGTACTTATAATTAGAACATTC
This sequence comes from Echinarachnius parma, assembly GCA_037951105.1. Lineage (NCBI taxonomy): Eukaryota > Metazoa > Echinodermata > Echinoidea > Clypeasteroida > Echinarachniidae > Echinarachnius > Echinarachnius parma. Next base: position 159,428 of record JBAMJV010000869.1, on the reverse strand, counting down.
AAAACAGGGTTAGGGTTAACCCTAACCCTAACCCTAACCCTAACCCTAACCCAATCGGACACAAGATCAGAACTCTAGACAATCTAGTTTTACAGAATATGGTTTAACTTTAATCACTGCTTCAAATTTCAGACATCCATAAATTCTTTTGACATTTCAAACCAAGTGTATATATCAATGAATTATCATGTCTCACATATTAGATTACAGAGGGTATAATTAAATGCTTTAAACTTTCCAGAGAGAAGACAACAAATTTAAATACTTAGTGAGCGCTGCGCGAGAGTTCGGAGTGTTTATGGTGCACCAATCAGACCGTAACGGATGAACGGCCGCAGAGTCGCGGAATGCCGAGTGCCGGAACGTCGAGGAATCAGCTGCGTTGAAGCCGAGGTGCTTGCGCGAAGTGATCCCCAGATCGGGAGAAGAAATCGGATGAAGGAGTCGGATCCTGAAGTCGGATGCTTAAGTCGGTCCGTGAAGTCGGATGCTTAAGTCGGATGCTAAGCCGGATCCTGAAGTCGGATGCTTAAGTCGGTCCGTGAAGTCGGATGCTTAAGTCGGATGCTAAGCCGGATCCTGAAGTCGGGTCCTTTACCCGGTTGGAAAAGCCGGGTCCATAAACCTTTCTAAATGTTTTAGTTAAAGGTTTTAAATAAGGAAATCCCTTTTCGGTGACTCTCCAGCCCAGTGTGCAGCACGACAACGTCCAAGCCTCCACCACAACTGGTGACCTTGCATCCGGTTATTGGACCTGGCTTCCTCATCCGACTTCTACATCCGATATCCGACTTCTGCATCCGGTGATTGGACCGGGCATCTACATCCGGTGGCGAGCCGAGCGGAAAATGGATAAGTTTATCGCTGCTGGTGCCTGCTAGCGTAATTAAGGTGTTTGATGTTGCTAGGCAACAACAGGTCGATCGCAATATAGCGTTCGCTAGACCCTGCTTGCGCGAGATATATCGAGCGATACCGCAGCAGCATGTCGATAGGTAACAATAGGACGATCCTTGCGTAACTTTCGCTAGCCCCAGCGTGCGTGATAGAGTGAGTGTTGCTGTGGAGTCATCGAGTCACGTGAGTGAGTGGCCTACGTGGCAGTCGGGAGCTAGTTCGTGTAGCGCGTGTGATTGGGCCCTCGGTATCACGTGGGTGAGGATATTGTGCGGTTGCTTGGAGATGGGGTAGGTGGAAGCGCTGATTGGCTGTAAGATCGGGGCGGGAAATGCGAGTGTCTGGATGTGTGTGAGTATATCAGAATAAGGCAGAGTGATTTGAGATCCTGCTCCAGAAGGACGTGCGTGAGATGGCTGTGATTTGAGTGGACCAAGTTTGCCTTTCTAAATGTTTTAGTTAAAGGTTTTAAATAAGGAAATCCCTTTTCGGTGACTCTCCAGCCCAGTGTGCAGCACGACAACGTCCAAGCCTCCACCACAACTGGTGACCTTGCATCCGGTTATTGGACCTGGCTTCCTCATCCGACTTCTACATCCGATATCCGACTTCTGCATCCGGTGATTGGACCGGGCATCTACATCCGGTGGCGATATCCGGCTTCCGACTTCTTCATCCGGTATCCGACTTCTCCATACGATTTCCGACGTCTTCATCCGGTATCCGACTTCTTCAACCGGTATCCGATGTCTCCATCCGATATCCGACTTCGTCATCTGGTATCCGACTTCGGCATCCGGTATCCTAGACCGGCGTAGTCATCCGACGACGGTATCCGATGTACGCGTTCCGCGTCTGAACCCAGCGTCGAACTCCGATTGATGTATTCGGTTCGCGCACCCAGTGGACAGGTCGCTCGTCTTCAGCACAGTTTGTCTCGACGATGATCCGGCACGCGATCCGGCATTCGAGTAGCGTTCAGCGGGGACTGTAGGCTACGAGAGTCTTCACGCGTCTCTACGGCCATTCTTCCGTTATGGTTTGATTCAATTGGTGCACCATAATAATCCGAACATTAAGATAGGGTTTATACTGAGAATTACTATTAGCTATTTCTCCTCTTAAAAGACCTCCAAAATTGCCGGCTTTTATGAATAGATTATTCCAGTGTTCTCTTGCAATTGGTTATAAAGACTTGGTAACTCACCTGTCTTTATACGTAATGAAGTTAATTTGATAACCGTAACTGAATGTATTGATGCTTGTAACTGAAAGCTTAGATTAAACATATACTATATTACATGTAAAGCAAGTTTGTCTAGTTTGCTTGTATTGTGTCCGATTTAATATAATAAAACAGGGTACACAAATACCACTTTACTTACATTTGAACACATCATGGGAAACAGGGTGACATTTTGGCGACCACGAAGGGACCAATTCTAGTAGAGTAAAATTAGACTACTGGGATTTCTTATAAGGTTACCTTGTTATAATGCATATAAATAAATGATGTATTCTGGTTAAGGATTTGATGTAAGAAATAATTCTGGTTAACTATTCTTGTCCTTCTAGTGTAGGTAACGACGAACGGTGTTACAGTCAAGTGGTAACAGTGGACTGACGTGCTACATGCTGGGCTGAGTCATCACCAAACTGGTAAGATACCCTAAAATTAAATATTGAATTAGGTTTTTGGAATTACCTCCTGAAATGGAGACCGAAAAATTAATGAACATTGGGCAAACCCTTGGTCTTGTGGGAGATGAGTTGAAAGATTTCATTAAGCAAGAGAAGAGTAGAGCCAGAGATGAGCGGGCAGAAGAACTTGAGTTGTTGAAGATGAGGTTAGAGTTGGAAGTGAAAAAGAAAGAAAACTATGAACATGCGCAGAGTAATGCGGCTGATGGGCAAGAGTCGGGAAGTCAGCGGGCACCTAAACTGCCTGTTTTTGATGAAACTAAGGATGCAATGGATGCGTACTTAAATAGATTCGAGCGCTATGCAGTTATGCGGAAGTGGTCGCGGGCGTCATGGGCTTCAAATTTAAGCGCACTTTTGACTGGTAAAGCGTTAGAAACGTACGCGCGACTGTCTGATAGGGAGGCTGCGGATTATGAGAAGGTGAAACTAGCCTTGCTGCAGCGCTTTGAGCTCAATAGTGAGGGGTTCAGGAAGAAGTTTCGGTCAGTACGACCAGAATCTGGCGAGAGTGCCAGTCAATTGTTCAATCGGATGCAAGGTTACTTAGAGAAATGGTTGTCACTTGCTGGTGGCAAGGAGCGCTACGAGGATCTGCGGGATCTAGTGCTCATAGAACAGTTTCATAGAAGCTGTCCGAAGGATATGTCAGTGTTCATAAAGGAAAGCACTGCCAAAAGCACTGCTGAAATTGCGGGAGTAGCTGATCGGTACATAGATGCTAGGTCAGGTTGGACCTCAGCAACGGGTGGTAATAAACCGCGATATGATCGTTCACAAAAGCAATCTGAATTTTCTCCCAAAATAGCAGGTGCAGAGAAGGGGCAGAGCAAGACGGCGGAGACCCCAAGCAAAAAGACTGGGAAGTGCTTCATCTGCGGCAAAGCGGGCCACTACTCAAGGGACTGCCGACAGCGCCCAAGGGCTGAGAAGTTGGGAGCAGGTGTAGTGGAGGCAGATGACGGGCAGGCGGAATGGGAAAGTGATGCTCTATGGCGGGCAGAGAATCAGCAACAAGTAGAATCCGAGCCGATAGCCGAGGCAACGAGTAGCTATGGTGCTACCAATACAGGTCAGATGGCTAGCCACGTAAGTGCAAACCGGCAGGAAAGCGGATGTCTGTTGCTAGATTCATGTTTCTCATGTGACCCAGTTCAAGTTTGTTATTCTTGCACAGGAGAGCGGGAAGGCGAGTTCCCAACAGTTGGTGCGGCTGGTGGGGCGAAATCTGTGCGCTCAAGGCCAGTAGCCGAGGGACTCGTTAACGGTCGGTCAACGGTAGTACTGCGGGATACCGGCTGCTCAACTGCGGTAGTGAAGGAGGTTCGCGTACTTCCGGGTCAGATGACTGACGAGTGGAGAAAGTGCGTCCTCATTGACGGCACTCAAAAGAAGTTCCGCATAGCTACGGTGAATGTCGATACGCCCTACTTCGTGGGTAAGCTGGATGCATTATGCATGACCAATCCGGTGTACTCGTTAATCATTGGAAATGTACCAGGTGTCCGGGACCCCAGTGATCCAGATCCGGAGTGGGAACCGGGATTGGTGGAACAGTCAGCGAGAGATGGTCTGGCGGTGGAGACCAGACAACGAGAGGCTTCGACCAAACCACCGAGGACTTTGAAGGGGCCAAGCCCCAGTGCAGACGCACCACCAGCAGAATTCCTGAAAGCCCAAGAGTCAGACGAATCGCTGGACAAGGGGCGGATGGATGCTACAACGGGGGAGGTCGAAGTAAGTCGGAGAGAGTTTGGGACAAAGTACGAACCTAAGGTCAAGCTCTCGTACAGGGAGATCGAACCGATGCATAGGGCAATCAGGACAGCGTCTGACCTGGCAGCGAGGGCGGTCGTTGAGAACGAAGATGCCGATGACGCCGAGCTGGTTCCGAGCACGACGCGGGAATCGCTTCTCCATATCCCGGAAACCAAGCAGACACACGGTGTGGCAAACGTCAACGACCAACTCACAGCGGAACCGCAGAGGGAAGTAGGTGACCAACGTGGCGAGACCCAAGATGTGGTGACCGACACACCGCGGATCACGTCAGCGGGCCAGCACGACATCCGGCTCGTCCACGGCCACCCAATTCACAGCAAGCCGCACCCTTTATCTCATCAGGAGGCGAATGTGATGTGGTATTCGGGAGTCTCGGAGCCGTCGACATCGCCATATTCAGCACCCATTGAGAAGGAGTGTCTGGCAGTGGTATGGACCATACAAAGATTTGAGACCTATCGCTACGGAAAGGAGTTCGTTCTCGAGGCAATCGAGTGGAAAGACAACGTCGGGCAGATCTTATGAGCAGAGTAGATACAAAGGAAATCGAAAGTATATTAATATACCTGTTTCTTCCCCCTTCTACCTCTGTCTGTAGGAAATCTCGGCAGGCCATGTGTCGGGGTGTGTGGATTATTGTAATTAAACTAGAGAATGGCGGCGAAGGTGAAGCGTAACAGATGTAGATGTTGGTTTAATTTGTGTTTTCTTTACCCTTAGGCAAAACCGAAATGCTGGACAAGGACGCAGAAAGGAGAAAATGCTGTTTCGATGTGATTTATAGGTCCCCTGAAGGAAGAAAAGGAATACCGTCTCGTTTTTTTTTTAACGAGCCAGAAGGGCCGTTTTAAATTGAGAAGTAAATTTCCCCTGAAAATTTCTCTTAAAGGAGGGGGTGAATTGTCACCAGCCGAGCGGAAAATGGATAAGTTTATCGCTGCTGGTGCCTGCTAGCGTAATTAAGGTGTTTGATGTTGCTAGGCAACAACAGGTCGATCGCAATATAGCGTTCGCTAGACCCTGCTTGCGCGAGATATATCGAGCGATACCGCAGCAGCATGTCGATAGGTAACAATAGGACGATCCTTGCGTAACTTTCGCTAGCCCCAGCGTGCGTGATAGAGTGAGTGTTGCTGTGGAGTCATCGAGTCACGTGAGTGAGTGGCCTACGTGGCAGTCGGGAGCTAGTTCGTGTAGCGCGTGTGATTGGGCCCTCGGTATCACGTGGGTGAGGATATTGTGCGGTTGCTTGGAGATGGGGTAGGTGGAAGCGCTGATTGGCTGTAAGATCGGGGCGGGAAATGCGAGTGTCTGGATGTGTGTGAGTATATCAGAATAAGGCAGAGTGATTTGAGATCCTGCTCCAGAAGGACGTGCGTGAGATGGCTGTGATTTGAGTGGACCAAGTTTGCCTTTCTAAATGTTTTAGTTAAAGGTTTTAAATAAGGAAATCCCTTTTCGGTGACTCTCCAGCCCAGTGTGCAGCACGACAACGTCCAAGCCTCCACCACAACTGGTGACCTTGCATCCGGTTATTGGACCTGGCTTCCTCATCCGACTTCTACATCCGATATCCGACTTCTGCATCCGGTGATTGGACCGGGCATCTACATCCGGTGGCGATATCCGGCTTCCGACTTCTTCATCCGGTATCCGACTTCTCCATACGATTTCCGACGTCTTCATCCGGTATCCGACTTCTTCAACCGGTATCCGATGTCTCCATCCGATATCCGACTTCGTCATCTGGTATCCGACTTCGGCATCCGGTATCCTAGACCGGCGTAGTCATCCGACGACGGTATCCGATGTACGCGTTCCGCGTCTGAACCCAGCGTCGAACTCCGATTGATGTATTCGGTTCGCGCACCCAGTGGACAGGTCGCTCGTCTTCAGCACAGTTTGTCTCGACGATGATCCGGCACGCGATCCGGCATTCGAGTAGCGTTCAGCGGGGACTGTAGGCTACGAGAGTCTTCACGCGTCTCTACGGCCATTCTTCCGTTATGGTTTGATTCAATTGGTGCACCATAATAATCCGAACATTAAGATAGGGTTTATACTGAGAATTACTATTAGCTATTTCTCCTCTTAAAAGACCTCCAAAATTGCCGGCTTTTATGAATAGATTATTCCAGTGTTCTCTTGCAATTGGTTATAAAGACTTGGTAACTCACCTGTCTTTATACGTAATGAAGTTAATTTGATAACCGTAACTGAATGTATTGATGCTTGTAACTGAAAGCTTAGATTAAACATATACTATATTACATGTAAAGCAAGTTTGTCTAGTTTGCTTGTATTGTGTCCGATTTAATATAATAAAACAGGGTACACAAATACCACTTTACTTACATTTGAACACATCATGGGAAACAGGGTGACAATCCACCCCCGTTTATTGAAAGAAGCAGCACCATTTATAACTAAACCTTTGACCCACATTTTTAACGCAACAATTACCTCAGGATCCATACCAATGGAATGGAAAAGGGCTAAAATTACCCCCATTTATACATCTGGTGAAAAGGATCAAACAAGTAATTATAGGCCTATTTCTGTTCTGTGTCATATCATGAAAATACTTGAAAAGGCTGTTCACGCTCAACTGTACAATTATTTTACAATCAATGATTTGTTAAACCAGTGTCAATCTGGATTTCGTCCTTTACATTCAACTACAACAGCATTGATTGATGTTAATGACTATTTATTGAATAATATTGATAATGGGTATATAACTGGAGCTCTATTTCTTGATTTTAAAAGAGCGTTTGATTCTGTAAATCATAGCATATTATTGAGTAAATTAGAAAGGTATGGTATATGTGGTTCCGAGTTAGCTTGGTTCACCAATTATTTATCGGACAGAAATCAGTGTGTGTGCTACAATGGAAAACTATCAAGCTTTCGAAATGTTAAAATGGGTATCCCACAGGGGTCAATTTTGGGTCCATTGTTGTTTGTTGTCTTTATAAATGACATGTGTGATTTGTTATATTCTGACCAAACTAAATTAAGTCTCTACGCTGATGACGCTGCCCTATTTTGTAGAGGTCGAGATTATTTATCTGTCCAGACGAAATTGCAAATTGAATTGAATAGAGTTATGGAATGGGTAGAGATTTACAATGATTCACAAAATGATTTACAGTTAAATACGAAAAAATGTAAAGTTATGTTATTTGGCACACATAAAAAAGTTCACAATAAACAAATTGTGCTTGAGCGCGAAGATGTTATTATTGAACAGGTAAATCAATTTAAGTATCTAGGGGTTATACTTGATAATACTCTTAAGTTTGATAAACACATTGATTTGGTATGTGCAAAGCTAGCCAGGACTATTGGGTATATTAGACAAATTAAGAAATATTTACCGAAACAAGTTTTGACTCTGCTTTATAATGGTTTAATTCTTCCACATATTTATTATGGTTTGATAATATGGGGAAACTCAGCTAAGTATTTGATTTTGAAAGTACAGCGTCTTCAAAATAGATACGCTCGCTTGATTTTGAATGCGGACTTTCTTACACCGCATTTGTTGATGTTGAAACAGCTTAACTGGCAATCTGTTTTACAAAGAGTTAATTATCAATTTTGTTTGTATATGTTTAAAGTTATAAATCTGTTTTACAAAGAGTTAATTATCAATTTTGTTTGTATATGTTTAAAGTTATAAATGGACTTTCACCACAGTATTTGAAGGTTATGGTAATTTTTAGAACTCCGCATATATTTACAAGATATGCCATCGATAATCCTTTATATGTAATTAAGCCAAACAAAGACTATATGAAAAGATCCTTTCAGTATTTAGGTTCGATAATTTGGAACAATCTCCCACTTTGCATTAGAAATACCACATCAGTTGCTTCTTTTAAAAGGCAATGTAAATTATTATCACTTATTGACCGCATCTAATTAATTATTTCCTAGTATACATTTTAGTAGTAAATATATCACACACTACCACAGTTCCCAACTGAGCAAAAGTTAGGTTTTCTTTTTAGTTGTTTATGTTTTAGTTTGTTTTTGGATGAAAGTAGTTGTTAGTTATCTCTGACACTGATTTATTACTTATTTTATGTATATATTTGTTATTCATTTGTATTTATTCTCATTGTGTTGTTGTGTTCAAAATTATGCATTGTATTGTTTTTTTTTATTGTATGCAGGGCCCCTTGGTAGATCAGTTGTTTAACTGAAAGGGCAACCCTGTTGAAATAAAACGTTAATAAATAAATAAATAAATATAATGTAATGCTACTAATTTATGTGTATCGCTAATGTTTAATTGGAAACTGGTCACGATCAAGGAGAATTTTAAGTACTCTCACAATATCTTGTATTGCAGACTTGTTTTAACATTAAATTGTAATGATGCGGTCACACAATGTTCCAGTTTCGTCTAATCCTTTGTTTTACTCGACATTTTATTTATCATGAAGATATGAAAATATGAGATAAGTGCACTTAACGACTAACCAACCGAGACTCTGCTTTGGAGAGGAATATAAATCACATTATGGAGTATCACTTCAATAGTTATTTGACCCCTTTGAAATGTGAAGGTTTAAACAGTAACATAAACAAAATAAAGCACAACCACATATCTATAAGTGATCGAGTAACTTTATATATTTCCAAAACGTGATACTTGAGACTTTGTAAGATTCTTGAAAATGATATGTCAGATTTTCATAGAAAAGGAATAATATTTACCTAGTGGAAAGCAAAGTAAATCAATATCTGATTTTATCCCGATCGGTGGTGTGAAGTATCCGAATTCAAATACTACGGAGGATTTAGTATCCGAATCCGGATACTATAATTGACTGATTCGAAAGCGTAAAATTCAATCTAAAATATATCCATGATTATAGAGACATTTGGAAAATCAGAACCCATTTCATTCTTCTTTTATCATAAGCCAAACAGCAAGGAACAAGTGAAGTGTGAACTCTTCAAGTGATTTTAGTTGAATTTTGGCAAAGTTAATGGATCACTTTAAAATCCGAAATAGACAAGGGTGTATGTCTTTCAATTGTCAACAAAGTGGTGCTGGGCGTGGTATGTGCGTGCGTGTGTGTGTGTGTGTGTGTGTGTGTGTGTGTGTGTGTGTGTGTGTGTGTGTGTGCGTTTGATTATGAAATGAGAAAAGTTTATGTTGAAGATTCCACCTTATTATTTGGAAAGAGATTGATAATTTAAGGCATGTTAATGGTTGTATGAATCCAATTATTTTTAATAATAGGAACATATGTATTAACAAAAATAAGATGGTATTTGATAAAGAATTATTAGAACGAGGGATTGTTATGTTAAACCATATTATGGATAATGGACATGTTAAACCCGTTGCGTACTTTTTGAACCATGGTATGACAGGTGAGAATTTGCTTACAATAATTGATATATATCATGCGATTCCGAGGGATTGGAAAAATGATTTAGGTTTGATACAATTTTGTGAGGTAGACTTAATAAATTATAATATTAATTTATATCTTTTGGATAAAAAATTAAGTTTTAAAGATGTACCATCAAGAAAAATATATGATTATTTTATTAGAGAATTGCAAAAGTCATATGATTTACAGATAAGAGATGGACAAAATGATTTTAATTTTATAGATAAAGAAATGTATGAATGTTATTTTAGACCAAGAATAACATTAATGATTGGCAAACAGAGAGAGTTTCAATTTAAGTTACTGCAAGGGGCGATTTACACTAAAGATCATTTATTTAGATTTGGATTTAAATATGGAAAATACTGCTGAAAACTGCTTGTCTACTAAAAAATCGCCAATGTGGTAAAATGAGAGTCGTATACAGCCTAGCTTTCGATCCTAGCAGAATCTTCGTCAGGGCACAAATGACAGTTACTACAGAAAAAACACAGAATATATACCAACATAAACACATGTATGGAAGGGGGCTGGAAAGAGGAAAGGAGGCGGAGACACAAAACAATGAAAGCAACTGTGAGTGGGTGGGTGTCAGGACTGCTTGACCAATCAGGTCAAACAGGCATGGGAGGATTTGTTGAAGATATCTTGTGTTCGTACTGTAAACGGGAAAGGGAAACATATTCGCATATATTTTTATTTTGTTTAAATGTAAAATAGATATGGCAAGCTTTGATACAACGTTTTGAGTTAGATGAAATAATGGACTTAAATTGGCGGGATATATGTGTTGGATTGTCAGATAATTCAAATAGAATAAAATGTTGTAATACCATCATTTTTATGGTAAAATATATTGTATTTGTATTTAGAAAAGAGGGTGTTCTACCAAATATTGATAAAATACAGAAATTGTTATTAGATTATAAGGACTAAGAAAAGGGAATAGCAATCAAAATAAGGGAAATTAGGATTACATTTACAAAAATGGGAAACGGTAAAATTAGAATAAGATTTTTTTTTATACGTGATGTTTCTCCCGTGAGCTTGTAACATATAAAAAAGAATTGATGTAAGTATGAATTTTGTAAACATTATTTTTAAGAATATGAGCAGATTTCCGGGGTGGGGGAGGGGGGGGGGGGGGCGGTGGGGGTGGGAGAAGTAGCATGTTCTGTTACTTCTTTTTATCTATTGTTAAATCTCCATTGTGTTTAATTTTTGTGAATTACACTTGATTTGTACATTTGAGATGTAAACTTTTATTATTTAAAATGTTATTCAATTGTAAATGTTATGTTAATAATTTTGAGAAATAAAAATCACTTAAAAAAAAAAGGACCTTCCACCGGGGATACACACAAGTTTAAACACAGGCAAACGGGGATATTCCGGAAACCGGGCATATGTGTGTCTGTGTGTGTGTGTGTTTGTGTGCGTGAGTGCGTACGTGCGTGCGTGTGTGTTAGTGTGTGTTTGTGTGCGTGTGTGGGTGTATTTTTTCACTAATAATACAATTAGTTTGTTTGATTATGTTTATGCATGAAAACCCATTAATTTCACTTCATCGTTCTCTTAGAATGTAAGCTATTAACATTGAAACGTAATTTGTATTTATATTAAATTGAATGTTTTGTACATTATGTATTTTATTTGGAAGAATAAACATCACATTAAACAAGCGAGTATGTGTACGTATGTGTGTGCGTGTGTGTGTGTGTGTGTGTGTGTGTGTGTGTGTGTGTGTGTGTGTGTGTGTGTGTGTGTGTGTGTGTGAATGGGTGTGCGCGCGTGTGTGTGTGTGTGTGTGTGTGTGTGTGCTTGTTTGTTTAATCAATCAAGAGAAAATAAATAATTTAAAGAGTGTTGTGTCAAGGCTGGTTGGTAGGATAGAACAAAAGTCTTGTACCCAGGCTTGAACCATGACCTTTAGCATGAAAGACGGGCACAGACTTCAATATACCATTTGTTGTTACACTCTATGATATGGATATTATGCATGTGTCTTGATTTAGAAGCACACACTATACACAGTAAATATCATTTCTGTCGTATAATTTGCATTACCATGTTCTGCTATCATGGCTATATCTGCCGTAGATGGCGATCTGTTAAGTTATAGGCAGCGGAATGCTGCAATTAATAATGATAATAATGATAACATGCATTTCTAAACAACGCAAATGTCAGGTTATTTATTGTTCTCGCTTTGGGCTTCATGATTGCAAAACTATGTCACATCACACATTTTAATATTGAAAGCAAATATGAATGAAAATGATCATTTAAAGAAGTAAATAATAAATGCTATAAATAGGTATTTACAAGGAATTTACAGTACCCGAGATACACGACTCGTTGATCATTTCTATCTATCTTCATTTATTTACTTATTTATTTATTTATTTGTTTATTTATTTATAAGAACATGTTTTCAAATCACATTTTAAAGTGAGGCCTGTAAAGGCCTGGTCACACAGGACACGTCGACTAGGACCACGAATGCAGTACGCATTGGTACGAATCTATGGCAAGCCGTTTTAACATTTATTCCTATTTCTTGAGAATTGAATTATTGATATCAAGAATGCATTTCTTGATATCAAGAATTATCAATGCTTAACAACAGAAAAGTATGTCTTTAAATCAAGAATCAATTTCTTGATATCACGAATTCGATTTCTTGATATCAAGAATTGAATTATTCGATATTATCAAGAAATAGGAATAAATGTTAAAAACGGCTTGCCATAGATTTGTACCAATGCGTACTGCATTCGTGGGTCTAGTCGTGTCCTGTGTGACCAGGCCTTTAAGTGTCAGATATTGCCCAAAATTACATTTGAGACTTCAATCCTGTACCAAATCATTGGAAGATATGTCCGAATGATGTGTGAAAGTTTCATCGAAAAGGAACACTGCTTTCTTGGTTAAAAAAGTGAAAATATGCGTCAGCTTTTACAACGAACGTTTATGAGGTTTATGACCGTTTGTTAGCGTTTTTGAGCTGAATATTGTCATACTAAAGGGGCATTTGAACAAATCTAACCCTATTTTATTCTTCTCTTACCATATAAGAGAAACGAGGAAGAAGAGAAACGAGGAAGCTCCAATTAAAGGGATAGTTGAGTTTTGGTAGAGAGGGCGCTAGACTACTTTTTTTTTTGTGAGGTAATGAAAAACTGAGTGTAAAATTTGAAAGAGCATAATATTTAAATAATACAAATCATCTTTGTTTGATCAAAATCGGTTCAGAGACGGCTGAAATATCCATAAATATAACAATTTGTAATAAACCTGGGGCCCCAGGTTTATTAGAGAATTTTGAACCAGCCGTTAAAAATTCAAAAAAATGCTTCCTCATTTCAAAAAGTTACAAAATAGGTATTTAAATAGTTGTTGGTTATTTCTCTATCTAATCACTAGTTCAACAAAGCATCACATGCACAATATTTTATTCAAAATGGTTGAAACCGATGAGTCTTTAGAGAGCGCCCTCTTACGTTTTAACGGCTCTTTTTGAATGATAACATGATCTTTACTACGTCATTTGTAATTTTGTGTTCCTTTCTAGTTATAACTATTAGTTTGTAATGTAATGATGCAGGTTTTGGTTACTAAAATTCAGTTTCACCAAAACTGTACTCTCCTTACCAGAACTCAACTATCCCTTTAAAGTCATACCTGTAAAGTGTCCAAATCCACAAAAATTACTTGGAGCTTCCTCGTTTCTCTTCTACCGTGTTGTTTAGCTTATGGTAAGAGAAGAAAAACAAAATAGGGTTGGATTTTTTCAAATGTCCCTTTAGTATGAAGATAATTATCATTGAAAATCATTAATTGAAACACGTTGATTAACGCAATTGAAAAAAGTACAATTGTCCTAGCTAAACATGTCCGAGCTAGCACGCGTGGGAAACATTCCAGACGCTACTGAACTTTGATCCAACGTACGTGCGCAAATTCCATGAATTCTGTACAGTAAACATACACGAGTGCGGATATCGTCAACGGCTGATTGTGACTGCTACAAATCCATGATAGGCCATCAGTATTCGGTGATAAAATATTAACTCAATATTCGTTTTTTTCACTCGGTAAACAGTGTTCGTTTTCTTTCAAACTTTCACAAATCTTTCAATTGTATTTTACAATGATATTGATGTAGGATTGAAGTCTCAAATGTCATTTTGTGCAATATCTGACACTTTACAGGTATCACTTTAATGTTCGTGGAGTTTGACAGGCCTCACTTAGACAGGCCTCACTTTAAAGGGGTAGTTCAGTTTTGGTAGATGAATTTTTCAAAAAATGTAAAATATGCATACACTTTTTCAAAAATTTTCAAAATCGTTTTTTAAATAAACCCCTCAAAAAAAGTTCGGAAACTCAACTTTGATCGATTGTATCACTTTTATTGTCGAATTGTATTTTTTCCTTTTAGTGTCATTGCAATGCATGATGATTTCCCTTTGAAATGGTACATTATTTGTCATTCATTTCAAATCAGGGAATACGCAGTGCGTTTCAGAATGGAGGACGGTCAGAAGAAAAATGTCGCAAAACGGGCCGAAAGTATTCAGTTGGGAAATTTGACTCTTGTGCCGTATTTTTTAATGTTCAAGTTGTATCGAAGATTGTAGCGTGTTCAAATGATTTAAACTTATCAAATTTGGTTTCATTTTAAAGCCCATGTGTTTATCTTTTCAATACGGTTATGTCCGTAACAATTTTATTAACAGGTTAAGTATGGTACAGCTGAACATGGGGAGGGCCGAAAGGGAAATGTTGCAAAATGCATTTCTTTTTGTAAAATTGAAGGCGTTGCATCGAAAAACGACTATTGGAGGGATGTTTTAGGGTTTTAAATTGTATAATCATCAGTAAATTTAGTATCATGTGAAAGCGTGTTTATTTTTCTTTAAAATCATGTCTCACCTGTAATAATTATGCTATTGGGGTGTGTGCAGTAGAACCGGATATGGGGGTCTATAAATGCTCTGAATTTAAGACCATGGCTTCTTGTTTCAAGATTCCGGTAAGATATTGTTGTATTAATCATAACTCTATCATCATTACGTTTTGCACTATCGGAAAGCTCGTTAATTTACCTTTAATATGATGTCTCATTTGCAATGATTATGCTGAATGTGAGTGTGTAATACAGGAAAATCACAAACTTGATGTATTGAAAATGCTTCTCTAAACCTACGCAAACTGGCCAGAACTGGCATATTAGCGCCCTCTTCGACCGTGTAGGTATGCCCTTATTACCACGTATCAAACGGTAGAAAGTCGACCTAGCAACGTGTCATTTTGAGCCCCATACATTTAGAGGTACTACACACACCTCAAGCACATAACCACTATGAATGGGGCATTATTTCATTGACAAATTAACACGCTTTAACATAATGTTGAATTTCATAATGATTATGTAAAGTAAAGTACTAAGATATCCCCACAAAAGTCGTTTTTGGATGCAACGCCTTCAATTTCACACAATCAAATGCATTTTGCTTACATTTTGCTGTCGATCCTCCCAAATATTCACCTTAATTGTACTTACCCGGCTTTCATAATTATTCCAAGTGAGGTGTCATTGGAAAGATAATTAAACAGGCTTTTGTCTGATACCATATTCAACAGTATGTCTTCATTGACAAGATATTCATCGTCGAAAGAATTTGAACTTGAGAAAGACCGTGATATGGGTGTCAGACCTTCCAACTGAAGTTTGTTGGCGCATTTTGTGACATTTCACTTCTGAATTTCCCCCATTCTCAAGTATACTGCGCATACCTTGTGCTCGTGATGCTTACGAATTTGGTATCATTTTAAAGAGATATACAGACCCTTTTAAGTGATACCAAATATAACCTTTATGATTTCTTAATAAAATAGATATAATCGATCAAACTTGAGTTTCCGAACTTTTTTTGAGGGGTTTAGTTGTTGATGATCTCTCTATTTAATCATGATTTCAATCAAACATCACATGCATAATTTTGTATGAAAAATGGTTAAAACCAATGCCTTTTTAGAGAGCGCCCTCTTGTGTTTTAATGGCTCTTTTTGAATGATAATGGGCTTTTTACTTGTAATTTTGTATATACCTTTCGAGCATGGTGGAGTTATAACTATTAGTTTATAATGTTACTGTCCAGGTTTGGTTACTAAAGTTCAGCCTTACCAAAACTGTACTACCCCTTTAAGCATTTTCTAAGCTGAAACATTACATAAGCAGCATTTTGTTAATTTACGCCCGTTATAAATATAGTATAGCACTTTATTATTACTTCTGTATCATCATAAATGTAATTCAATGATGTTTCTGTTCAAATTAGTCATTTTCAGGATGTTAAGTAGCTTATGAGACAGCTAGCTAGTAGTCTGGGCTTGTGTTTTCATGATGGAGAGCATGTTAACCAAGATGACAATCATGTCAAAAATAAGGGTCCTCACCCATTTCTCACTACAGTAGATGTCCTGAAATATATAAATATATATAAATTACCTAATTTTGTAATGATCTTTGCCCAAAATAAATACATTTGCTTAAACATGTTTATTTTTTTTGCCGGGAGTATAAGAGTGTCCCTTTTTCCTGGAAATATTTTTTGTTTTGTGGGCGCACCTGGGCAAGGGGGGGGGGGGGGGGGAGGGGGGGGGGGCACATAGAATTTGAAGGGGGAACCTGGTTGGTTTTGTAGGTAGGTTGGTTGGTTGGTTGGTCGGTTGGTTGGTTGGTCGGTTGGTTGGTTGATTGGTTGGTTGGTTAGTTAGTTAGTTATTCATTCATTTATTTGGTTTTTGCAGACGTCTTATATAAATTTGGATTATTTACGTCTGGAAAGTTGTAGAAGTCAGAAATTATTTAGAGACCATGCTTATGGTGAGTTGTATATACAGTATATAAACATGTATGAAAAAGTAGATTCTCTAAAAGACTCTAAGTACTGAGAAATGCCCACAGCATGACAAAAAGAACGGATGCGGGGAGGGGGGGAACAAACCTCGTATATTGGCAATATACATGGGTACCTTCGCCCCCCCCCCCCCTCCCCAGCCCGACCACGTCTACCTCCCCTTCCCCGCTCGATATACATGAATACCTCCGCGTCCCCTCCCATGCCCGACCGCCGCCCCCAGCCCCACCCCAGCATTCCTCCCCACCCGTCGTATATTGGCAATATACATGAGTACCTCCGCGCCCCCTCCCATTTCCTCTTCCTCTTACTCCTCATAGTCTTCTTCTTTATCATCTCAATTTCAATAAATTTCACGAATTCAATCTTCATCACCAAAGAAATCTCAACTAATCCATGATCTAAAGCAACAATATTCAAATACTTGTTTAATCATACAATCGACTTGTTTTTAAGTATAAAATATAGTTTTCATATACTCCTTTTTTACATTAATGATTGAGGGTTTTACTTTCTTGTATCTATGGCATAAGTCCGTGTGTCTAGGATACATGTGCGCGTCGTTAAAAGAAAGCTTGATAATTTACAAAACAAGCGAAGTTATTCACGGAGTGATATGGCCCTTATTCTTGGAAAAACACAAAACCCTAATATCATTCGATATTTTATCCAGAATCAAGCTTTCTTTTTGTTTTCAAGTGTGTACCACCCACGTACTCGATAGCAGCCTACAAGGATGTAGTGTCCACACAGCAGCTATGCCTAGCCCAGAGTTTCGGGTTAAGACGTTACATAGGACTATAACTTATATAAATCAAATCTTTTACGTATGAAAAATGTTAGTTTAAGAACTTAATCCCACCAAAAATTACAGAAAATAGTGTTAACAAACAAACATTTGCACGTATTTTTTTAAATACGTCATTTAAGATATAATTTTCTATCCGAAAGTGGGTATTGATAGAGGGTTTTGGAGCGTAAAACGATACGAAATTGATTATGTGTCGCTTCATGAAAATGAATATTATAACATATTATTAGCGATGTAAATTTTATTTCGCGTGTGGGGGGGGGGGGGGGGGGGGGGGAGGGGGTCTAGCGCCCCCATGCAATCTCCAATCCTAGCTGATCATGCCCACACCGCTGTGTGGACGCTAGGTTAAAACTCATGATCGGAGTTTCGCGAGCAATTCGCGGAGTGATATTTAACTGCTTTTCAGAGAATGCAGTTCGAGCGAGCTGCCAACCACAAATGGATTCGATCCTTCAAGATGCGTGAATCTGCACCCTGTGCAGAAGAAGCTGTCATGCATCAATATGAGGCTCTCTGAAATCGTCACAAGCTGCTGGACCCTCTGATCGGCGAATGTTGATGTCTGTTAAAATGTTTTCCTGACTTTATTACGGTTTGATTTGTATCTTTACCGATGGATTTTTGTTAAGTATATAATTGCATACGCCATTAAACAAATGAAATATTCGTAAACTGATGTGAACCTCTGATCGGCCAATTGAGATGTCTGTTAAAGTGTTTGTTTGGATATATTTGGGTTTAATTTGTATTGTCTTGCTCTATGCTGGGCTATTGTGAACTATATTAGTTATTGTATATGAATCAAATCATCCAGGCGTCCAGTGAGTGTAAAATTGACAGTAACAACTGTGAAGATGGCCAAGACAAACTTGAGCTTCTTGCTACTTGTTGTTCTGTGGCTGGCCACATTGTACAACCCATCGTCATGCCAGTTCCAAGGTAAGTGTTATATTTACCATGCACACAATATCTGACTCAAAACATCAGGTTAAACGTGAGTCATATTATAATAACTTAATGATTTAAATATCATTCGGCAAAATATTTCACGTAGTTACACATGATGCTTATGAAGTGACCATACGTAGGAAAAAAACGATTTCTTCCCCTTTTCTCGTGTAACTGGATTTATTATAACAGTTTGTTACTTGGGTTCTAGTAGTGAACTAAAAATCAGTTTTGATAACTTTCTTGACATGTGCACAAACTTACGAAGGGTTGATAACATGTTATTTATTTGATCTGATATGTATACTGAGTGATATGTGAACATTTCATCATGCATGTCATGTTCATGGTGAATGGATTATAACCTGTAATGAGCGCAAATACAAAGAGATATTATTTTGCTAACTTATTGCACTAACTCTGTACACATGCTGCAGCTGAAAGTCACCATGGTCACCAATGAGTCTTTCAAATCCAAACGCTTCGATTATAAATGTCTTTATAATGAAAGATAAATTCGGAAAACCAAAAACATGTCACATGTTTCTATTGGTAGTTATTGGCATATTATGAGAACCGCTAGAGTTCTTAGTATGTTAGTGGAATTTGACTTTTTGTTTTGTTTACTAGATCCTTATAATGTATCATTTTATAGTTATTATTTTGTTTTAAATATATATTCATAAACCTACAAAATGGAAGCTTTCATAACTAAAATATTCAAATACTACCGAATCAAATTGCAGCGGTGAATATTTTTATGTTTAGAATTATCAGCTGGGGTTGCTCTTTGGCAATTCCTTGCATTACATACATTAATACATCAAACAATACAAAATATTATAAAGAAAAAATGCAACAAGTTTGAAGAACATATGAACAGAACAATAAAACACAAATAACTTAAAGCACAATGACAATTGGGGGAAAGGAAAAGGGGGAAAGCATTGACAATTTCAATGTTACAAAATAAAGCAATATAAAGTTATTTGACCAATATTAAGTTAACAAAGACATTGAGTTTTTTATTGTTTGGATTTCGTGGGGTAATTCATTAAAGGATGCATGTTTCATAAAGTTTGTTTGATGTTTTGGTAATTTAACACATGTATCAACATTTATACAATTGTAACGACTCTCAACTCGTTAGCGTAATGTATTTGGCAATAGCTAATGTACAACTTTACAAATACAAATAATAGCTAATGTTCTTCCTCTGTCTGCTAGACGATCAACGCCTAAAAAGTATCTATATTATATCAATCGTGCACATCCGACGCAACACGGATTGTAAAATAAAGGATACATTAAAATCATAAATGATTAATGATACATTATAACTTATAATCTATGAGGGGCCTTGCAAAGTTAACAAATTCCAAACATCCAAATAAGATTTGGATAGAGCTCTCCCCACCCACCCACCCCCCCTATCCATACTTTTTTTTTTTTAATCCATCTCCGACATGGACAGAAATCTTAAATGAATTGAGACGAGTAAAGTGCGGTTTTTTTACACTAAATCTTTATTTTGGGTGGGGTTTTTCAATTTGTGTTATTTTTTAAAATCCAAAATGGCCCTGGACCCACCCACCCACTTCAAAATCTTATTTGGATAGTTGGAATTTTTTAACTTAGCAAGGCCCCTAAATTATGAATTATTATTCTGAAAGTCTTATATCATAATGTTAATATGATGTATTATACAATGAATACAACATAATGGAATGATATAGAAATAATGTAATACAGTATAACAAGAACGTAACGCAATGCTATAATTGAGTTTCTTTAATAATTTTGCAGAACACTACTTCCTCGAAGATGATAGCATCATTACATTGACGAGAATCGACTTGTTCAAAGCTTACGGGAATCGAGAATATAAACCACTGTGGACATTCAACACGACTGAGGACAGAAGAATCCTATTCCAATTTAGTTCATTTAATTTCTATTCGTGGTCTTCTGATGGCAAAACATATACCAATGACTTTTTGGAAATTGGAGATGATCTGTCTCCTGGGGAAAACACGCGACTGGTTCGGTTTGAAAAAGACGTTCTACCCAGCGATGTATTGTCCATATCTAATGCTGCGTGGTTACAGGCGACGTCACCGCAGCTACTCTAAAACATGGTCTCTACAAGGTGAGTTACTTCTGCAATTTCTATTACAACATATACATGGATAATAAACATTCTTATTGCGAACTCAGAATTATCAATCCCTCACTAGGTTCTTCAAAGGATTGAGTAAGAAATTTACATTTAATTATAGTTGTTATGACAAAATAGTGCACGCATGATTCAAACCGAATATTGAACGATCAAGGTTATTTGGCGTTCCCCTTAAATTAGTCAATACGTGGTCATCAATAACATCTTAGAATAATTTACGCCTTGGATTTGTTTATGTATAATCTAACCTTCTCATTTTAGGGTATAAACCATCTTATATCTTCTCTACCACCAAACGGGGTGATCTGTCTTTTATTATAATTAGCAATGTTAAGTTTGTGACACATGTAGTTCAGTTCGACGGTGGCCAGGTTATGGATGACAAACGGTATATACGGGTATATAGCCTACTTGCCTACCGTAGATCCACTAGTACTCGGCATCGTAGGGTAAGAACTTCGTTAAACAATGCCTTAGAATTAAAGTCGGAAAATGTGAATAATGGTTATATGAAGTTTAATCGGGATAATTGCATTGTTGATATCTTTGTAGATTATGCTTCCACTGCACTACATGTTCAATGTCTACCTGAGTAGCGAATACCGGTAGGATCGAATTCCGGCATTGCTATGGTCGTCTCGCAGTCAATATCACCTCAACTCGTTTTGCAGGTATGTGATATTCACAATATATTCGATGTATTCCTGATTATGAAGCATACCAAAGTCAAAAATCTCCATCTCCTGTGTTATTTATGTCAAAATATAATAATTTTTCTTGATTAACACTACTTACATGTCTTAAAGGGATAGTACAGTTTTGGTCAAACGGAATTTTAGTAACCAAAACCTGCACCATAACATTACAAACTAAAAGTTATAACTCCACCATGCTTGAAAGGTGTACCAAAATTACAAACGACTACGTACAAAGCCTGTAATCATTCAAAAGAGCTGTTAAAACAAAAAGGGCGCTCTCTAAAAACGCATTGGTTTAAATTATCTTTTTTTGTATTATAAAGCATTGTGCATGTGATGTTTTGATGAAATAATGATTAAATAGAGAGAACATGAAACACTATTTTAAACCTCTTTTGTACAATTTTGAAAAAGTGTAAACATTTAATTTTGTTTTTCTTAAATCATCGAATAAACCTAGGGCCCTAGGTTTATTCCGATCAGATTTATTTATTGTGTTTCAGCTGTTTCTGAACCGGTTTTGATCAAATAAAGTTTATTCTGTCATCACAATTGTATATGCTTTTTCCAATCGGAAACTCAGTTTTTCATTTCCTCACAAAAAAACATTTCGTGAGGCTCCCTATATATACAAATTAAACTTTAATTTCTTGTTTGTTTGTTCTGTGACAAAACTGGCATGAAACCTTTAAGTATATTATGACATAAATTTCATATAATACGGAATAGTATATAAATAAATGTAAAAAACTGCTGACAAAAACGAATTGTATATATATAATTGAGGAAATAAAATACAGTCATGATTTGGCGACCACATTATCCCAGTAATGTGTTTTTTAAGAAATACTGTTATAATTGTTTAATTAATGTTACGGGTATATTAAAAACGTTATATGAATGCACCGTTAGATGTCACATTATATGAACATATCATTCCTTTCTTTAATTACAGATATACTGTTGGAGGAGAATGAGGACTTTTTCATTAAAACGCCAAACCACCCAAACAACTATCCACACAATGCTGTCCGGTTATGGGACATGCGAGTTCCCGAAGGATTCTCTGTACTTGTCAATGTAGAGCGCTTCAACATAGACTCGGGCAGAGACTTTCTCTTCTTTGGGGACGGTGTAGACAAGTTTTCGATCGGCGGTGACTTCTGTAACAAGTGGAAAATGTTCAGCGGTGTTCACGAACCAGAAAGCTTGGAAGATGAGCTTACTCCGAAGGCGTCGTCATTCAAGATCATTTTCAGCAGTAATGGTTACGACACAAGTACTGGGTTTTCCATACGGCTGCGTGCTGTCAGGCTTAAGAATAATTCCACATCTTCTTGTAAGTATCCTTTTCATCATATCGCATGAAACGACGGGATTTCATGTTTGGAACTTTGCTACGATTTTTAAAACCGTTCACTAACACCATAATTATTACTTAATAATACAATCAAATGAATTAGACGGACGTAGCCAATTGGAATCACCATTTGGATTGAGTGAATGGATGCTATATGTATTTCTCTTCCAAATCTCTTTACAATTAACTTTTTTGGACAACATTCGAGGTGCATACTTATCATATTAAGAAAGGAGTGCCAATTGGGTTGCTCCCCAAATACGCCCATAAAGCTCCCGTGATAAGCAATTTGGTACTATACATTAACACATTATTCTTATTTATGTTTTTAGATCACTACTTTGTTCCTGATAAATCCAGCCTCGTTTTCTCTACCGAAATAGACGATTCCATGAATTCAACTGTAACTTTTGGCACAACAATCGCAGAATGGACATCGCTGACTTTCAACACGTCGCTCGATCACAGAGTCAGCATCTCCTTCGAACACCTTTGTTTCAAAGACGACAGCGAGGTCATGGATATCGGTGATGGATCAGATATCGATAATGACACCAGATTGACGAGATTTAGCGGGAGTGCCCATCCCAGTGACATTATAACGGTTAGCAACGCCGCGTGGATCAGGATTCAATTTCCAAATAGGAACAGACTTCTGCGCGTTCGGATGAGTGTAACATCCGTGACTTATTTAGGTACGCGTACCCCATTCCAAAATCGTATATTTGTCTAGTATCCTTCTCTGTAAAGTTGAGCCTTTTCTGTATTATTTGAAAAAATGCACCACAACAGA
Source organism: Echinarachnius parma (assembly GCA_037951105.1). NCBI lineage: Eukaryota > Metazoa > Echinodermata > Echinoidea > Clypeasteroida > Echinarachniidae > Echinarachnius > Echinarachnius parma. Next base: position 135,910 of record JBAMJV010000869.1, on the reverse strand, counting down.
TTTCTAATATCATTTTCCATATTACAGAAACGTTTCGTTATTTTTTTACTAGCAGTGTTCATTGTAATCAAATATCTCGGTATAATGAAAATGTTAAGATATCAAATTATTAGATACGGAAGGCGCCAGGCCTTTGATACAGTTAACGTAGCCAGCACTATTATGATTGATAGTAGTATTTATGAAGATATTGTCCTAACATCAATTACGACCTTTAAACAGAAGAAGACCTTACTCTCGGACGACTGATGTACAAATCCTCTCCCAGCTTTCCGGACAGCTATCCCAACAATGCCTACAGCATTTGGCATCTTCGAGCGCCTGCACCGTTCGTCATCAGGATTAAGTTCGTCCATTTCGACACGGAATCGGGATTAGATGTTCTCCATATTGGGGAAGACGTTGAAAGCTTCGCTGTAAGTTCACCGCGATGGAAACATCTAAGTGGTAACCATGACAATGGGAATACATCGTGGGATTTCACATCGAACAGCTCGTCTCTTACGGTGATCTTCACGAGTGGTAACCAAGGCACTGCATCCGGGTTCTTCATCGGCTTCGTAGCAGGTATACACAGCAGTTGCTATGGGTGATTAGGATAAGAGCGTAGGGGCTAATTCCCCCTGCATACCCCTCCTATTATGATAAATAATTATATAATATTGACTGGCCTTGAGGGGGATACGACATAATATTGCCTGAACTAGATTCATATTGCCCGAGTCGAAGACGAGGGCAATATGGATCCTAGTGACCCATATAACCCATATAACCCATATCAGACATCTTGAGCAGTAACGAAAATTAGTAAAATGTAAACTTTGTATTAAACTTTGTATTTAAACATACCAAATCCAAGTCTCTGCTTGATACAATGTCACAACTACGGCTGCGGCTTGTTTCGTGTACACATCAATGGCAAATCACTATCGCGAGATTTTTCCCGCGGGCCAGTTCACTTTGTAAAATTTCGACTACGAATCTAATCGTGAAGTGCCCGGATGTCATATTCCCCTCTTTTTTAACACGTAAATCCTATAGGCTTTTGTGAAAGAGGGGAATATGGGAAATATTCCCCTATTTCACCTGCTGGCACTTGAAACGAGGGGAATATGATTTTGTTCAGAGCTCAGATGTCTGATATGGGTAATAATGATAATTAACCGCGTCATACTGCTCACTTCCGGGAAATCTTGACCTCAAGTTTGCCCCCTTCAAGAAAACGAATCTTTAGACTAACATAAAACAAACATTAACATTGCAATATTCTATGCATTTCATTGCGTGTACATGTAGATTTAAATTCTCATTTTCATATTTTCCCACTGCAGTAAAACGCGAATCCTTTGCCAGAGCAACTTTTGAACCAGACTCCATTGTTTCGATTTTGACAACCATAACAACCTTTTCATCCTCAAACCAAGTCACGTCCATCTCATCTGTTGACACCCGGACTAGGCTCGAGGACACGACATACGCTTGGACAACGAACTCTGCAGAAGCTCGTACAGAGATATCTGGAGACTTTGTTGGTAATAACTTTGTACTCTACCATGGTGAAGCTAGGGTTATTCCAGATTTCATGCAATAACGGTATACGAGGATTCCTGCAACAAACTAATACTAGGTATGATAGGGAGACGGGTAAGAAGGAGCAATAATTGAATAGATACACGAGTCGTAAGTTAGTAACAAACTTGAAATTATAAACCTTTTCGTATTCCCTTTAGTACTGGTACGCAAATAGGTACGCAGGCATACTTAGAATATTTAGTTATTTATATTTAAATATTTTCTAATTTCCCTTCTATCGATTATATATTTCCTCCCAAGGTTTTTAAAATAAATTTCTTTATCGACGATTGTTTACATTTGCTGTGCATATTTCTTTTTCTCAGTGAGGTTCAACGTTGGACTAATCAACCGAATCATAATTGCAGCGCTCTCTGTGACAACTTTCTTAATAATGCTGATCCTCATCCGATGGGCGCATCTGAAGCGGCGAAGACATCGACTAGAGTTTGAACAGAGGGTGGGTTATGATTCATTGAATAGGGCACATGTGATAATATGGTATAATTACATAAAATTATACATCAATATAATGGTCCATTATACTGCACAATATAACGTCTATTCACTAGCTCACACCAAGTTGCAATATTATGTTATACCTTTACAATGTCCATTGGCTATAAACCAGAAAATCAGCAAATCGCTCAAAGAGGTATCATAACTGTACTGTTATGTTTTTTGTTTTTGTTTTTGCAGGACTATTGCGAAGTAACGAGATCTCTTCCAGATCTCCCATCGGCATCCGGTGAAGGTATAGGACTACATCGAATTAGAGAAGGTATCCAGAATAATCCACTTGATAGTGACGGAGATCCAGACTTTACCTACTACGCCAAATCAACCTGTAACCTCTACGAAGCTATTCCTGATTTCGACAGGCTTCCAGAGATGTCTTGGAAGAGTGAATCGATAGGCACCATCTCTGCTGACATCACCGGTAATTTATCCTCATTCGGAAAAGGAGCAAATGAACAGGATGGTTATGCACCAGTACCCGATCCTCTTGCCATTAACATGCGAGAAGTAACTGATCACCATGATGACACCAAACGGGATTCACACAAGCCTCTGTCTGGAGAGAAATCTCCAACAAATGACGATACGAAAAACCCAGAGGCAATTCCTCAAGACCAAGCTACAGATTCAAGGTCGATACGAGTCCTTGATGACGAAGGGTACCTCGTTCCACTAACGGAAGAGAGAAAGCTTGTGAAGGTGGCTCGGAAGTCTTCAAAGGCATCCGTGGATATCGCCCCGTGTGACATTTTCGACGTAAACGATTGCCACACTGACGAAACTGACGACCCAGCACACCATGGATACGCAGCCCCAGATGAAATAGAGATCCTTACAAGGAAGGATAGCTCCTTGTCTCAGACAAATCTAGTCATGAGAAACCTAGAGCCAAATCACCAAGACCCAGTTTCAGATTTGAGGTCGGTAAGAGTCTTTGACGACGGAGGATACCTCGTTCCACTAACGGAAGAAATAAAGCTTGTGAAGGTGGTTCAGCAGTCATCAAAGGCATCCGGGAATGTCGTCCCCTGTAATATTCTAGCCCGAAGCAGTCGCCGCCCCGATGAAACCGACGATCCGTCACACCACGGATACGAAGCTCCAGATGAAATGGATTTCCTAAAAGGGAACGATCGCTCTGGTAAATCGAATGCTATGGATACTGGCAATGGCGAGTCACCCGTTGAAGACCTGTCCTCCGCTGAACCTCTCCAGCATACATACTTTACCGCCGGGGATCCATTAGCTAGACCTCTGAAGGATGGCATGAATAGCGCGCCCGTTTTCTTTGGAAGTGGAATCGATGATGAAGGCTATCTTGTAACGAGGGGAGACAAAGATAGCAGCATGAAGACTCACTCGTCTCCCTCGAAATGCAATGGTAGAGGAATCTCAGATTCCATAGGCCTGTGTCACACCTATCATGGTATGGGAGAGCAATCACCTAAACATCATCAGCATGGTCAACGCGTCAGTAGCATCAAAACCAATGTCTTCCCCGTAAAGTCGCAGGAATACAATACGACTGATACACAAGGGCTTCAGCACACCTACCACGATATGCAAGAACAATCATCTAACCATTTACATGATCAAGATGCCAGGAGCTGCAACATCGACTCCTCCACCGTCAAGTTGCATGATGGCGGTATGACTGATTCAAAAGGGCTTCAACACGTCTTTCATGATATGCGGGAAGATACATCTCACCATCCTCACGATCAAGGTATCAGAAACATCCAAACCAACTCCACCATTGACTTGCACGATGGCGGTGTGACTGATTCAAAAGGGCTTCAGCATACCTACCACGATATGCAAGTACAGTCGTCTCAACATCCACATAATCAAGACACACACCTTAATGACGATGACTCAGATTTGCAGGCTCTTCGGCATACCTATCATGATATGCGAGAAGAAACATCTCATCTTACTCGCAATCATGGTATGAGAAGCACCCAAACACACTCCGACGTGGATTTGCACGATGACGGTGAGACTGAGTCACAGGGGCTATATCATACTTATCATGATATGCGAGAGCAGTCATCTCAACATCATCAACACGATCAAAACCGACACCTTGATGACGATGATGCTGGGTTGCAAGGTCTTCAGCATACGTATCTTGATTTTGAAAATTAATAATTTGATTTCTAGCACAAAAAAAGTAATCTACTCTTATGAAACAGAATACAGATTTTGGCATTTCTCAAGGCCTTCGAGATATCTATCTTGATATCCTTGGAGATTTTTCCCAACTTCAATTACAAAATATTTTGCCGGACCACAAGACTTACTCTTTTTAATTGAAATATTGTTACATTGAGATTTTGATTCCCAAAACATTCTGCACACAAACTATGATGTGCAAAAACAACTGCTACATTACAAATTACGAAAGCAAAAGCAACAAATGAGTATGGTTTCCAAATATACTTCACTGTTAGGACATCAGCATGATCGGCAGGCCTAGCTTCTGCTCTGAGTTCGGTTGCAGATGGTGGGATAGGAGAGTCATTATAAAGTTACATTATTTTCCATGGATGATGAAGTTCAGCTAAAGAAAGTAGCGTGAATATGAACTAGGTTATCATATTGAAGACTTAATTGCCCTCCGCACACAGAGCCGACTCGACCCGATCCGACTGGTTTTCAGTCGGTTCAGCTCAGTATACGTTGCCTCAGGACTCCTGTTTTGCCGGTCAAGAGCCAGTCGGAGATCATTCGAGGCCAATTCAACATGTTGAATCGGCTACGACTGAGCGAAACCGACTCTAGCCTGACTGACATGACTGAAAACAGTCGGATCGTTTCGAGTCGGCTATGTGTGCGGTGGGCTTTAAGCCCGGCGCAGACAGAGCCGACTCGAACCGATCCGACTGGTTTTCAGTCAGGCTAGAGTCAGTTTCGCTCAGTCGGAGCCGATCTAACATGTTAAATCGGCCTTGAATGACCTCGGACTGGCACTTGACTGGAAAAACCGGAGTCCTAAGGCAGCACATACTGAGTTAATCAGGCTGAAAACCAGTCGGATCGGGTAGAGTCGGCTCTGTCTGCGCCGGGCATTAGACTATGATGATCGCCGGCCAACGATTCGCAAATATATCCCTATGTCAAGTCCTAATGTTCCCGGTTTGTTTGGAAGACCCCAGAGAGTGCGACAAAGAGTGCGACAAAGAGTGCGACAAAGAGAGTACTGTGTACAAAGAGAGTAAGTGTTGAATTATTGAATGAGCAGTTATTCAACTGAAAGCATGTGCACAACTGCGCGGCCTTGCTGAAGAACAACCAATATAATGGCAAAGGTGTACCACCAAACTAAAATTGAATAAACGAACATACATGCAACTACAAGTTTCATATAATGAAATTATATTACTAATAAGGTCAAGTACGGAAAATAACGGCGACATCTTCATCATTTTAAATTAACATTGCACGCAACAAGTATGTATACATTTTCAAATTTTAGTTGCATTTAAGGGAAGTACTGTTAATGCCTAATTGATCAATGTAATATATTTCCATAATGTGTATCACATAAATTGAAGGTAATATGGAATATCGTTATGTCAATTGCTTGTTGTTATACAGTACAGAACTAACTTGGATGTAAAAGGCGTACTTAAAGTGTAATAAGACGTATACTAGTGGTTAGTTTATATTGACATTGATGTATTATATTAACGTTTGTGTAGAAAAAATGGTGGAATATATATCATTTGATAATATTAAAGACATCTAGCTAGTTTTAAACTGATCTTATAACAACTATACAGGGTGGCCCCCCCCCCCCAAAAAAAAACGGAACGGGGCACTTCCCAAAATATAGTAACAAATGTAGTATGTCCATCGGATAGGGTGTCTTTTCAAATGAACAACGATACCAAGAACAGTCAATTTGGTCGTGTGGTTTTTGTTTTAGGGTGCTGTGAGTGACACCATGTCAGGTTCCCTTTTTGTCAATTTTTACCAAGTCAGTGCTTGATAAATCGCACTTACCGCCTTTCATAGCGTTGACCAACGCGCGCCATTGTTAGTGTGCATTCAGCTGTGTGCCGAGAGAATGGGCATAGCTGTTCGAATCAATGACGGGCAGGAAGTGCGATTTATCAGGTAGTGACTTGGTACAAAATGACAAAAATGGGAACCTGACATGGTCTCACTTAAGACGTCCTACAACAAAAACTACTCGTCCAAAATTACTGTTCTTGGTATCGTTTTTCATTGGAAAGAACACTCTAATCGATTGACATAATTATTTTGTTACTTTATTTTGGGAAGTGCCCCGTTCCGTTTTGGGGGGGCCACCCTGTATAGTGTACGTAAAATATTCTGTCGATTCATGTATGTAAGGGATAATATAATTTAGTAAAAAATGCACGTAGCTATTGTAAAACAGCGCAAACGTTTTGAGTTATGAAAACAAATATACTTGCACAGAATAAAGTATCATTATCATGCGTTTTATTACCTGAAAATGTAACTATGAACATTATAGCTCGTTTTATGCAAATGATATTGCCTAATATAGGCAGTAGTTGAATGAAAGATGGATTAGAATTATATAGATTTAACTTATATGAGTTTGGTAAGTAGGGATGTATTCGTAATAACCATACAAGCCTGTTGTATACTTTCTGTATTTCCGCGCATTTGATTTGTTAAACGTGTGTAAAATATAGATTGCAAAAGTAAATATACATTAGTTTTACCACGCTGTTCTATTCTTAAGAAACATCATATAGCTCAAGAAGCATCATAGGAGAAAAGAGAAATTGTGATAAATGTAGCTTGTGTAGAACATAAGATACGTCTTATTTTCCCGGCACGATAGAAGTGCCTGGAGTAATTTAATCCAGGTACTGATTTTAGATCACCAATATGTGTTAAGTTTAATCCAGGGAAAATATCCTAGGGTTAAATTGTAATAGATAGGAAATCATATTTACAGATATGGAGTATTTGCTGTGGCGTAGCTGTGCGGTGTGTGTGCGTATATATATATATATATATATAGAGACAAAAATTTAAATAAAACACCGTAAGAAAACATAGTTCTCCGAATTTTCGCCCATAGGGCTTCGTCAGGGTACGTTTATTGATATATATATATATGTGTGTATGTGTGTGTGTGTGTGTGTGTGTGTGTGTGTGTGTGTGTGTGTGTGTGTGTGTGTGTGTGTGTGTGTGTGTGTGTGTGTGTGTGTGTGTGTGTGTAATGGGGGGGGGGGGGGCATGTTATTCCCCTTGTGAGAAATGTTGACAAGCTATTTTATCCCGTTTGTATATTAGTGTTAATGATCCTCTGATGTGTTAGAGCATGCACAGTATGTAATCATGATTTATTGCAATGTTCCATATTATAAAGTTCTAGTTTAGTTTCTTTTTTACATGTATAATTTAATGTTATTGATTTATGTGTATCGCTAATGTTTTCTTGGAAACTGATCACGATAAAGAAGGATGTTAAGTACTCTCACAATTATGTTTTATTGTAAACTTGTTAATGTTAACATTAAATCATAATGATGCGGTCAGACAATGTTCTAGTTTCGTCTAATCAATTGTTTTACTCGATATGTTGTTATCATGAAGATATGAAAATATGAGATAAGTGCACTTAACGACTGACCAACCGAGACTTTGTTATGGAGAGGAGTATAAATCACATTATGGAGTATCACTTCAACAGTTATTTGACCCTTTTCAAATGTGAAGGTTTTAACGGTAACATTTAAAAATATAAAATAAAACACAACCACATATCAATTGTTGAATGATTTACATTTTTGCACTATATTCTACTTTCAAAATCGCAAAGTTCAAAACTGAATGCTCCAGCTGAAATCACCCTGGGAAATTGGCCGGGGAAAACCTACAATATCTCGTGATTCAAACAAATTTATTTAAACAACTAGTGTGTCAGAAACTTTTATTTGTTTAAATCCGAAGTAGACAAGGGTGTATGTCTTTCACCTGTTCAAAAAGTGGTGCTGGGCGTGGTATGTATGTGTGTGTGTGTGTGTGTGTGTGTGTGTGTGTGTGTGTGTGTGTTTTCTCACGCCGGCATTCTTGTGGGGTCTCGTGTGGGTACAATTATATACTTGTGAGGTATTTTTTTCTTGTGGGGAATAAATCATAGACCCCACTAAGGGATAGCCTTAAATCGGCGTATTTAGCTTCATAAGGTTATGTGACAAAATCCTGTAACTGTACCCATAAGTGATACTTCAGGATTTTTTTTTTCTAGACACACCCCTACCCTCCCATACACTCGGAAGGTTGCCTTTTTTCGTCGCAAAGATTTTGTGAATAGCGCCAGTTTGTAGTAGCACAAGTACCCCACAAGTCGGGTGCCCACAAGTATGCCCATGTAAGTATGTGTGCGTGTGTGTGTGTGTGTGTGTGTGTGTGTGTTTTCACTTATAATAACATTACTTTGTTTAATTATGTTTATGCATGAAACCCCGTTAATTTCACTCATCATTTCAGTTATCTTAGAATGTAAGCCATTAACATTGAAACGTAATTTGTATTTATATTAAATTGAATGTTTTGTACATTATGTATTTTATTTGGAAGAATAAACATCACATTAAACAAGCGAGTATGTGTATGTATGTGTGTGTGTGGTGGGGGGGGGGGGGGGGGGGGGTGGGTGTGTGTGTGTATGTGTGTATGTGTGTTTGTTTGTGTATGTGTGTTTCCGAGTTTAATTTGATGGATTTCAAGGGATACCAAGAAATCACCACGAAGGGTTTAATTTCAGTATCAAACTTGATGTCCGATATGAAAATAATCTAAATCACTCGTCACGTCTGCACAGCCTGCATGCTACGAAACATATCGCTATACAACATGCATGTCCAGCTCATGAATATCGATTATATTTTGTCCACAGATTATCTTGTTAATTTTACATAAAACATTGTTTTTATAATTATATTCGACGTGTTAAAAGTATTTAATTCAAGAAAAAAAAAAGAGTTGCTATGATTATCCCGCATCCAAAAGGAGATTTTCTCCTCCTCCCCATATTCCTCCTCATTATTATCTTCCTCATCATCTCAATAAAAAATAAACTACACTAACACAATGTTTTCATAAAAACATTACAACCAATTCATGATCTAAGACGAATATGTATTCACATTAGATAGGTTTCGTAGAACGTCAAAGTTTTCAATTGAAAACAAAACAACAATTTATTAGTAAACCTGAACATCAAAATACACCTTGTTTTTGTATTATGATTGGTGGTTTTACTTTTATCAGTATTTCTTGTCTTTACTTACAATTCTTGAAACCAGTAAACATTGTTCAGAAAGCAACACTTATTCAAGGAGTGATATTGACGCCTTGTGGGTGGTAGGGGGAGGAGGGTTATGGGACCCCCAAAAGGCAAAAAGTTAGGGTATACTCATATATATAATTTATCATTCTAATTCATGTTCAAACTTTCCTTTTTTAATGTCCAAGTGTCTATCACCCACACACTTGATACCAGCCTACAAGGATGCATCAATGCGTCCATGCATCAGATTCCAGGCCCCAGGAAAGTGGGAGTGTTTTTTGAGGAGGCATAGCAACCCCGCCAAAAGCAGCACTCATTCCCTTTTTTAAGTGCTAGTATAAGAAATTAATTTACCAAGAACAACATGGACAATGAAACACAAAGGAAATGTTGCTTCCATATACTCTATGAGATAAGGAGGAATCATCTCTGAATATACTGAAGATTATATAATAATCGGGCAAGAAATAAGAAGACTATGGCTCCTTGAAGATGTCTATTTATGTATATGGGAAACTCAAATTGACCATTAATATGCTTTCTTCATACATTTACCCAAAATATGTCAGTTCTATTCATAGTCATACTCTTCCACTCCCCAAAATCGTGTATAAATATATTTTACAAAACATATGTTGAACTAAAACGAAGGGAATGCATATATAGTTTGAGAAAATATAAAAGATAAATGTATGCCATGGGGAGTTGTTCACAATTTTGCCTGAGTGGGTTGCTAATTAAACACACACGATTCGTCCGGGTTCCAATTCACATTATTTAAATGGAATGATGTTTTAAAAAATATAATTATTCGTTGCGCGGTCGTTTTTTTTTTTTTTTTTTTTTTTATCCTACACGATGTAATTTTCGACTATCCTTCTTTAGGTATCGAAAGGGGGTTTTGGAGCGTAAAAAACAAACAACTGAATATGTGACTCTTCATGAAAATTAATAGATCAATTATTAGAAGTAAAGATTCCCATTTAAATTACATTCCGGAGGGGGGGGGGGGGGGGGGTTGCAGCACCCCCATGCAGCACCCGATCCGAAATCCAAGCTGATCATGCCCACACCGCTGTGTGGGCGGGCGCTCATGATCGAAGTTTCGAGCAATTCGCCGGCGCGGAGTGATTTTTAGCTGCAGTTGGAGCGACCAACGATATTTGGATTCCATCTTTCCATCAAGATAGAGACGCGTGCTTCAGCACCCTTTGCAGAAGTCGCCAAGTATATGTGAAGGCTCTCTGAAAACGTCATAAGCTGCTGGAATCTCTGATCGGCCAATGCAGATGTCTTGTTTAAATGTTTTGCTGTCATGAATATAATGTCGGTTTGATGCGTATCTTGGTTATTGTTAAATCTATGAGCTTGGAATCTTCATAAGCCGATGTGATCTTTGATCGGCCGTTCTGGATGTCTTTTAAAGTGGTTTGCGTTTCATCTGTTCTATCTCGTCCTATTGGCTATTGTTAACTCTATAAAATACTCTTTAACGAACAAATCACCAAGGCGTCCAGTGATTATAATATTCTCAGTAAAAAGTAAAAACTGTGAAGATGGCCAAGACAAATTTAAACTTGTTGCCACTTGTTGTTCTGTGGCTGGCCACATTCTACAACCCATCGTCATGCCAGTTTCAAGGTAAGTTTTGTATTTACCATGTACACAATATCTGAATCAAAACATGAGGTTAAAATTAAAACATTAAAAACAAAATTATAATAACCTCATGATTTAAATATAATACGGTAAAATATTTAACGTAGTTACACATGATGTTTATAAAGTGAGCATATTGGAGAAAAACGATGCCAGTGTTCTTGCGTTCTCTCCTTTTTCTTGTAACTGGATTTTATTATAGCAGTTTGTTACTTGTGTTCTAGCAGTGAATTAAAATCAGTTTTGATAAAGGGATCTAGTAACTTATTTGACATGTGCAAAAACTTACGAAGGGTTGGTAAAATGTATATTTATTTGATCTCATACGGTATGTAACACTGAGTGATGTGTGAACATTTCATGGTGAATGGATTATAACCTAATAATGAGCGCAAATACAAAGAGATATTATTTTGCTAACTCATTGCACTAACTCTGTACACAGTTGTTTCTATCCCAAGGAGACTTTAAAATCCGAACGCTTAAGTCATAAATATCTTTATAATAAAAGAGAAATTCGGAAAACCACACCATGGCACATGCTTCCAATGGTAATATGAATTCAACGAGGTATATGAGCTCTAAGTATGTGTGTGTATTTTGACATTATGTTATAGATAATGTAACATTATATTGTTATTTTGAATAAATTATATTCATTAACCTACATAATGGAAGTTTTCATAATTGTAATATAAGATTACTACCAAATAGAATGGCAGCATAGTGAACACTTTTATTTTCATAACTGATCTTTTTACAAAAACTAACCAAGCTCTGCTTTTGTTTTCATAATGGAAGATGTTTTTAAAAAGGGAGATATGATAGACAAATGTGAATTATGAGTTTGAGTTTGAGTTTATTTATTTCATCATCGTAAAAGCCTGCTTTCAGCCGGTGCTGCTTGTCAGCGAGGCCGTGCAATTACATATATTAATACATCAAACAATACAATAAAGACAAAATGTACAAGTTTTAAGAACATTATGAACAGAACCTATAACAACAAAATTCAAGCAAAACGACAATGGGGAAAAGGAAAAGCATTGACAATTTCAATATAACATAATAAAAGAATATGTTTTATTGTTTGGATATTATTGAGGTAATTCGTAAAAGGATTTGGACTATGTTTCAATAGGTTTGTTTGGGCGCTTGGTAATTGGACACATGTGTCAACATTTCTTTAAAAAAACGACTCCCAACTCTTAAGCGTAATGTATTTGGCAATAGCTTATACAGTGTATCAATACAAATAAGAGCTAATTTTCTTCATCTGTCATGTCTGTCTGCTAGACGATCATCGCCTAACAAGTATCTCTATTCTATCAATCGTTCACATCCGACACAATACGAATTGTATTATAAATGATGAATTATAGATTTATTATACATTAAAGGGGTAGTACAGTTTTGGTAAGGCTGAACTTTAGTAACCAAAACCTGCACAGTAACATTACAAACTAATAGTTATAACTCCACCATGCTCGAAAGGTATACAAAATTACAAACGACTAAATAAAAAGCCTGTTATCATTCAAAAAGAGCCATTAAAGCACAAGAGGGCGCTATCTAAAAAGGCATTTTTTCAACCATTTTTCCTACAAAATTATGCATGTGATATTTTGGAGGAAAAAAAAATCACCGAATAAATTTGGGCCCCAAATGTATTACAATCGGATATATAATATATTTCAGCCATTTCTGAACCGATTTTGACCAAATAAAGTTTATTCTGCCATTAAAATTGCATGTTCTTTCAAAGTTGACACTCAGGTTTTCATTACCTCACAACAAAATTATGTTGTGCAGCGCCCTCTCTACCAAAACTGAACTACCCCTTTAAAATGATAAATGATAAGTTATAGATTTTAATCTATAGATTATGAATTATTTTTCTGAAAGTCTTATAATTATAATATAATGATTGTAATGTTACGTTAATGTATGACGTGTTATACAGTTAATAAACCATAATTCAATGATATAGATATAATACAGTACAGCAACAACATCACACAGTTTTATATTTTAATTCGTTATCATAAAATGTTATTATTTTTGTATTGTTTTGCAGGGCACTACTTTCTCGAAGATGATAATATCATTACATTGACGAAAAGCGACTTGTTGAAAGCTTACAGGATTGGAGAATATAAACCACTGTGGACATTCAACACGACCGAGGACAGAAGAATCAAATTCGAATTTAGTTCATTTTCTTTCTATTGGTCGTCTTCTACTGGCTACTATGAATTTCTGGAAATCGGAGATGGTCTGTCTACTGGAGAAAATACGCGCTTGGTTCGGTTTGAAAAAAACAGTCTGCCAAGCGATGTATCGTCCATATCTAATGCTGCTTGGTTACACGCGACGTCACCGCAGATACACTAAAACATGGTCTCTTCAAGGTGAGCGACTTCTGCAATTTTTATTGAAACATATACATGGACAATATACATCCTTGTTGCGATCTCAGGATTAACAATCCCGCAATACGTTCATAAAAGATTTAGTAAGAAATACACTTTTTAAATTAAATTTGATGATAAAATAATGCGCGCGTGATTCCAAACGACTATTGAAAGATAAAGGTTTTATTGGGGTTCCCTTAAATGAGTCAATACGTGGTCATCAATATGGTGTTTTAATGATTGGCGCCCTGGATTTGTTCGTGTGGAATCTAACATTTTCATATTGGGGTAAAACCATCTTTAATCTTCTCTACCACGAAACAGGGCGATCGGTCTTGTATTATATTAGCAATGTACAGTTTTTTAAATGTTTAGTTCAGTTCGACAGGGGCCAGATTATGAATTACAAACGGTATATACGGGTATATACCGTCGATCCACTAGTACTCGGCATCGTAGGGTAAGAACTTCGTAAAACAATGCCTTCGAATTAAAGTCGGAAAATGTGCATAGTTGTTATATGAAGTTTAATCATAATAATTGCATTGTTAATATGTTTGTAGATTATGCTTCTACTGCACTAATTGTTCAATGTTTACCTTAGTAGCGAATACCGGTGGGGCCGAATATTGGCGTTGCTATGGTCGTCTCGCAGTCAGTATTACCTCAACTCGTGTAGCAGGTATGTGATAATCACAATATATTAGATGTATTGCTAATCATTAAGTATACCAAAGTCAAGAAGTCTCTGTATCCTGTATTCTTTATGTCAAAATATTATATTTATTCTTAATTATACACATCTTAAACTTCATCATTGCATTTCATGTTTAGTTGTTCTGTGACAAACACCATGAAACCTCCAAGTATATTGTAACAATTTAATGAATTGTGTATTTAATAAATGGGGAAATAAAATACAGTCATGATTTGGCGCCCACATTTTCCCAGTGATGTGTTTGTGTAAGAAATACTGTTATTATTTTTTGAATTAATATTTATTTATTACGGGTACATTTTAAACGTATTATATGAATGCATATATTGTCTACTTCGTTAGCTGTCACATTGTATGAACATATCCTTCCTTTCTTTAATTACAGATATACTGTTGGAGGAGAATAAGAACTTTTCCCTTAAAACGCCAAACCACCCAAACAACTATCCACACAATGCTTTCCGGTTATGGGACATGCGAGTTCCCGAAGGACTTTCTGTATTGGTCAGTTTAATAGGTCGCTTCAATACAATACAAGGCCAAGATTCTCTCTTCTTTGGAGACGGAGTAGACAAGTTTTCAATCGGCGGTGACTTCTGTAACAAGTGGAAGAAGTTCAGCGGTGTTCACGATGCAGAAAGCTTGGAAGCTAAGCTTACTCCGAAGGCGATGTCATTCAAGATCATTTTCAGCAGTAATGGTTACGACACAAGAGCAGGGTTTTCCATACGGCTGCGTGCTTTCAGGCCTCAGCGTAGGTCTACATCTCCGAATACGGCTCGTAAGTATATCTCTAACGTACTGCATGGAAAAACGGGATACCATATTTTTACGATTTGTAAAACATTTTGTTTATTACTATGATGTAATTAGTAATACAATGGATGAAGAAATGAATCAAACATACATAGTTTATTGGACTCACAATTTGGCTTTTGTTGGATATTCTTCTGTATTTATCGTCCGAATCTCTTAACAAGATACTTATTTGGGCATCATTCTATAGGTGCCTTATATCATTGGTTGGCTCCCCAAACGCGCCCATGATGCTCTCCTATTGAGCAATTTAGTAATCATCATTGATACATTATACTACATCGTTTTTTTTTTTTAGATCACTACTTTGTTCCTGAGAAATCTAGTCTCGCTTTCTCTACCGAAAGTGATGACTCCATGAATTCACCGATATCTATTGCCACAGCAATCGCAGAATGGACTTCGCTAACCTTCAACACGTCGCTCGGTCACAGAATCAGCATCTCATTCGAACACCTTTGTTTCAAAGACGACATCGAGGTCATGGATATCGGTGATGGATCCGACATCGACAATGATACCAGACTGGCAAGATTTACCGGGAGCATCCATCCCAGTGACGTCACAACTGTTAGCAACACTGCCTGGATCAGGATTCACTTCCCAGATAGGGAAAGACGTCTACGCGTCCGGATGATTGTAACATCAATGAATTATTCAGGTACGCCTACTCCACTCCCAAATCCCCTTTCTGTATAGTTTGAAGTAATGTACCAATAAAGATTTCCAGAGTTTATTTCTAGAACAGAATCACAATCCCGTGAAGAAAAGAATCAAAGTGCTATACTTGCATTGTTCAATTGGTTGTTATCATTCATGAACATCTTAAAATATCAAATGATTAGAATAACGAACAATTCACTATAATAACTACAATTTTGGTTTTGCTTCATACAGAAGAGGTCCTAACTCTCGGACGACAGGTGTTCAAATCCTCTCCCCGCTTTCCGGACATCTATCCCAACAATGCCTACAACATTTGGCTTCTTCGGGCGCCTGAAACTTTCGTCATTAGGATAGAGTTCCGCCATTTCGACATGGATTCGGGAGCAGATGTTCTCCATATCGGGGAAGACGTCGAAAGCTTCGCTGTAAATTCACCGCAATGGAAGCATCTGAGTGGTAGCTATGGCAACGGACAGACATCGAGGGATTTCACATCATCCAACTCGTCTCTCACGGTGATCTTCACGAGTGATGGTCAAGGCACTGCATCTGGGTTCTTGATCGGCTTCATAGCAGGTATACACAACAATTACTATAGGGATGGTTAGGAGGAGAGAGTTGGATTCAATTTTACATGCATGTCCCGCCTGTCATTATAGATAATGATAATGTAATCGCCTCAGTGGGAAATATTGACCCAATCTTCTCCCCCTGTAGAAATAACGAATTTAGGACTAACATAAAAAACAAGCATTTACATTTTCAATATTCCATGCATTTCATTACCATAATTACTTGTAAATGTAGCTTTATTATAATTTCGACATTTTCCCATGTACAGTAGAAAAAGGCGAATCCGTTATCGGAACAACGTTTGAGCCAGACTCCGATGCAACGAAGTTGACAACCCTTTCACCATCAAACCAAGGCGTGTCCATCTCATCTGTTGACCTCTGGTCTAGAAACAAAGAAACGAAAAACGCTCGGACAACAAACTCTGCAGAAGCGGGTAGGAATATATCTTAAATCGTTGTTAGTATTAACCATTATAACTTGATACTCTACCGTGGTGAAGCCAGGGGTTTTCCGGATATACGGAAATTTACCTTAATAATAGGTATGCTAGGGAGCCATGTAAACAAAGCAATACTTAAACAGTGACGCCGGCTGTAAGTTAGTAACAAAGCTTGAAATGATTAACCGTTTCGTATTCTTCGTTTCTTCTGTTACGCAACCAGGCACGAATGACTACGTATATGAAGAGTATCTGAAGTTAAATCTTGTATATTGCATCTTTCTCGATTCTTCAATTATTTACCCTCCTATGGTTTTAAAAACGAGTATTTCAGTCACACAAACATTTCCTTATCGAAGATTGTTCACATTCGCAGTGCATATGTTTTTGTTCTCAGCCAGGACCAATGTTGGACTAACCAGGTGGATAATAATTGCAGCGCTCTCGGTGACAACTGTCATACTTCTACTGATCTTCATCCGATGGGCGCATCTGAAGCGGCAAAGACGTCTACAACAGTTTGAACAGAGGGTGGGTAACTCTGTTTTGTTTTGAAGGGCACATGTGCTATATTTTTATTTACGTGATTATATACACAATTTTAAAGACAGAATCAACTTTGTTTGATCGGAATTGGTTCAGCAACAACTGAAATATCTATAAATATATCCAATTTGAATAAATTTTAGGGACCGACTTTTATCAAATTATTTAAGAAAATATATTAGAATCCAACGCATTTTTGAAAGTATACCAAAATGGTTTTAAAACTGTTTTTGATGATCTCTCTATGAAAAATTTATCTAACCAAATATCAAATTCACATTTTTGGATTAATTTTTTCAAACTTGAGGAGTCTGGAGGGCACCCTCTTGTGTAAGTGGCAGCGTATTAAATGAAAACAGCCCAGTAACTTAACCGTTTATATGTTTTACCACCATTCAATCATCAACGAGTTGTAACTATAAGTTTTCAATGATAACTTACAAGTTTGGGTTACTCAAATTCTGTTTGACAAAAACTGTACTATCCCTTTAAAAGATGAAATCACTGTTTTAATCTAGGAAGCCAAATCCAAATTATATACATGTATTTAAACACCATATTAACTGATCCATTAATACCAAACAAGATAACTTCCATTTACTAAGTAAATGTTACCAACGTTACAAGGTGTCCACTCGGCTATAATTCTCTTTCCTAATAAACAAATTAATGATAAGCATTCCTTTCCACGGTGATTGCAGCACTAACAAATATACTATCATGATTTTACTTTTCTGTGTTTCTTTATAGAGCCATTGCGCAGTGACGCGATCTCTACCAGATCTCCCATCGACATCCGGGGAAGGGTTAGGCCTATGTCGTTATCAGGAAGGTAACCAAAATAGTTCACTTGATAACAAGGAAGATCCAGATTTCGCCGACTACGCAGGATCAAATTACAGCATCTATGAATCTATTCCTGATTACGATAGAATCCCAGAGATAAATGAACAGAATGATTATGCACCAGTCCCCGATCCACTTGCTCTTAAAACTCGAAGAAAGCCTACAAAAGAAAAGAGCCCGAATCAAACAGAAGAGGACAACGTACAAGATACGGTTAAGACCATTTCGCGAGAGGTGCTTCCGATAAATGAAGATGCACAAAGCGGAGCAAATGGGCAGCATGATTATGCTCCAGTCCCCGATCCTCTTGCTGTTCGAATTCGTAGAAAGGCTACAAGAGAAAAGGGCACAAAGCAAGAAAAAGAAGGTGTCGTACAAAAAACGGCCATGCCCATATCAAGAGTGTTGTTTCCAACGAATGAAGCTGGACAAAATGAAGCAAATGAAGCAGATGATTATGCACCAGTCCCTGATCCTCTTGCCGTTAATATGCGAAGAAAGGCCACAAAAGAAAGGGGCACGAATAACATAGAAGAGGATAGCAATTGGGAAATGGACATGGCCATGTCGAGAGGGTTGTTTCCGAAAAATGAAGCCGCACGGAACATAGAGCAAAATCCTCAAGCCCCAGTTTCAGATTTTAGTTCTGAAAGAGTCTTCGACGAGGAAGGATATCTCGTTCCTCTAAACTATGAGAGAAAGCTTGTTAATAAGGTTTTGATGTCTTCAGTGATGACTGACGAATCAGAAGCGGTTGTTTTAAGAAGGAATCTTCTGTCCCGTAAGATTCTCGATGTGAGTAGTCCTCAGACAAATGAACTTGACGATGGTTATGTAGCTCCAAATGAAATGAGGGCCCTAGGTAGGAAGACTTGCTCCTTCGCCTCGACTACTCTAAATCAAGAGGATGCAAATGAATTTGAATATGAGTCACCTCGGCACACATATTTCAGAAATGAGACGACTGATACTCAACACAATATCAGCTCTTTTAGCTCACATTGTAGTGCTAAAAATCGTACATGTAGCCAGGCCATCAACAATGTCAAAGACGTTTGTCCGGATAGGGAACTGTCGGGAACATTGCCCCTATCAAACGAAGCTGCAAGAACCCCAGAGCTAAATCCTCAATACTCACTTTCAGATTTTAGTTCTGTAAGAGTCTTCGACGACGAAGGATATCTCGTTCCTCTCACCCATGAGAGAAAGATTGTGACTAAAGCTTCTATGTCTATAGAGAGGCCTGGTTGCGAATCAGTTACGATTGATTTATCAAGGAATCGTATCCCCAATAAGATTCCCGAAGGGAGCAGTCGGCGCCAGGATAAATCTGACGACGCTAATCACCATAGTTACGGAGAAAATGATGTAATGGAGAATCAAAATATAGGGCCTCGTTCCTTCAATCCAGCTACATGTCTGGCAAGCTATAAAGCTCCAAGAAACCGAGAGCGAAATCTCCAACACCCTGTTTCAGATTTGAGGTCAGTCATAGTCTTTGACGAAGATGGTTACCCCGTTCCACTTACAACAGAGAGAACACCTATACAGATGGTTAATGTGTCTTCAAAGACATCCAGGAACTTTCTCCCCAGAAAGACTTTCGATGAAATCAGTCGACGCCCACATCACCCTGAAGACAATTCATACCCTGGTTTTGACATTCCATATAAACTGGAGACCATTGACAGGAAGACTCGTTCCCACACCTCGACAAGTCTTGAGCAAGATGGTATAATTGATCATGTATGTGAGTCGCTTCAGCTCATATATTCAGAATGGGAGAGGATAAATTCCGATCCCATTTCCGTCTTTCCACCACAAATGGTAGCAGGCATGACATGAATACATTGAGTTCGACCCTTGAAACTGGAAAATATGCCTCTTCACTAACGGATACATCAACTGTATTATGCAATGAATCATCCGCATCCGGTTCCACTGGGTCATCCGATAATGATCTGTTCTCACCTGCACCTCTCCAGCATACATACTTTACCGCCGGGGATCCATCAGCTAAACCTCTGAAGGATGGCATGAATAGCTCGCCCGGTTTCTTTGGAAGTGGAATCGATGATGAAGGCTATCTTGTAACGAGGGCAGATTATCATGGTCTTTGTCACACCTATCACGATATGGGAGAAGAATCACCTAAACATCATCAGCATGGTGAACACGTCATTAGCATGAAAACCAACTCCGCCGTCGTCGAGTTGACTGATGGCGGTATGACTGATTCACAGGGGATTCAGCACACCTACCATGAAATGCAAGAACAGTCACCTAACCATCAGCATGATCAAGATACCACTAGCAGCAAAACCAACCCCTCCGCCGTCAAGTCGTATGGTGGTAGTATGACTGATTCCCAAGGGCTTCCACACTTCTTTCATGATATGCGGGAAGAAACATCTCACCATCCTTACGATCAAGGTATCAGACGCATCCAAACCAACTCCACCGTGGATTTGCACGGTGGCGGTGTGACTGATTCACAAGAGCTACAGCATACCTACCACGATATGCAACAACAGTCGTCTAATCATCAGCATGATCAAGACACACACCTTAATGACAATGGCTCAGATTACAGGGTCTACAGCATACCTATCATGATATGCGAGAAGAAACATCTCACCATCCTCACGATCAAGGTATCAAAAGCATCCAAATCGACTCCTCCACCGTTGACTTATATGATGGCGGTATGACTGATTCCCAAGGGCTTCAGCATACTTACCATGATGTGCGAGAACAGTCATCTCATCTACCTGACGATCAAGGTATCGGAAGCATCCAAACCAACTCCACCGTGGACTTGCACGATGACGGTGTTACTGATTTACAAAGGATACAGCATACCTACCACGATATGCAAGAACAGTCGTCTCAACAGCAACACACTCAAGACACATACCTTAATGACGATGGCTCAGCTTTGCAGAGTCTTCAGCAAACCTATCACGATAAGCGAGAAGAAACATATCATCTTACCCACAATCAAGGTATCAGAAGCACCCAAACAAACTCCGACGTGGATTTGCACGATGGCGGTGTGACTGATTCACAAGAGCTACAGCATACCTACCACGATATGCAACAACAGTCGTCTAATCATCAGCATGGTCAAGACACACACCTTAATGACAATGGCTCAGATTTACAGGGTCTTCAGCATACCTATCATGATATGCGAGAACGGCCAGCTGAAGACCACCAGCACGATCTAGGCACATGCCATGATGACGATGATTCAGCTTTGCAGGGTCTTCAGCATACCTATCATGATATGCGAGAAGAAACATCTCATTTTACTCACAATCAAGGTATGAGAAGCATCCAAAAAAACTTCGACGTGGATTTGCACGATGACGGTGAGACTGAGCCACAAGGGCTTCAACATACTTACCATGATATGCGAGAGCACCCATCTCAACATCATCAACACGATCATGACGTGATACACCTTGATGACGATGATCCTGGGTTGCAAGGTCCTCGGCATACGTATCTTGATTTTGAAAATAAATGATTTTATTTCTAGCAAAACAAAAAAGTAATCTATTATCATGAAACACAATACAGATGTGGGCGTTTCCCAAGGCCTTCGAGATATCTACCTAAATTGATTTCCTTGGATATTTTCCAATCTTCCCATCAATTATAAAATATCTTGCCGGACCAGAAGACTTACTCTTTTTAATTTACCTATGGTAACATTGAGATTTTGATTCCCAAAACTTTCAGCACACAAACTATGATATGCAAAATTGCTACATTACACATTAGGAAAGCAACAGCAGCAATTGAGTATGGTTTCCAAATCTCTTAGTGTTAGGAAATCAGCGGACCTAGCTTCTGATCTGAGTTCGGTTGCAGATGGTGGGAGAGTCATCACAAAGTTACATTATTCCCCATGGATGGTCAGATGATGAAGTTCAGCTAAAGAAATTAGCGTGGATATGAACTAGGTTTTCAGATTGAAGACTAATTAGACTATGATGATCGCCGACCAGCGGTTCGCAAAGATCTCCCTATATCAAGTCATAATGTTCCTGGTTTGTTTGGAAGACCCCAGAGGGGCGTACCTAAACGAGTGCGACAGACAGAGTACAAAGTGTTGAATTATTGAATGAGCAGTTACTCAACTGAAAGCATGTGCACGCCTGCGCGGCCTTGCTGAAGAACAACCACAATAATGACAAAGGTGTACCACCGAGCTAAAATTGAATAAACGAACATACATGCAACTACAAGTTTAATTTTTTTATTAATAAGGCCAAGTACGAAAATTAACGACAACATCTACAGCATTTTAAATTAATATTGCACACAACAAGTACATGTATGTATACATTTTCTAATTGGAGTTGCATTTAAGGGGAGTATATTGTTAATGCCTAATCGATCAATGTAATGTATTTCCATAATGTGTATCATATAAATTGAAGGTAATATGGAATATCGTTATATCAATATTGCTTTTTGTTATAGAGCTAGATTGAATGTAAAAGGCGTACTTAGTGTAAAAAGACGTATACCAGTGCTTAGTTTATATCGACAATGATGTATTAACGTTAGTGGAGAAAAACAAATTGTGGAAATGTATAATTAATTTCTATATAAGACATCTAGCTATTGTTGACTGATCTTATAACATAAATATAGTGTACTTAAAATATATTGTCGATTCTTGTGCGTGAGTGATAAGATATTTAGTAAAAGATGCACATAGCTATTGTAAAATAGCGCGAAAGTTTTGAGTTATGAAAACAAACTTGCTCATAATAAAGTATCATTATCATGCATTATATTAACTGAAAATGTAATTGTTCTAATATATATATAGTTTGTTTTATGAAAAAGATATTGACTAATATAGGCAGTAGTTGAATGAAAAATGAATTAGAATTATTAAGATTTAACTAAGATTTGTAAGTAAGAGGGTATGTAGTCTTAATTACCACACAAGCCTATTGTATACTTGTTAGGGTACATACATGTATTTCCACTGTTTATTTGATTTGTAAGGTAATAATTTTTTTAACATTTTAAATAGATCGCAAAAGTAAATATACATTAGTTGTGCCACGCTGTGCCATGCTAAAGAAAGATCATATAGCTAAAGAAACATCATAGCAGAATAGAGAAATTGTGATAAAAATGAAGTTTACATAGACAATACATCTCATATTGGCCCGAAGAGCCTGCATTTAATACATGTAGTGATTTTAGATCACCAATATGTCTTAGGTTAAATCCAGGGGAAAATAACCTAGGGTTGAATTTGAATTGACAGAAAGTAATATTTACAGATATGGATTATTTGTTGCGGCGTAGCTGTGCGGTGTGTGTGGGTGTATGTGTGAGGGGAGGGGGGGGGGGGCATGTTATTCCCCTGGAGAGAAATGTTGACAAGCTCTTTTATTCACTTTTGTCACAAGTGTTAATGATCCTCTTATGTGTTAGAGTATGCGCAGTCATGATTTATTGCAATGTTCTATCTTACAGTATACTCTATTAATGTTCATAAACCGCAATGCTCCAGTCTAGTTTCTTTTTTGTTTTACATGTATAATGTTATGCTACTAATTTATGTGTTTCGCTAATGTTTAATTGGAAACTGGTCACGATAAAGAAGGATTGTAAGTACTCTCACAATATCTTGTATTGCAGACTTGTTAATGTTAACATTGAATTGTAATGATGCGGTCACACAATGTTCTAGTTTAGTTTCTTTTTTACATGTATAATTTATGCTATTAATTTATGTGTTTCGCTGATGTTTATTGGAAACTGATCACGATAAAGAAGAATTGTAAGTTCCTTCATAATCTCTAGTATTGCAGATTTATTAAATGTAACGTTAGATTGTAATGATGCGGTCAGACAATGTTCTAGTTTCGTCTTACCCATTGTTTCACTCGGTATTTTGTTATCATGAAGATATGCAAATATGAGATAAGTGCACTTAACGACTGACCAACCGAGACTCTGTTTTGGAGAGGAATATAAATTACATTAAGGAGTATCACTTCAATAGTTAATTGACCCTTTTTAAATGTGAAGGTTTAAACAGTAACATAAACAAAATAAAGCACAACCACATATCTATAAGTGATCCAGTAACTTTATATATTTCCAAAACGTGATACTTGAGACTTTGTAAGATTCTTGAAAATGATATCTCAGATTTTTTTTATAGAAAAGGAATAATATTTACCTAGTGGAAAGCAAAGTAAATCAATGTCTGATTTTATCCCGATCGTTGGTGTGAAGTATCGGAATTCGAATACTACGGAGGATTTAGTATCCGAATCCGGATACTATAATTGACTAATTCGAAAGCGTAAAATTCAATCTAAAATATATCCATGATTAGGGAGACATTTGAAAAATCAGAACCCATTTCATTCTTCGTTTATAATAAGCTAAACAGCAAGGAACAAGCAACGTGTGTAATCTTCAAGTGATTTTTATTTAATTTTGGCAAAGTTAATGGATCACTTTAAAATCCGAAATAGACAAGTGTGTATGTCTTTCAACTGTCAACAAATGGTGCTGGTCGTGGTATGTGCGTACCTGTGTGTGTGTGTGTGTGTGTGTGTGTGTGTGTGTGTGTGTGTGTGTGTGCGTGTGTGTGTGTGTGTGTGTGTGTGTGTGTGTGTGTGTGTGCGTGTGTGCGTGTGTGTGTGTGTGTGTGTGTGTGTGTGTGTGTGTGTGAGTGCGTGTATGCGTGTGTGTGTGTACGTGTGTGTATGTGTGTGTGTGTGTGCGTGTGTGTGTGTGTGTGTGTGTATGTATTTGATAGATTTCAAGAGATGCCAAAACATCACCGCGAAGGGCGTCATTTCATTAATAATAACAGAACCTTGTATCAATCTACATGGCCGATAAGATAATCTGTAACTCACTCATTACGTCTGCAAAGCCTGCATGCTACGGAACATATCGTTATACAGGGTGGCCCCCAAAAAACGGAACGGGGCACTTGCCAAAATATAGTAACAACATTATGTCCATTGGATAGGGTGTCTTTTCCAATGAAAAACGATACCAAGAACAGTTATTTTGGTCGTGTAGTTTTTTGTTTGAGGGCGCTCTGAGTGACACCATGTCAGGTTCCCATTTGTTTCAATTTTTACCAAGTCAGTGCCTGATTAATCACATTTCCTGCCCGTCATAGCGTAGAGCGAACATGCCCATTCTCTCGGCACACAGCTGAATGCACACTAACAATATCGCGCGTATTGCTCATTGTTCGATGTTATGACGGGCAGTAAGTGCGATATATCAGGCACTGACTTGGTAAAAATTGACAAAAATGGGAACCTGACATGGTGTCACTCAGCGCGCCCTAAAACAAAAACTGCTAGACCAAAATTACTGTTCTTGGTATCGTTTTTCATTGGAAAAGATACCCTCTACGATGGACCTTATCACTTTGTTACTTTAATTTGGGAAGTGCCCCGTTCCGTTTTTTTTGGGGGGGGGGGGGGGCCACCCTGTATAACATGCCTGTCCAGTTTCCCATGAATATTGAATATATTTTGTCCACATATTATTTCATTAATTTTACATAAAACATTGTTTTCATAATTATATTCGACGTGTTAAAGGATTTAATTCAAGAACAAAAATGACTTGCTATAATTATCCCGCCGCCAATAGGAGAGATTTCTTCCTCCTCATACTCCTCCTCATTATATATCATCTTTCTCATCATCTCAATGACAATAAACTACACTAACACAATTATCATCAAAAACATTACAACCAATTCATGATCTAAGGCGAAAATATATTCACAATAGATAGGTTTCCGTTTAGAACGTCATAGTTTTCAGTTCAAAACAAAACAACAAACATTTATTAGTAAACTTGAACATCAAAGTACACCTCATTTTGTATTATGATTAGTGGTTTTACTTCTATCAGTAGCCTATGTCTTGTCTTTGTCAGTGGCGTACCCAGGATTCTTTCAAGGGGGGGGGGGGGGAATTATTTTGTACAAAGTTTGAACATGAATTAGGGGGGGGGGGGTTCAAACCCCCCCCTAATTCATGTTCAACCTTTTTGTTTTAATGTTCAAGTTTCTATCACCCAAGCACTCGACCAACAAGGATGAACCATCGCATCAGATGCCATCAGGCCCCATTTTTTGAGGGGGCATATCATCCCGCAAAAATAGCACTCATCCCTTTTTGGTGGGAAAATTCTTGGATGAGAAATAAATTCACTAAGAACAATAAAAAAAAAACGAACATTTTTGTTTATAGACTCCAAGAGATTAGGAGGAATACTCTCTTTAAAAAACTAGAGCATAATCGGGCAAGTGCAAAACTCGATTAGTCCGGGTTTCATAGTCCTTAAATGAAAATTATGTTTTAAAAATGGAGTTGAAATTGAATCTAAGCAACTGGACTTACTATTTGTGGAGTAGAAAAAAAAAAAAATTATTTGTTGCGCGGATGTTTTTGGTCTCACATGATTCAATTTTCTTTAGGTTTTGAAAAAGGGTTTGATGCAGATAGAGCGTTAAAAAAAAAGAATATGTGTCGCTTCTTGATATTGAATACATCAGTGATGAAAAGCCATAATGCCCATTTATATTTCGTTCCGGCGGTAGAGGGGGGTGGGGGGGGGGGGGGGCGGGGGGGGGGGGGATGCCAGCCTCCCCATGAAGCCCCCAATCCAAGCTGATCGTGCCTGCCCGCACCGGACGTTCATAATCGGAGTTTCGTGCAATGCGTCGGCGCGGAGTGATTTTTAACTGCTTTCCAGAGAATGCAGTTCGAGCGACCAACCACAAATGGATTCGATCCTTCAAGATGCGTGAATCTGCACCCTGTGCAGAAGAAGCTGTCATGCATGAATATGAGGCTCTCTGAAATCGTCATAAGCTGCTGGAACCTCTGATCGGCAAATGTAGATGTCTGTTAAAATGTTTGCTGAATATATTTTGGTTTGATTTATATATTGACATATTATATACCATGTATGATCTTTGGATCTTTATACAGATGTCATATTAAAGCTGTTGTGATCTCTGATCGGCCGTTCTGGGTGTGGTTTGGGTTTGATCTGCATAATCCTGCCCTATGTGCTATTGTTAATGATATATTATATATGAATCAAATCATCCCGGCGTCCAGTGAGTGTAAGATTGTCAGTAAAAACTGTGAAGATGGCCAAGACAAACTTAAACTTGTTGCCACTTGTTGTTCTGTGGCTGACGACATTCTACAACCCATCGTCATGCCAGTTTCAAGGTAAGTGTTGTATTTATCATGTACACAATATCTGAATCAAATCATGGGGTTAAAAGTAAATCATACAAAAGGAAATTATAATAACTTCATGATTCAAATATCATTCGGTAAAATATTTCATGTTGTTACACATGATGTTCATGTAGTGAGCAAATTGGAGAAAAACGATGCCATTGTTCTCGCGTTCTTTACTTTTTTCTTTTGTAATGCTAGTTTTACACTATGTCCCCGGCGGCCACGGCAGCCCCGTTTCAGGCCACCGTGGACAAAACGGGATGGACGTGAGACAACGCGGGGGGACGGAATGGGCAAACGTGACTGCCGTGTATGCCTGGCCAGATTTTTAAACTGTCAACAAATTTGCCACGGCAACCTAGCAGGCCGGAGTAAAACGGGGTGAACGCAACAAAACGTGACAGGCCGTAACAAAACTTGGAGGCTGTCCGTAGGACGACGGGAAGACATTCCCCGACATCTCACGGTTCTTTCCCGTCCTACTACAGACAGCCTCCAAGTTTTGTTACGGCCTATTACGTACTGTCACGTCTTTGTTGCGTTCACCCCGTTTTACTTTGGCCTGATAGGCTTCTAATCCGCACCGTGACTGCCGTGGCAAATTGTTTGACAGTTTAAAAATCTTGCCCGGCATCCACGGCAATCGCGGCAATTGTCTCATGTCCATCCCGTTTTGTCCACGGTGGCCTGAAACGGGGCTGCCGTGGCGCCAGGAATATGGTGTAAACGCACCATCAGTGGGGGGATGGGGCTCTTCCCCCCACGGCCCGTAACGGATACCGTGGTAGACCGTGATAGACCGTGAGAAAACTTGGCAAGACCTAACACAACTTGAATACAGAGGAAAAATTTGTCAAAATTTCACGGCGCGCTACGTTTTGGGCAAACGGGGCTGCCGTGGCCGCCGGGCCGGACATAGTGTAAACCTAGCATAACTGGATTTTATTATAACAATTTGTTACTCGGGTTCTAGAAGTGAACTAAAAATCTCAGTTTTAATAAAGAGATCTAGTAGCGTTGCTGACAGGAGCAAAACAACTTAAAAATGTTCATTTATTTAATCTGATATGTACACTGAATGATGTGTGAACATTCCATGATGAATGGGTTAATGAGCGCAAATAAAAAGATGTATTTGCTAACTCATTGCACTAACTCTTTGAAAGTCTCTTAAGGAGAATTTCATATCCGAACGCTTAAGTCATAAATATCTTTATAATGAAAGATCAATTCGGAAAACCAAAATATGTTCCATGCTTCTATTGGTGATATGAATTCAACGAAGTATGAAAACCGCTAGAGTTATAAGTATGTTTGTGGATTTTGACATGAATTGTTATTATTTTACTAGATCCTTTTAATAGTAACATCTTATTGTTATTAGGAATTAATTTTATTCATGAACCTAAAATTGGTAGCTTTCATAATTAAAACATCTGATTACTTCCGAATCGAATGGCAGCATAGTTGACACTTTTATTTTTAGAATTGATCTTCTGTTCAAAAACTAACCAATTTTTTTGTTATTAAGGGGATAATCTTTGAAAAAGGGATATATGCTTAATATATGTAAACTATAAATCATTAATCATTATTCTGAAAGTCTTATATACTAATATTAAGCTAAACATATGATGATTATACAATGAATTTAACATAATGCAATTACATAGAAGTGATCCAATACAACGACAAAAACATAATACATTTTGATATTTGAATTCGTTAATTATCTCTGTACTGTTTTGCAGAACACTACTTTCTCGAAGATGACAGTATCATTACATTGACGACAAGTGACTTGGACAATGCTTATAGGGTTGGAGAATATAAACCACTGTGGACATTCAACACGACTGAGGACAGGAGAATCAAATTCGAATTTAGTTCATTTTATTTCTATTGGTCGTCGTCTAATGCATACTATCGATTTCTGGAAATCGGAGATGGTCTGTCTACTGGAGAAGATACGCGACTGGTTCGGTTTGAAAAAAACATTTTACCAAGCGATGTATTGTCCATATCTAATGCTGCGTGGTTACAGGCGACGTCACCGCAACTACTCCAAAACATGGTCTCTGCAAGGTGAGCGACTTCTGCAATTTTGTATTACAACATATGCACGAACAATATAAATTCTTTTTGAGACCCCACATTACCAATCCCCCTCTACTCTTTAAAAATGATTAAGTAGGAAATACATGTTCTACTCATTATTACCTTTAAATAGTGCGCGCATGATTCGTACCGAATATTGAAAGAACAAGGTTTATTTCGGGGTTCCCCTTAAATGAGTCAATACGTGGTCATCACTAAGATGGTACAATCAGTGACGCCCTGGATGCTTGTTTTGAATATATTGTTCTCATCTTGGAGTAAAATCATATTTCATCTTCCCTAACACGAAGCATGGTGATCGGTCTTGTATTATATTAGCAATGTATATTTTGTTTCACGTGCAGTTCAGTTCGAAAGAGACCAGATAATGGATGACAAACGGTTCGGGGTATATTACCGTCGATCCACTAGTATTCGGCATCGTAGAGTAAATCTTTCGTCAATCAATGCCTTCGAAGTAAAGTTGGAAAATGTGCAAATTTGGTATATTATGTTTAATCGTGATCATTGCATTGTTAATACATTTGTAGATTATGCTTCTACTGCACTGAATTGTCCATGTCTACCTGAGTAGCGAATACCGGTGGGACCGAATGTTGGCGTTGATATGATCGTCTCGCAGTCAATATCACCTCAACTCGTGTAGCAGGTAATGTATGTGATAATCTCAATTAGATCATTTCAGATGTATTCCTAATCTTAAAGCATACCAAAGTCAAGAGATCTGTCTCCGGTATTATTTATGACGGAATATTATAATTATTCTTAATTATACACTTCTTAAACTTTATCATTGCATTTCGTGTTTGCTTATTCTGTGACAAACATTGCATGAAACCTCCAAGTATATTGTAACATTTCAATGAATTATAATAATAATAATAATAATAATAATAATAATAATGGTATTTTATTCAACAAAATGTCACATTCACAGCTACAAGCTGAATTGCAGTGTCATTATCTTTGCTATTACATTGTTCTACATATTTTAAATTGTTTTTTAATTCTATTACATAACACTCGTACAAGCATTCAGAGGGTTAGCATTTCCGAGTGTCTCGGACAGTGCATTATCACAAAAGGTATTCAAAGTAGCTAAAATTACAACGGCTGGAGTACGCTATCGCGCCTATAAAGGGGCACGTTCTCAATAGGTATTCATCTTTCTTTAGTGTGACGACAGTGCAACTATGTCGAATGACGAGATTATAGAGGAATCGGAGCTGAAGCGCTAGGAGGAGAATTTTGCTTGCTCGAGCCAAGCGGCCAAGCCTGAGCTGAGGCGGCCGTCAGAGGAAGCGACCCGCTTGCCGGGCTGGCCAGCAGGATGGCCTTGTTCATGGTCGGCAGGGTGGCCGTAGTAGACCGCTCTTTTCATCCATGTCGACGTCCTTATTAACAGCGACGATTTGCTAATTAGCGTTATGGTGGGCAGGCAGAGAGAGTTTTTAGAGCCCATTCCTTGATGTGCTTGATGTGCCTGCTTGCGGGCAGCTCGGCTATACAGGGTGCTAACATACATCATGACTGGTGCGCCTAGGAGAAGAATTTCTAACTTGTTGTTGTCTATCAATTTATATTATTTAAGGGAAAACAACGGGTCAGTCGTATGACCCACTTGCAACGTTCGGATATACCCCAGTTGTATGGGGTAAGTGGTAACTAACCCAGTTGTATATGGCCTCTACCCCAGTTGCATGGGGTAAGTGGTAACCCAGTTGTATGGGTTAAGTGGAAAGCTACCCCGGTTGTATGGGGTAAGTGGTAACCAACCCAGTTGTATGGGTTAAGTGGAATCTACCCCAGTTGTATGGGTTGAGTGATATATGCCCCAGTTGTATGGGGTAGGTGGACTTTCCCCAGTTGTATGGGGTAAGAGGACTTTGACGCCATTTTCGAGGAATCAGAACCGTGTCTTGTCCCGTAATAATGCTTGGTGGGAAGATTATAGCCCAATCGGACAGCCTGCCTCCAAAGACGGACGCGATCGGGAAGGTTACACGAGTAATGTATATTAATCGATCTCTATATGCCGTGGCCACCCGTGCCCCTCAAGTGGGTCAGGGATTCGGGGCTCTCTTCCATCGATTGCCAGGCGAGCAACGCCTAAATGAAAAAAAAAAAAAGCATTGGCTACAGGCAAAGGATGCATCCATGTGTCTGCGAATGGCCTCCAGACTGTATGCATGTGTCATGTTATATGCTTTGCGGATATTTTTAATCCATTAAGTCGCCCTACGGGTAAAGGAGGTAGATGCATGTCGTCATGCAATGTCGACGGTTAGCCTTGGATGGTTCGACTATGACGGGACGATTAAGCCAGTTGCCAGCTGGGCATGAGGCGCCGGGAAAGCCTCAATCGGTACCCCCACCCTCGGTATTTCGGCGTGCGCATTGGGTCGGTTTCCGTTAGCCCAAACCAGCCCCTCCCCTTACACCTTCGTGTACAGACGGGGAGGCTTAATTTTCGATGCAAATGGTGGTGCATCATGGGTATTGAATGCTATATCGGGTTGTGAATTTATTTAGTCCAAGTGCCTATTCAATACAGACGACCAGCAAACAATGCGTGATAGTATCTCGCCAAGGAGAATGAGGATGTCGGGATTCATACCCTTTATGTCAGATAGGACATTGTCAAAAAGCATACAAGTTTTGTTTTTGCAATCTTCATTATTAGAAGGAGATTGAATCTTGAAGCAGGAAAGGAACCAAACATCGCGATACGGGTGACATGTTATTTAAACAGAACGGTACTTAGTTAAAGTGCATGGCTAATTCGCCAGCTTTATTGGCTCACTTTTGTCCTTTCGTACATAGCTGGAAACTGGAATGTGCAAGGTCTATTCAGGAATAATGGCATCTTCGATTGTTTGATGCCGCTAAGTCCAAGTACAACAAGGAAGCTGGGAAGGTGAATTAAAAGTCGGTCGCCAGATGACCTTTCTTCCCATATTCATGACCCGCCAGTCTCCATTGTTCCATAAGAAGATAGCATGTTGGGGGCTTTGTGTCAGAATGATTATTCCCTTTTTCAGGGGGTTTGTGTCGCAGAGATGAGGCAACGTATATTGATGCCCTCAGGCGTCTTATGATATATCATCGCTAAACATGTATGTATAGGTGAATTTCTGACATGCACAATCGTTCGTATGCCAATATGGGCAATAGCACGGTGTTCGTCTTCTTTAATCAAATACGTGGCATGAGGGGTTGGGTCTACGTTCATGGACCCTGCGTTCCTGTGTTATTACACCTATGCGTTTGAACCAGATAACGATATATACTGTATTTTCGCATCTAAAAATTACAAACGGGTCTCGGTATACGTCGGATAGGTGCTTTTGCGAGCACGGGAGCCGAGTTCGAACCTAAATCGATTCCCCCAGTACAGCACTTGTGTCATTCATCAAGGCACGTTATCCTTATTGCTGTACTGCACCCAGGTGCAATATGGGCACTTGGCATGAATGAGGGTGTGTAAAGCATGAGTGCACTATAAAGTACGTAGCACCTGCTGCAATGCTCCCCAGGGAATGGAGATAGTGCTCAAGTGCGGATGGGTATCAGATGACTGTGGTAAAAAATTATATTAAAGATAATGGTGAGTATTGGTCAAACTTAACTTTAGTAACCAAAACCTGCACGATTACGGTACAAACTAATAGTTATTACCTCACCATACTCGAAAAGTATGCACAATTACAAACGACAAAGTAAAACCTCTGTTATCATTCAAAAATAGCCGTTACAACTCAAGTGTCAAATTTACTCTAGCGCGAAGCGATAGCGTTCTAGGTCCTAATACGTTTTTCTAACACACGGATAGAAGTCCATGAGTTGCATAATATCACTGATTTTTGCGGAATGGAGGGGAAAATCATAATTTTAATCCTCCCTATAGTTGGATCACATATTGGAGAGTGAATTGGTGGTAAGTACCGTATCATACGTATAGTTTTAAGCACAATTAGCGTGCACAAACATATCTATTTTCAGTCCTGTATAAGGAGCACCTAGAACGTTAGGGCCTCGCGCTAGCGTTCTCTAAAAAGTGATACCCGGGCGTCAATCTTTTTATATCATATTTTGAAAGCAAATTTCACAACAATGAAAGCATTTGAAAGGGAATTATTATTATTTCCCATGTTTTTTTCGATGATCTTTCATTTGGAATTGAAATCAACCAAGTCCGTTAGAATTAATTTTGGGGGGCACTTTGGAAATTACCAATACTCACCATTACCTTTAATTACGGGTCCCTTTGTGACAAAAGCAAAAGCACCGAAGAGGCTAACCTGCCGGTAAATAAGATTACCGATGGAAAAACGAAAAAAAAAAAAAAGATCATAATGCACCTGTTATTGATAGTTGTACGATATCATAGGATCTTCTTTCTCATTCTACCGTGCGTCCCAAAAAAAACTATACACTTTTGAAATGGCTGCCGAATAACAAATATATAATTCTGGGGGAAAAGTGTTATATGTATGGAAAGCTCATAAACTCAACTTTCATATGACACCAAAAGGTTCGAAAATAATTCATGCTTGGGTGAGCACTGCTCACTTTTGTAAAGGGTATGAAAATTAGGTTGCGCAGGAATTAGCCTTCCAATTTGTGAGAGGTAAATCCTTTGAAAACTATACACTTTTGAAATGGCTGCCGAATAAAAAATATATGATTCTGGGGGAAAAGGTTTATATGTATGGATAGCTTATGGACTCAACTTTTATATGACACCAAAAAGTCCGAAAATAATTCATGCTTGGGTGAGCACTGCTCACTTTTGTAAAGGGTATGACAATTAGGTTGCGCAGGAATTAGCCTTCCAATGTGTGAGTCCTTTGGAGCTTCCAAAATGAGGGTGATATGATAAATTCATGATCAATTGCGATCAGTTTGGGTTTGCTGAGTGAATTTTATGGTTTATTAAATCAAACTTTTATGCATGAGTGAACAGGAATTGCATTTTTTTTATTGTAGCATTGTAACTTTCCCTGGTAGTCTCAGTGGTGTGTTCATGGGAGTCAGGATGGGGTGATGGTACATGTACCGATTGACTGATACATTGTTGATTAAGTGATTGATAGCTGAATGTTGATTGTCTAATTCACGGTATTGATTAATTGACTGATAGATTGTGATTGATTTCAGGTGTCAATGGATAATAGCAACCAGTCCAATTTGGGAAATGTAGGTAGAATTCGGGATAAGGGAAGGTGGTCTGGATATTTTGGAGTGGAGACCAACGAATATGAATTGTCGAGATATGCACAAGCACACCCAGGAAGAGCGAGAGAGAGAGAAAGAGAGAGGGAGAGGGGCATACATGTCCTCTTGACCCTTATCCCATCTACCCAACAAAGTCCTACCCTACATTTCACTTCCCCTGCACCATGTACCATCACCCCGTCCTGACTCCCATGAACACACCACTGAGTCTACCAGGGAAAGTTACAATGCTACAATAATAAATGCAATTCCTGTTCACTCATGCATAAAATGTTAATCCCATAAACCACAAATTTCACTCAGCAAACCCAAACTCATCACAATTGATCATAAATTGGTCATATCATCCTCAATTCCGTAAGCTCCAAAGGATTTACCTCTCACAAATTGGAAGGCTAATTCCTGCGCAACCTAATTTTCATACCCTTTACAAAAGTGAGCAGTGCTCACCCAAGCATGAATTATTTTCGGACTTTTTGGTGTCATATGAGAGTTGAGTTTATGAGCTTTCCATACATATACAACTTTTCCCCCAGAATCATATATTGTTTTATTCGGCAGCCTTTTCAAAAGTGTATAGTTTTTTTTGGGACGCACGGTAGAACTCGTAATACTCTGCAGACAGATACTACACGATTGGCACTAATAGTGATAATCGTCCGTTTGGAATGCTCGGCCGTGGCCTTAGTTTGTTACGGGCGATGCTGGGATGCAGCCGACCTTTTGCCATGTTTGCGACTTGCTCTTTCGGGTCTGATCGGCCTCTCATTGCGTGATTAGACTAGCAAGCGATCTAAATCGGCCTGGAAGCTGAACAGATCAGTCCGCTCTCGCATTTTATAGCAACTAGTGTTGAAGTAATTTCTGGCGAGGTAGGAAACATTCCTTAGGTCAAGTTACTATTGGTTCATACAGATTTTCTGTTTCTGTTGTTTGTAATAATTGGTAATAGTGGACGGAATATTCAGTCATAGCCTCGGAATCCTTCGTATAGAGACGCTTCGGGCGACTCTATTGAATTGGGTTTAAATATAAATTCTTTACCGACTACTAAGTAACCGGAAAAGGTTACTTTCACAATTTTCAGAAATTGGTATCTATACTTGTACTGGCTTACAGGTCACAGACTTTGTCGTGTTTCTTCGTGTTCAATAAATGACATTAAGGCGATATTCTTCGATGATTTGTTCAATACGGTGTCAACTATAAGTACCGTCCGAAAGATAAGATTGTGTGTTATCCACTCCTTTTAGGACGTATATTCCGCTGGCCCAGTTCCGCGAGATGAACAATAATTGTTACCTAGATTCTGCCAATAGAATAGCAGCACCACGACCATGAGGCAATATGAAGAAGTCCTCTCTTCATTGTTCTACATTTTGACCAATTAAAATTGGTCAGCTCTAATCATCATATTATTATTGCAACCATATTGCAATCATCCATGTGACGTCATTGAATAAACTTGACTTTTTACATGTATGCCGCGGGGAAAGTATCACGAGTGGAATAACGAGCAGAATTTTTCGTTTTTTACGAATCTGCATGGGATATGTATTTTATATTTTAAGCAGTCGTATGGCAAATCCCTGCCCACGCCAATCGGTCAATCTGATATGCTTGACCTAGTACAGCATAGTTCTTGTGATTATTGGCATGCATATTATAACCTGCGTGTGTGTTCAGCAGTAAGTTGAAGTTGCCTAAATTAGCTAACATTTTTCAGCCCGCCATACTCCGGTCAAGGAGCGAGGGTTGCATAGTGGTCAGTTAGATCCGCTATACTAGATAACGTGATGGGAGAGATCATACGCAGATGGAAGCTTGTAAATCAGAAAACACGGTCACGTCGACCGATTATCCTTTTTTACGTTGTAAGATCAATGTCACTCCACGTAGTGGAGGTTTTTAGCCACACATTGTTCAGGCAGGCTCTAAAATTGTGTTTCCTTCATATAGGACGGTAGTCTTGCAACCTATGTTTTTTTCCTTGCAAAAGACGGACAGTATCTTTAAGTTTAGAAACGTGAACGTAATCAAGAACATACATAATTATGTATGTTCTCATAATAGCTTTATTTACCTTTCGCCAACGTCTATCAAGAGCAAAGAGATTGACTCACTCCAATGTATTGAAATTATTTGTGGAAAATAGGAAGACGAAAAACGAACAGGCGAGTTTGGGGGATGATTGTACCTCTGATGGTAGTATAAGTTCAGTCATCGTGATGAACTGTTCTGTGGCATGCTTTCTGTTCATGTCAAGGGCTATAGCTATGTTATAGTTCGGGTCAACTTCTGTATCTTACTTTGAACATGCTAACCCTCTGAATGCTTGTACGAGTGTTATGTAATAGAATTATTCAATTATGCAAATAATATGAAGTATAATTTGAATTCTATTAATAATAATGAAGTACAAGTAGAAGAGGGTCCCGCCCTGTGAGACTATGCCCACCCATTAGGCACGGGCACAGAAGTTGACGTGATTGGCAGAATATAATTTTGCCATGTCCTATATCTCTATTATACAATGGTGTTTGGACTTAATAGTGGTATATGTTTCAGCGCATTTTTGATATTTGAGATGGAAGGTGCGCTATATTATCATTATTGTTATCATCACTGATGATACAGTTAGACTGCATAACTATTTGTTTGAATTATTCGCTTAAACCTGTGAAAAGATGAATACCTGTTGAGAACGTGCCCCTTTATAGGCGCGATAGCGTACTCCAGCCGTTGGAATTTTAACTACTTTGAATACCTGTTGTGATAATGCACTGTCCGAGACACTCGGAAATGCTAACCCTCTTCTACTTGTACTTCATTATTATTAATATAATTCAAATTATACTTCATATTATTTGCATAATTTAATAAATGTACTTTGTAAATGTGTTTACATGTTTTTTACTGAATTTGAAATAAAATTGATCAATCAATCAATCAATTTGCAACAATATTTACAAACATCAAAATAACATTAATGAACTCAAGAGGTATTAAGAAACGTTAATATATATTACAATAATTAGAGAAATAAATCATAATACACATGAATAGTATCACGAATTAGCCATGAATACTAACGAAAGACAGTAAATCATATTGTTGTTTTATATATCGATTCATAAATTAAGTGATTACAATAGTCAATAAGCATCATGTATCAATTAATATTTCCTAATGCAAATTTGATATTTTAAGATGAAATTAAAATCATTATGATTGATATAACAATTACTGGGCTAGCTAGAAATTTACGAAAATTACATAAACTAGCTGCAATGCATGGAAGTAAGTAAGAATTAATGTTCAAGGTTGTATACTGCATGAAATATGAATCATTACAGTGTCATGTGCAGCGATATTTACAAACATCAAAATAACTTGAACGACTCACAGGTATAAGGAAATCTGAATATATATAATAATTAGAGAAAGACATAATAATCACAAATGAATAGCAAAACGAATTAGCCGTGAATACTAACCAACGATGGTAAGTTATATTGTTATTTTATATATCGATACATAAAATGAGTAATATAACAAGTTGATAACATAATATTAAGGCATCGTGTTTCAATTCGATTTCTTAATGCAAATCTAATATTTTAAGGTAAAATTTAAAATCATTATAATTAATATAACACTTACAAGCAAGCTAAAGATTTATAATAAAAATCTACACAAACTAGCAGCAATTCTTGAAAGTTAGTAAGAATTAATTATCCAAGTTGTATGCTATATGAATCATAATTTATTACATTCAATGGCCTCACTAACTTTATTCAATTACATGGATTATGGATATAATGACATTACTCGTAAATTAAAACTCGTACACACAAATGCGAATTCAGATGCATTTCAATAAAAGTGTTTAATAGTTCTGTGAACAATATAAAATTGGAGTGTAAATCGCAATAGCTTATAATAATCAACACTTACTAAAGTCAAAAGTATTAAATGTATGGTTATATATTTCTGTATCTCGCTATAGTAACCAATTACTTATGTTTGTCCAAATCAATTATTCCATACAATTCGTAGGGGTGAATGAATGCATTATTACCATCAAAGTATAATTGCCCGTTATGTACTTCATAAAAAAACAATATTATACACAATTGCCTCACACAAAGGAAGCATCATAATAATAAACAAAATTATGTGTATGGACAATTAGATTACAACATATATCAAACCAGTCTATTATAATAATACATAACTAACGTGTCTAGTGTATTACATGCATTTATTTATGTATTTGATAAATGGGGAAATAAAATACATGTACAGTCATGATTTGGCGCCCACATTCTCCCAGTGATCATGGTGATGAGTTTGTGTAAGAAATCCTGTTATTATTTTTTGAATTGTTGTTTATTTATGACGGGTACAATTATTTTAAACGTTATATGAATGCACCGCTATATGTCACTTGTGTGAACATATCCTTCCTTTCTTTAATTACAGATATACTTTTGGAGGAGAATGAGGACTTTTCCCTTAAAACGCCAAACCACCCAAACAACTATCCACACAATGCTTTCCAGTTATGGGACATGCGAGTTCCTGAAGGACTCTCTGTATTGGTCAGTTTAATAGGTCGCTTCAATACAAAACAAGGCCAAGATTCTCTCTTCTTTGGAGACGGGGTAGACATGTTTTCAATCGGCGGTGACTTCTGTAACAAGTGGGAAAAGTTTAGCGGTGTTCACAATGCAGAAAGCTTGGAAGCAAAGCTTACTCCGAAGGCGATGTCCTTCAAGGTCATTTTCAGCAGTAATGGTTATGGTACAAGAGCAGGGTTTTCCATACGGCTGCGTGCTTTCAGGCCTCAGAGTAGGTCTACATCTCCGAATACGGCTCGTAAGTATATCTCTAACGTACTGCATGGAAAGACGGGATACCATATTTTGAACTTTGTTACGATTTGTAAAACATTTTGTGTATTACTATAATGTAATTAGTAACTCAATGGATGAAGAAATGAATCAAACATACTGTACATAGTTTATTGGAATCACAATTTGGCTTTTGTTGGATATTCTTCTGTATTTATCGTCCGAATCTCTTAACAAGGTACTTATTTGGGCACCATTCTATAGGTGCATTATATCATTGGTTGGCTCCCCAAACCCGCCCATGATGCTCTCCTATTGAGTAATTTAGTAATCATCATTGATACATTATACTACATCGTTTTGTTTTGTTTAGATCACTACTTTGTTCCTGAGAAATCTAGTCTCGCTTTCTCTACCGCAAGTGATGACTCCATGAATTCACCGATAACTATTGCCACATCAATCGCAGAATGGACTTCGCTGACCTTCAACACGTCGCTCGGTCACAGAATCAGCATCTCCTTCGAACACCTTTGTTTCAAAGACGACATCGAGGTCATGGATATCGGTGATGGATCCGACATCGACAATGATACCAGACTGGCAAGATTTACCGGGAGCACCCATCCCGGTGACGTCACCACTGTTAGCAACACTGCCTGGATCAGGATTCACTTCCCAGATAGGGATAGAAGTCTGCGCGTTCGGATGATTGTAACATCAATGAATTATTCAGGTATACGCCTACTCCACTCCCAAATCCCTTTTCTGTATAGTTTGAAGTAATGTACCAATAAAGATTTCCTGAGTTTATTTCTAGAACAGGATCACAATCCCGTGCAGAAAAGGATCACAGTGCTATACTGGCATTGTTCAATTGATTGTTATCATATTTCATTAACATCTTAAAATATCAAATGATTAGAATTACCAACAATTCACTATAATAACTACAATTTTGGTTTTGCTTCATACAGAAGAGGTCCTAACTATCGGACGAGAGGTGTTCAAATCCTCTCCCCGCTTTCCGGACATCTATCCCAACAATGCCTACAACATTTGGCTTCTTCGGGCGCCTGAAACTTTCGTCATTAGGATAGAGTTCCGCCATTTCGACATGGATTCGGGAGAAGATGTTCTCCATATCGGGGAAGACGTCGAAAGCTTCGCTGTAAATTCACCGCAATGGAAGCATATGAGTGGTAGCTATGGCAACGGACTGACATTGAGGGATTTCACATCATCCAACTCGTCTCTCACGGTGATCTTTACGAGTGATGGTCAAGGTACTGCATCTGGGTTCTTGATCGGCTTCACGGCAGGTATACACAACCATTGCTAGGGGTGGTTAGGAGGAGAGAGTTGGGTGCAATTTTCCATGTATGTCCCACCTGTCATTATAGATAATGATAATGTAATCGCCTCACACTGCTAACCTCTCAGTAGGACATATTGACCCAATCATCTCCCCCTGTATGAATAACGAATTTAGGACTAACATACAAAACAAGCATTTCAATATTCCATGCATTTCATTACTATGATTACTAATGTAGCTTTATTCTAATTTCGACATTTTCCCATGTACAGTAGAAAAAGGCGAATCCGTTATCGGAACAATTATGTTTGAGCCAGACTTCGATGCAACTAAGTTGACAACCCTTTCACCATCAAACCAAGGCGTGTCCATTTCATCTGTCGACCTCTGGACTAGATACAAAGCCACGAAAAACGCCCGGACAACAAACTCCGCAGAAGCCGGTAGGAATATATCTTAAATCGTTGTTAGTATTAACCATTATAACTTGATACTCTACCGTGGTGAACCCGGGAGTTTTCCAGGTTATACGTAAATTTACCTTAATAATATGTATGCCAGGGTGCCATGTAAAAAAAAAAAACAATACTTGAACAGTGACGCCAGCTGTAAGTAAAACAAACTTAAAATGATTAACCGTTTCGTATTCTTCGTTTATTCTGGTACGCAACCATGCAGCACGAAGGACTACGTAGAGGATATGAAGTTAAATCTTGTATCTTGCCTCTTTCTCGATTCTTCAGTTATGTTCCCTCCTGAGGTTTTAAAACGAGTATTTCAGTCACACAAACATTTCCTTATCGATGATTGTTCATAGTCGCAGTGCATATGTTTTTTTTTTCTCAGCCAGGACCATTGTTGGACTAACCAGGTGGATCATAATTGCAGCGCTCTCTGTGACAATTGTCATACTTTTACTGATCTTCATCCGATGGGCGCATCTGAAGCGGCGAAGACGTCTACAACAGTTTGAACAGAGGGTGGGTAACTCTGTTTTGTTTTGAAGGGCACATGTGCTATATTTTTATTTACATGATTATACCATAATTTTGACTAAATAATAGTACATACAAAAAACATGTTCAATACATACTGATCAAGAGAACGTCTGTTCATTAGATAACTCCTTAACATGCATTGTCCATCGGCAATGAACATAGCTAAACGATATTTAATGTGTGTACCATTTGTTTCTTTTTTGTTCAGGAATATTACGAAGTGACGAGATCTCTACCAGATCTCCCATCGGCATCCGGTGAAGGTATAGGTATACGTCGAATTAGAGAAGGTATCCAGAATAATCCACTTGATACTGAGGGAGATCCAGACTTCACCTACTACGCAAAATCAACCTGCAACATCTACGAAGCTATTCCTGATTTCGACAGGCTTCCAGAGATGTCTTGGAAGAGTGAATCGATAGTCACCATCTCTGCTGACGTCACCGGTAATGTATCCTCATTCGGAAAAGGAGCAAATGGACAGGATGGCTATGCGCCAGTACCCGATCCTCTTGCCATTAAAATGCGAGAAGTAACCGATCACCATGATGACACCAAACGTGATTCACACAAGCCCCTGTCTGGAGGGAAGTCTCCAACAAATGACGATACACAAACCCCAGAGGCAATTCCTCAAGACCAAGTTACAGATTCAAGGTCGGTAAGAGTCTTTGATGACGAAGGGTACCTCGTTCCACTAACGGAAGAGAGAAAGCTTGTGAAGGTGGTTCGGAAGTCTTCAAAGGCATCCGTGAACATCGCCCCGTGTGACATTTTCGACGTAAGCAATTGCCACACTGACGAAACTGACGACCCAGCAGACCATGGATACGCAGCTCCAGATGAAATGGAGATCCTTACAAGGAAGACTAGCTCCTTGCCTCAGACAAATGTAGTCATGAGAAACCTAGAGCCAAATCACCAAGACCCAGTTTCAGATTTGAGATCGGTAACAGTCTTTGACGACGGAGGATATCTCGTTCCACTAACGGAAGAAAGAAAACGTGCGAAGGTGGTTCAGAAGTCGTCAAAGGCA
This sequence comes from Echinarachnius parma, assembly GCA_037951105.1. Taxonomy (NCBI): domain Eukaryota; kingdom Metazoa; phylum Echinodermata; class Echinoidea; order Clypeasteroida; family Echinarachniidae; genus Echinarachnius; species Echinarachnius parma. The sequence goes on along the minus strand of JBAMJV010000869.1, from coordinate 92,982 downwards.
TCCTTGAATGTCGTCCCCTGCGATAGTCTAGCCCGTAGCAGTCGCCGCCCCGATAAAACCGACGATCCGTCACACCACGGATACGAAGCTCCAGATGAAATGAATTTCCTAAACGGGAAGGATCGCTCTGTTAAATCGAATACTATGGATACTGGCAAAGGCGAGTTACCCGTTGAAGATCTGTCCTGCGCTGAACCTCTTCAGCATACATACTTTACCGCCGGGGATCCATCAGCTGAACCTCTGAAGGATGGCATGAATAGCGTGCCCGGTTTCTTTGGAAGTGGAATTGATGATGAAGGCTATCTTGTAACGAGAAGAGACAAAGAAAGCAGCATGAAGACTCGCTCTTCTTCCTCGAAATACAGTGGTGGAGGAATATCAGATCCCATTGGCCTGTGTCACACCTATCATGATATGCGAGAACAAGCACCTAAACATCATCAGCATGGTCAACGCGTCAGCATCAAAACCAACTCTGCCTCTGTGGCGTTGCATGATGGCGGTATGACTGATTCACAGGGGATTCAGCATACCTATCATGATATGCGAGAAGAAACATCTCACCATCCTCACGATCAAGGTATCAGAAACATCCAAACCAACTCCACCGTTGACTTACACGATGGTGGTGTGACTGATCCAAAAGGGCTCCAGCATACCTACCACGATATGCAAGTACAGTCGTCTCAACATCCACATAATCAAGACACACACCTTCATGACGATGACTCAGATTTGCAGGCTCTTCGGCATACCTATCATGATATGCGAGAAGAAACATCTCATCTTTCTCACAAGCAAGGTACCAGAAACATCCAAACCAACTCCACCATTGACTTGCACGGTGGCGGTGTGACTGATTCAAAAGGGCTTCATCATACTTACCATGATATGCGAGATCAGTCATCTCAACATCATCAACACGATCATGACATACACCTTGATGACGATGACTCAGATATGCAGGCTCTTCGGCATACATATCATGATATGCGAGAAGAAACATCTCATCTTATTCACAATCATGGTACCAGAAGCATCCGAGCCGAGTCCCACGTTGATTTGGCCGATGGCAGTGAGACTAGCTCACAGGGGCTTCAACACACCTATCATGATATGCGAGAGCAGTCATCTCAACATCATCAACACGATCAAACCATTCACCTTGATGACGATGATTCTGGGTTGCAAGGTCTTCAGCATACGTATCTTGATTTTGAAAATAAATAATTTGATTTCTTGCAAAACAAAACAGTCATCTACTCCCATGAAACGCAATACAGATTTGGGCGTTTCCCAATCTCCTTGGAGATTTTTCCCATCTTCAATTATAAAATATCTTGCCGGACCACAAGACTTACTCTTTTTAATTGAAATTTAGTTACATTGAGTTTTTTATTCCCAAAACATTCAGCACACAAACTATGACATGCAAAAACAATTACTACATTACGAATTAGGAAAGCAAAAGCAACAAATGAGTCTGGTTTCCAAATCCTCACTGTTAGGATATCAGCGGACCTAGCTTCTGCTCTGAGTTCGGTTGCAGATGGTGGGGGAGTCATCACAAAGTTATATTTTTCCCCATATGAATGATGAAGTTCAGCTGAATAAATTTGCGTGAATATGAACTAGGTTATCAGATTGAAGACTTAGACTATGATGATCGCCGACCAGCGGTTCGCAAAGATCTCCCTATGTCAAGTCCTAATTTCCCCGGTTTGTTTGGAAGACCATGCAGAGGGGCGTACCTATAAGAGTGCGACAGAGAGAGTACAAAAAGTCGAATTATTGAATGAGTAGTTATTCAAATGAAAGCATGTGCACGCCTGCGCGGCCTTGCTGAAGAACAACCACAATAATGGCAAATGTGTACCAACGAGCTAAAATTAAATAAACGAACATATACATGCAACTACAAGTTTCATCAAATTAAATCATTTTATTAACAAGGCCAAGTACAAATATTAACGGCGACATCTTCAGCATTTTAAACAAGTGTATGTATACATTTTCTAATGTTAGTTGTTAATGCCTAATTGATTAATGTATAATATTTTTCCATAATGTGTATAACGTAAATTGAAGGTAATATGGAATATCGTTATGTCAATTGCTTGTTGTTATACAGTACAGAGCTAAATTGGATGTAAAAGGCGTACTTACAGTGTAAAAAGACGTATACTAGTGGTTAGTTTATATTGACAATGGTGTATTATATTAACGTTTGCGGATATAAAATTGTGGAAAATATATCATTTTATAAAGACATCTAGCTAGTTTTAAACTGATCTTATAACAACTATACGTAAAATACGTAGATAGTATGTGGGGGATAATATAATTTAGTAAAAAATAGCATTTGTTAAACAGCGCAAACGTTTTGAGTTATGAAAACAAATATACTTGCACATAATAAAGTATCATTATCATGCGTTTTATTCCCTGAAAATGTAATTGTGAATATTATAGCTCGTTTTTAGAAAAAGATATCGATATAGGCAGTAGTTGAATGAAAGATGGATGCGAACTATTACGATTTAACTTAAATAAGTCTGGTAAGATGGGATGCATCAGTAATAACCATACAAGCCTGCTGTATACTTTCTTTTCGATTTGTTAAACGTGTGTAAAATATTGTGTAAATATAGATCGCGAAAGTAGAAATAGTGACACCACGCTGTTCTATTAAAAAATAAATCATAAAAATAGCTAAAAAAGGAGTCATAGGAGAAAAGAGAAATTGTGATAAAATGTAGCTCATGTGGAACATAAGATACATCTCAATGTTTGGCACGATATAAGAGCCTGGAGTAATTTAATCCAGGTACTGATTTTAGATTACCAATATGTATGAAGTTAAATCCAGGGCAAAATATTATAGTGTTAAATTGTAATACTGTAGATAGGAAATCATATTTACAGATATGGACTATTTGTTGCGGCGTAGCTTTGCGGTGTGCGTGTATGTGTGTGTGATGGGGGGGGGGGGGGGGGAGGGGGGGGGGCATGTTATTCCCCTTGTGAGAAATGTTGACAAGCTCTTTGATCCCGTTTGTCATATTAGTGTTAATGTTCCTCTTGTGTGTTAGAGTATACACAGTATGTAATCATGATTTATTGCAATGTTTTTATATGATAATGTTCGCAAACCGCAATGTTCTAGTTTAGTTTCTTTTTTACATGTATAATGTAATGTTATTGATTCATGTGTATCGCTAATGTTTAATTGGAAACTGATCTTGATAAAGAAGGATTTTAAGTACTCTCACAATATTTGTATTGCAGACTTGTTAAATTTAACATTGAGTTATAATGATGCGGTCAGACAATGTTCTAGTTTCGTCTGATCCATTGTTTTACTCGATATTTTATTTATCATGAAGATATGAAAATATGAGACAAGTGCACTTAACGGCTGACCAACCTAGACTCTGCTTTGGAGAGGAATATGAATCACATTACGGAGTATCACTTCAACAGTTATTTGACCCTTTTGAAATGTGAAGGTTTAAACAGTAACATAAACAAAATAAAGCACAACCACATATCTATAAGTGATCCAGAAACTAAATATATTTCCAAAACGTGATACTTGAGACTTTGTAAGATTCTTGAAAATGATATGTCAGATTTCATAAAGAAAGGATTAATATTTACCTAGTGGAAAGCAGGGTAAATCAATGTCTGATTTTATCCCGATCGTTGGTGTGAAGTATCCGAATTCGAATACTACGGAGGATTTAGTATCCGAATCCGGATACTATAATTGACTGATTCGAAAGCGTACAATTCAATCTAAATATCCATGATTAAGGAGACATTTGGAATATCAGAACCCAAATACATTCTTCTTTTATCATAAGCCAAACAGCAAGGAACAAGTGAAATGTGAAATCTTCAAATGATTTTGGTTGAATTTTGGCAAAGTTAATGGATCACTTTAAAATCAGAAATAGACAAGGGTGTAACTATGTCTTTCAACTGTCAACAAATGGTGCTGGGTGTGGTATGTGCGTGCGTGTGTGTGTGTGTGTGTGTGTGTGTGTGTGTGTGTGTGTGTGTGTGTGTGTGTGTGCGTGTGCGTGTGCGTGTGCGTGTGCGTGTGTGTGTGTGTGTGTGTGCGTGTGCGTGTGCGTGTGCGTGTGTGCGTGTGTGTGTGTGTGTGTGTGTGTGTGTGTGTGTGTGTGTGTGTTTGCGTTTGTGTTTGTGTGCGTGCGTGCGTACGTGCGTGCGTGTGTGTTGGTGTGCGTGCGTGGGGGCGTTTTTTCACTTATAATAAAATAGTTTGTTTAATTATGTTTACCCTATGCATGAAAACCATTAATTTCACTTCATCGTTCTCTTAGAATATAAGCAAAATTTGTATTTATATTAAATTGAATGTTTTGTACATTATATATTTTATTTGGATGAATAAACATCACATTAAAGGGGACCACCAGGCAAAGAACAACAGATAATTATATGTTTTGGTGCCGTTTTGTGATATCAAATAGATACCCAACATTTTGCAAAGGGTTGTGTAATTCATAAACAAAGCAATTAATTTCCACCACTTACGGAACCACTACAATTTCGTGGTTCGGTACGGGCCAAACATTTGCGAGTGCGCCAATGCTATTCACGCGTACGTTTGGAGACAATAGAATCCCGGGCGATTCGTTCGCTCTGGACAAAGTAGCCTCGTACATACAGACCCATGAACGCATGCTTTAGAATGGTGATGCGTTTTCCAATTATATATTTTTTTCTGGAAACATATTTTGTATGAACTTGTTGATGCAATGGAACACTATAGATGTTACCTTTCATTTATAAGAATATTATTTTTGGGTGGTAAGCGAGTATGTGTATGTATGTGTGTGCGTGTGTATGTGTGTGTGCATGTGTGCGTGCGTGCGTGTGTGTGTGTCTGTTTGTGTATGTGTGTGGGATACCAAGAAATCACCACGAAGGGTTTAATTTAATTAATAATAACAGAACCGTGTATCAAACTAATGGCCAATACGATAATAATCTAACTCACTCATTACGTCTGCAAAGCCTGCATGCTACGGAACATATCGCTATATAACGTGCCCGTCCAGTATCCCATGAATATCGATTATATTTTGTCCACAGGTTATCTTGTTAATTTTACATAAAACCTTGTTTTTATAATTATATTCGACGTGTTAAAAGTATTTCATTCAAGAAAGAAAAAAAAGAGTTGCTATGATTATCCCGCATCCAAAAGGAGATTTTCTCCTCCTTCCCATACTCCTCCTCATTATCATCTTCCTCATCATCTCAATGACAATAAACTACACTAACAAAATTATCAGCAAAAACATTACAACCAATTCATGATCTAAGACGAATGTATATTCACATTAGATAGGTTTCTTAGAACGTCAAAGTTTTCAATTGAAAACAAAACAACAATTTATTAGTAAACCTGAACATCAAAATACGGTGACACGACATATGCTCCGCCGACATATGCTCCGCCGACAATTGCTCCGAAAAATGCGACAATTGCTCCGCGACAAATGCTCCGCGATACTTGCTCCGCCGACATTTGCTCCGACGACAATTGCTCCGCCGACAAATGCTCCGCCGACATTTGCTCCGCCGACAAATGCTCCACCGACATTTGCTCCGCCGACAAATGCTCCGCCGACATTTGCTCCGCCGACAAATGCTCCGCCGACATTTGCTCCGCCGACAATTGCTCCGCCGACAAATGCTCCGAAGATGCGACAATTGCTCCGCCGACATTTGCTCCGCCGACAATTACTCCGCCGACAAATGCTCCGAAGATGCGACAATTGCTCCGCCGAAAATGCTTCGAAAATGCGACAATTGCTTAGCCGACAATTGTTCCGCCGAAATATGCTCCGGAGATACGATATTTGCTCCGGTGACAATTGCTCCGCAGAAATATATGCTCTGAAGATGACAGTACTTCAAATGGTCCAAAAACAACATATTTTCCTCAACCATAATTGTTCCACCGACATTTACTCCGCTGAAGATTAAACTCTGGAATGAATTCTCAAGTACCTTTGGTATAAAGTGCGCTTTTATATGTTATGCGAATCTCTTGTGAAATTGGAGTACAATCGATTCAGTAACCATCGATTCATTCAAATATTTTATTTGGCTGGTTTGTTTGTTTCACGTTTCTTTATACAGGGTGGGGGGGGGGGGGGCAGTCAAGCCCAGTGTTGTAAGGATGCGTGACCCTGCAGCCTGCATCTAGTAGCAGAAGGGGAGGCGCAATAACACACAACACTGGCTTTAGTTTTTGATGTTACATCCGGTGACAATTGCTCCGCAGAAATATATGCTCTAAAGATGACAGTACTTCAAATGGTCCAAAAACAACATATTTTCCTCAACCATAATTGTTCCACCGACATTTACTCCGCTGAAGATTAAACTCTGGAATGAATTCTCAAGTACCTTTGGTATAAAGTGCGCTTTTATATGTTATGCGAATCTCTTGTGAAATTGGAGTACAATCGATTCAGTAACCATCGATTCATTCAAATATTTTATTTGGCTGGTTTGTTTGTTTCACGTTTCTTTATACAGGGTGGGGGGGGGGGGGGGGGGCAGTCAAGCCCAGTGTTGTAAGGATGCGTGACCCTGCAGCCTGCATCTAGTAGCAGAAGGGGAGGCGCAATAACACACAACACTGGCTTTAGTTTTTGATGTTACATTGGGGTTCGACTGGAGTCGAACCACGGACCCTCATAGTATCCGAAAATGCTGTGATGAATAGTATACTGTTCCAAGAAATCATCAAGCGAAGGTGTTACTGGTGTTACTGGTGTTACTGGTGTTAAGATCGATCATGAATAGAAAAAAGAAAAGTCTTTATAATCACTGCATTTGTATTACTCAGACTCTTTATGAATCAAGAAATTGTTCCGCATGAGTTCAAAATTTATCCACGTTTTATCAAAATTCAAAGAACGTTATTTTCACCCACTGTTAAATTTTCGGAGTTCCAATTTCGTTTAGATTTGTTCATCGTTCACTGAACAACGAGGGCCCAATTTGTGACACTTCTAAACGCCCCCCCCCCCCCCCCCACCCCGTAAACGATTAAGGCTGCCTCTTATTGTCCAACAGAAAAGCACAAACTTCCAATGCATTTTGCATTCGTATAAACGGAAGGATTGGCAGGAAGTAGCAGAAAATTGAAATTCAATAATCTAAGGAATTGAGGGGTCCTCTTACCTCCACAGTGAGGTAAGATGGACACTGTCTTCACCCCTTTAGTGACTATGACGTCATATTCCATAAAAAGCAATATGTGATCAATTTTATTGTTAATATGTGAAGAATAGATTGTCTTCTAGACGATGTGATCTTTATTTAAATGGGTAGTACAGTTTTGGTAAGGCTGAACTTTAGTAACCAACCTTGGACAGTTACTTGATAAACTAATGGTTATAACTCCACCATGCTCGAAAGGTATACAAAATTACAAACGACTTAATAAAACGCCTGTTATCATTCAAAAAGAGCCATTTAAACACAAGAGGGCGCTTTTCTAAAAAGGCATTGGTTTCAACCACTTTCATACAAAATTATGCATGTGGTGTTTTATTGGAATGATGATTAGATAGAGAGATCATCAACAACTATTCCAAAAATGATTTTGAAAATTTTTGAAAAAGTCCAGAGCATTTTAAAAATATTTTTTTGAAAAAAAAATCATCTAATTATTTGGGCATTTGTCTGCGGAGCATTTGGCGGCGGAGCAAATGTCGGCGGAGCAATTGTCGCGGAGCAATTATCGGCGGAGCAAATGTCGCGGAGCAATTGTCGGGGAGCAATTATCGGCGGAGCAGATGTCGCGGAGCAATTGTCGCAGCTTCGGAGCATTTGTCGGCGGAGCAAATGTCGGCGGAGCAAATGTCGGCGGAGCAAATGTCGGCGGAGCATTTGTCGGCGGAGCAATTGTCGGCGGAGCAAATGTCGGCGGAGCATTTGTCGGCGGAGCAATTGTCGGCGAAGCATTTATCGGCGGAGCAAATATCGCGGAGCATTTGTCGCGGAGCATTTGTCGCATTTTTCGGAGCAAATGTCGGCGGAGCATATGTCGGCGGAGCATATGTCATGGAACCCAAAATACACCTTGTTTTTTTATTATGATTGGTGATTTTACTTTTATCAGTATTTCTTGTCTTTACTTACAATTCTCGAAACCAGTAAACATTGTTCAGAAAGCAACACTTATTCAAGGAGTGATATTGACGCCTTGTGGGTGGTAGGGGGGGGGGGGGGGGGGGAGGGAGGGTTATGGGACCCCCAAAAGGCAAAAAGTTAGCCTTTCTTTCATTTTATTTTAACCGATTTACATTCATGTAATTCTAGTTTTATAACCATCGCATGCATTTAGGGTATACTCATATATATAATTTATCATTCTAATTCATGTTCAAACTTTCCTTCTTTAACGTCCAAGTGTCTATCACCCACACACTCGATACCAGCCTACAAGGATGCATCAATGCGTCCACGCATCAGATTCCAGGCCCCAGGAAAGTGGGAGTGTTTTTTGAGGAGGCATAGCAACCCCGCCAAAAGCAGCACTCATTCCCTTTATTAAAGGGATAGTTGAGTTCTGGTAGAGAGAGTACAGTTTTAGTCAAACTGAATTTTAGAAACCAAAACCTGCGCCATTACATTACAAACTAATAATTATAACTTCACCATGTTTAAAAGGAATAAAAAAATTACAAATGAATAAGTAAAAAGCCTGTTATCATTCAAAAAGAGCTGTTTAAACTAAAGAGGGCGCTTTCAAAAAACGCATTTGTTTAAACCATTTAAACACAAATATTGTGCATGTGATGTTTTGTTGAAATAGTGATTATATAGAGAGATAATCAACAACTGTCTAAAAACCTCTTTTGAAAATTTTTGAAAAAAGCAAGCACTTTAAAACGAATGTTAACGGCTGATTCAAAAGTATCGAATACTTGTGGGGCCCCACATTTATTACAAATGGTTATGTTTATGGATATTTCAGCCGTTTCTGAACCGATTTTGATCCAATAAAGTTTATTCTGCCATTAAAATTGTATGCTCTTTCAAATTTGACACTCAGTTTTTCATTATCTCACAAAAAAATTATTTTGTGTAGCGTCCTCTCTACCAAAACTCAACTATCCCTTTAAGTGCTAGTATAAGAAATAAATTTACCAAGGACAACATGGACAATGAAACACAAAGGAAATTTTGCTTCCATATACTCTAGGAGATAAAGAATAATCATCTCTGAACATACTGAAGATTAGAGAATAATCGGGCAAGAAATAAGAAGACTGGCTCTTTGAAGATGTCTATAATGGGAAACTCAAATTGACAAGTAATATGCTTTCTTCACACATTTACCCATATGTCAGTTCTCTTCATAGTCACACTCGTCCACTCGCCCAAAATCGTGTATAAATGTATTTTACAAAACATATGTTGAACTAAAACGAAGGGAATGCATATATAGTTTGAGAAAATATAACAGAATTGAAATGTTGTGTGCTAAATGTATGCCATGGGGAGTTGTTCACAACTTTGCCTGAGTGGGTTGCTAATTAAACACACACGATTCGTCCGGGTTCCAATTCACATTATTTAAATGGAATGATGTTTTAAAAATATAATTATTCGTTGCGCGGTCGTTTTTTTAAAATTTGTTATCCCACATGATGTAATTTTCGACTATCCTTCTTTAGGTATCAAAAGGATTGGGGGGGGGGGGGGGGGGGTGGAGCGTAAAACACAAACAACTGAATATGTGACTCTTCATGAAAATTAATAGATCAATTATTAGAAGTAAAAAATCCCATTTAAATTATATTCCGGATGGGGGGGGGGGGGGGTTCCAGCACCCCCATGCAGCACCCAATCCAAAATCCGAGCTGATCATGCCCACACCGCTGTGTGGGCGGGCGCTCATGATCGAAGTTTCGAGCAATTCGCCGGCGCGGAGGGTTTTTTAGCTGCCTTCCAAACACTGTAGTTGGAGTGACCAACGATATTTGGATTCCATCTTTCCTTCAAGATAGAGACGCGTGCTTCAGCACACTTTGCAGAAGTCACCAAGTATATGTGAAGGCTCTCTGAAATCATCATAAGCTGCTGGAAACTCTGATCGGCCTATGCAGATGTCTTGTTTAAAATTTGTTGCTGTCATGAATATAATGTCGGTTTGATGTGTATCTTGGTTATTGTTAAATCTATGAAATACACCATCTATCTTCATAAGCCGATGTGATCTTTGATCGGCCGTTCTGGATGTCTTTTAAAGTGGTTTGAGTTTCATCTGTACTATCTCGTCCTATTGGCTATTGTTAACTCTATAAAATATTATTTACAAACAAATCACCCAGGTGTCCAGTGAGTGTAAGACTCTCAGTAAAAAACTGTGAAGATGGCCAAGACAAACTTAAACTTGTTGCCACTTGTTGTTCTGTGGCTGGCCACATTCTACAACCCATCGTCATGCCAGTTCCAAGGTAAGTGTTCTATTTACCATGTACACAATATCCGAATCATAAAATGAGGTACAAACGAAATTATACTGTGAAATCCTTTAGGTAGTTATATACCATGATTTCTTTCGTTTAATATAGCGAGCATATTGTGGTAAAACGATGTCAGTATTATTTGTTGTTTTCTCTTCTTGTTCAATTCTGATTTTGTATAACAATTTGTAATTTTGGCTATTTAAACTAGAGCTTTGTTATTAGAGGTATTTCTAGAGCCGGTGGCCATTATGGCTCCTAGGTCTCGGCAATGCCGAAACGCCCGATTGCCGCAAACATTTGCAAACATGTCAAGTAAAGTGTATAGATTACTATGGTTATTGTAGGTTTTTTTGTTTTAGTTTATTGATTAACATGTTTTGATAGTTTTTTGCAAATAAGGTAAAGAAATTACATTTGTAGCCAATTTTTGTTTTAATAACCACACCATAAGAATCTGGAAAATTTGGAAGAATCTGCTTATTCCTCATGTTTTGAATTGTTTGTATACTTTGGTATGTATTCCTTGTTTTTTAACTTATGTATTTAATTGATGTTGTTTTTAAATTTGATTTCTTACTATTATTCAATTCAACTATTATGAGCCCTACCTACCCCAAAAAACAAAAACAAACAAACAAACACTTAAAATGGAAACAAGAACAATAATATCCAGTGTTTTATCTCTTTTTACGACAATCAAATTTCCTTGTGTTGTAAACAAATCAAGAAACTTAGACATTTTCGGGCTGACATGTAATGAAAACAGGAAAAATTACATCGTAACAGGTCTGATTTGTGCAATTTGGGGTTTTTTAAGATGCGCGAGACTTGATAGAAAAACTCACAAAGTGGCCTGGCGACGTCTTCACGCGTTGCCGAGCAATCGGAACATTGCGGAGGGGGGCACTGTGGTTAACAAGACAATTTGCGAACCGAAACAAATTTACGAAAATTTACGAGAGTATGAGGGAACCGCTAGAACTCCAATTCGATTTCAAGGATTTGGACAATGTTACTACGTCTCTTTAAGCCAAATAAAAGTATATTGGGAAATGCCTCACACACAAAATATGAAAAATCACCTGCCATGTGAAAGAATGTATCATAACTCATCTGTTAATGTATATATTTGAAGGAAAACATTTCTTAAAAATTGAATATTTGAGCAATAAAATGTTCACAATAAAAAACTTTTTACCAAAATTCAACATAAAACACTGCGTTCAAAAGCTATGCAAGCGCACTTGTGGGCGGCATGCGGGCGGAGCGGGGCGAACAAGAAAAGAATTTAGGCCCAATTTCAGTGGTATGCTGACGGCGTGAATTGAAGTTTCAATCAATATTTCTGCATTTAAAGGGATAGTTGAGTTTTGGTATAGAGAGTACAGTTTTGGTCAAAGTGAGTTTTAGTAACCGAAACCTGCACCATTATACAGGGTGGCCCCAAAAAAAAAACGGAACGGGGCACTTCCCGAAATAAAGTAACACATGTATTATGTCCATCGGATAGAGTGTCTTTTCAAATGAACAACGATACCAAGAACAGTCAATTTGGTCGTGTAGTTTTTGTTTTACGGCCCTGTGAGTGACACCATGTCAGGTTCTCTTTTTTGTCAATTTGTATTGAGCCAGCGCTTGATGAATAGCACGAACCGCCGTTCATATCTGTGGCGTTAAGTTTGACTTTTAGTGACGGTTGATTGTCTCAAATTTTGCGTGAATGATGTGACGTACTGGAGTGACGTATAGGGTGACAGATTGACACAAGATGAGTACCAATATTATCAGACGAGTTGACATTTCTTTACTAGCTGACTGACTAGCCGACTGACTGTTTAATCTGCAATTTAATGACAAAGAAAACAAACAAACAATGTATCAATGAATTGTCATAACAAAAATGTCACAATAAATGCATTTGTCGTCACAAGATATAAATCAATTTATGCCTCTATTGTTGCGAGTAATTGTCAGATAAGCTTAAACCTGTGCTTAGAATGCTCGATAAATGCATCAATCCTGTAATGATTCATGTCTGACATCTCACATAAATAATCTTGCATAATTGTTTGCTTTGTTTATCTTATAATAAAGTTCATACTGCTGAATGCCTCGGAAATGCATGTCTCGTCTAATTTGTCTCTTTAGATGTGTCCTCATTGTACACTCATATAAAAAATGCATATCTACAACATTCAGCCTTATAACCCTTCACATACACATCTATGTAATATAGCAGCTACACGATAGCCTCTACATACAAGGTGACCTTCAAAGGTGACCTACATAACTCAACTCTGTATATCTGATCATATTTTATCACTCTTCTGACACTAAACACTAAACCAATTATTATACTACGGAAATATTAAGATGATTTCAACTTACAACATTGGCTTCTCCAGATTATCGAAGTTTTCAAATCAAACTCCCAAATGACGGTTGTTCTCGTTCAGAGAAAATGCGATGTCAATTATTTACGCCCTCACTTGGTGTGCCTAAAATAACAAATCTGAAACCCTCGCTTCTGACGTCATCGCCAAAATTCAGAAGCTCGTATCTACATCATCGTTGAGCATCGCGCACTATTGTTAGTGTGCACTCAGCCGTGTGCCGAGAGAATGGGCCTGGTCGCTGAATGGTATTACGGGCAAGGAGTGCGGTTAAACTGGCATTGACTAGGTCGAAATCGACATAAATCGGCACCTGACATGGTCTCACTCACTGCGTCCTTAAACAAAAACGACCTGACCAAAATTACTGTTATTGGTATCGTTTTTCATTGGAAAGGACACCCTATCCGATGAACATAAACATTGTGGTATTATATTTTGGGAAGTGCCCCGTTCCGTTTTTTTGGGGCCACCCTGTATTACAAACTAATATTTATAACTTCACCGTGCCCGAAATAAACACAAAATTACATTTGAAATTGTCGCATAGTCATCAATTATTGATTTTATATATCTGCTGATTAAAAACTAACCGAATTCTGTTTTTTATATGATGGGAAATATTTGAAAAATTGAGAAAGTTCTGGTATTATGAACTATTATTGTGAAAATTATTATATTTAGTTAATAATACGATATTTATACACAATTAATACAACATAATGAAATGGTATGGAAATAATGCAATATAACAATAACGTTATGTATTTTTATAACAAAGTTATTTTATTTTTTCCGTATATTGTTTTGCAGAACACTACTTTCTCGAAAATGACAGCATCATTACTTTGACGACAAGTGACTTGAGCAACGCTTTTGGGGCTGGAGACTATAAACCACTGTGGACATTCAACACGACTGAGGACAGAAGAATCCTATTTGAATTCAGTTCATTTTATTTCGATTGGTGGTCTTCTGATGGCAATACATACTATGACTTTTTGGAGATTGGAGATGGCCTGTCTTCTGGAGAAGACACGCGCTTGGTTCGATATGAAAAAGACGTTCTACCCAGCGATGTATTGTCCATATCTAATGCTGCGTGGTTACAGGCGACGTCACCGCAGATACACTAAAACATGGTCTCTACAAGGCGAGCGACTTCTGCAATTCTTATTGAAACATATACATGTACAATATACATCATTGTTGCGATCTCAGGATTAACAATCCCGTAATACGTTCATAAAAGGATTTAGTAAGAAATATACATTTTATTAAATGTTCTGATAAAATAGTGCGCGCATGATTCCAAACGACTATTGAAATATAAAGGTTTTATTGGGGTTCCCTTAAATGATTCAAAACGTGGTCATTAACAAGATGTTTTAATGATTGGCGCCCTGTATGTATTCGTGTAGAATCCAATATTCTCATATTGGGGCAAAACCATATTATATCTTCTCTACCATGAAACAGGGCGATCGGTCTTGTATCATATTAGCAATGTACAGTTTGTGAAATGTTTAGTTCAGTTCGACGGGGACCAGATAATGGATGACAAACGGGGGTATCTACCGTCTATCCACTATTATTCGGCATCTTATCCTAAACATATCATCAACACATGCCTTCTAATAAAAAGAGGAAAATGTTTGTACTTTGTATGAGAATTTTAATTGTGACGTGTGCATCGTTCATATCTTTGTAGATTATGCATCCACTGCACGAACTGTTTTATGTCTACCAGAGTAGCGAATACTGGTGGGACCGAATATTGGCGTTGCTACGATATTACAATGATCTCGCAGTCAGTATCACCTCAACTCCTATGACAGGTAATTATAATAATTACCCAATCATCGAACAGTCAATAAGTATCTGGCTCCTATATCTATGTCCGAATACGATAATTACGGTAAATACGATAATTAGTTTTTATTTATACGCTTCATCAACTTTATCGTTGTTTTATGTGTTTGCATTAGTGTGACAAAACTGGCAGGAACTCCGAAGAAATTTGAAAAATAAATAACGATACGGAAACATGAACACTACACGGTTTGGCTAAGAGACCTATTACTGACCTGGCAAAATAACAATAATGTATAATCTTTTAAATGAATGTTTATTTCATTATTTGTAACGGGTATGTTTTAAACGTTGAATAATTGCCTATCGCGAGATGGTATATTGATATATTACATGGAAATATCCTCACTTTCTTTGATTATTACAGATAAACTGTTGGGGGAGAATGAGGACATTTTCATTAAAACGCCAAACCACCCATACAGCTATCCACACAATGCTTTCTGGTTATGGGACATGCGAGTTCCCGAAGGTCTCTCCGTGTTGGTCAATGTAGTGCGTTTCAACATAAACTCGGACGGAGACTTTCTCTTCTTCGGGGACGGTGTAGACAAGTTTTCTATCGGCGGTGACTTCTGTAACAAGTGGAAAAAATTCAGCGGTGTTCACGAACCGGAAAGCTTGGAAGCCCAGCTTACTCCGAAGACGTCGTCATTCAAGATTATTTTCAGCAGTAATGGTTACGATACAAGTACAGCGTTTTCCATACGGCTGCGGGCTTCCAGGCCCCAGAATATGCCTACATCTTCGCCATCGCGTAAGTATATTTTTCATCATATCGCATGGAACGAAGGGATTTCGTATTATTTTGAACGTTGTTATGATTTTTAAAACCGTTCACTACCTGGATCTTGATGGATGATCTATTTATTCCAAATCTCTTTACAATATACTTATTTGGACATCATTCTAGGTGCATAATATTTTATTGAGAAAGGAGTGCCCATTAGGTAACTCCCCAAGCCCGCCAATAGTGCTCTACTTTTAAACATTTTGGTAGTACATTATACAGATTGAGACATATTCCTACATCGTTTTGGTTTTTAGATCACTACTTTGTTCCTGAGGAATCCAGCCTCGTTTTCTCTACCGAAAGTGATGATTCCGTGAATCCAACGATAACTTTTGGCATAACGACCGCAGAATGGACTTCGCTGACTTTCAACACGTCACTGGATCACAGAATCGGCATATCCTTTGAACAACTTTGTTTCAAAGACGACAGCGAGGTCGTGGAGATCGCCGATGGATCTGTCATCGACAATGATACCAGACTAGCAAGATTTACCGGGAGCACCCGTCCCAGTGATGTAATATCTGTTAGTAACGCTGCCTGGATCAGGATTCACTTCCCAGATAGAAATAGACGTCTGCGCGTTCGGATGATTGTAACATCAGTGAATTATTCAGGTACGCGATACCACACCCACCCAATCTTATACATGTCTTCTCTTTTGCACGACTACACATTCTCTGTGGTTATGTTCCATAGTGCAGACAATCCTCTGCTGGTATATTGGTCAATTGATAGTAATCATATATTATAACATTTTCTATAAAAATAAAACAATATATAATTATTTTAAAAGGAATCAATAAATACATACAATGACGAACGAACAGGCCTTATTTTCTCAGTTAATTTCATCTTGATATTGATGTACAATGAAGACAAACTCTCCTTACAAATATTTATATAATATTTTGTTTTGCTGTATACAGAAGAGGTCCTAACTCTCGGACGACAGATGTTCAAATCATCTCCCCGCTTTCCTGACAGTTATCCCAATAATGCTTACACCATTTGGCATCTTCGAACTCCTGAAACGTACGTCTTCAGGATTCAGTTCGTCCAGTTCGCCACAGAGTTGGGTGCAGATGTTCTCCACATCGGGGAAGACGATGGAAGCTTCGCTGCAAGTTCATCGCGATGGAAGGAACTGAGCGGTAACCATGGCAATGGGCAGGCATCTTGGGATTTCACATCGAACAGCTCGTCTCTCACGGTAATCTTCACGAGCGATGGCCAAGACACTGCATCTGGGTTCTTGATCGGCTTCGAAGCAGGTATATGCACATCAATTGCAAGGGGTGATTAAGAGGAGAGAGAGGAGGGAGGGGCTGTCTGTTATGATACATAATAACAGTTCATGGCTAGATACTGCCCACTTCCGGGAAACCTTGACCTCATCTTTTCTCCTTAATCAGGAATAATGAATCTTAGGACTAACATAAAAGCAAGCATTACCATTTACATATTCCATGCTTTTCGCAAATTGTTCATGGAGCTTGTTTTGATTTATATATTTTAGTGAAACGCGAATTCCTTGTCACAACAACGTTAGAACCAGACTTCGTTGCTACGACCATGACAACCCTTTCATCTTTGAACCAAGTCATTTCCATCTCATCTGTTGACCCCCGGACAAGATTCAAGGATGAATTCGATGCCAATATGATCAGTGGGACGACAGACGCTTGGATAACGCACTCGGCAGAAGCTGGTACGAATATATCGGAAAATGTTGTTAAATTCTAGAGAAACCAACAGTTACACCAATATAACAAACTTGAAATTATGCACGTTTTCTCATTTTCCTTTATTTCTACTAGTGTGCAAAAAGGCACGCAAGCCTATATATTATGAATTTAAGTTTGTTTCATAAAAAAAAAAAATCATGTATCCTTATTTCACGTCTTGTATGATTCTCCCTCCCAAGATTTAAAACGAGTATCACAGTTACAAACATAACATAATTCTTTATCGAAAAATGTTTGTTTTTCAGCCTGGACCAAAGTTGGACTAACCAACTGGATCATAATTGCAGCGCTCTCGGTGACAACTGCCATTCTTCTGCTGGTCTTCACCCGATGGGCGCATCTGAAGCGGCGAAGACATCTACAACAGTTTGAACAGAGGGTGGGTACCTTTGGCTTTTTGAAAAGGGCACATGTGCTTTATTTATATTGAAATAATTATACAAATATTTTTGACCAAATACTTAACATGTTAAATGTTCAATTGATACTGAACAAGAGAATGTTTGTTAAATTTTCCCTCGGCTATGAACAAGAAGATCAGCAAATCGCTAAAAGAGATATCATTACTGTACTGTTTTGTTTCTTTATTTCAGGACTATTACGAAGTAACAAGGTCTCTACCAGATCTTCCTTCGGCATCTGGTGAAGGAATAGGACTACATCAAATCAGAGAAGGTATCCAGAATAATCCACTTGATAGTGACGGAAATCCAGATTTTATCTACTACGCAAAATCAACCTGTAACATCTACGAAGCTATTCCTGATTTCGACAGACTGCCAGAGATGTCTTGGAAAAGTGAATCGATAGGTACCAGCTCTGGTATCACCGGTAATTTATCTACATTCGGAAAAGTAGAAAATGGACAGAGTGGTTATGCACCAGTCCCTGATCCTCTTGCCATTAAAATAGAAAGAAAAATAACAGGAGAAGAAGGCACTGACAACGAGCAAGAATCACACAAGCCTCTGTCTGGAGGGAAGTCTCCAACAAATGACGATACGAAAAACATAGAGGCAATTCCCCCAGGCCAGGTTACAGATTTAAGGTCGGTTAGAGTCTTTGACGAAGAAGGATACCTCGTTCCACTAACGGAAGAGAGAAAGCTTGTGAAGATGGTTCAACAGTCTTTAAAGACATCCGTTAATATCGTCCCGTGTGGCATTTTTGACGTAAGCGATCGCCACACTGATGAAACTGACGACCCAGCACACCATGGATACGCAGCCCCAGATGAAATAGAGTTCCTTACAAGGAAGGATAGCTCCTTGTCTCAGACAAATGTAGTCATGAGAAACCTAGAGCCAAATCATCAAGACCCAGTTTCAGATTTGAGGTCGGTAAGAGTCGTTGACGACGAAGGATACCTCGTTCCACTAACGGAAGAAAGAAAGCTTGTGAAGGTGGTTCAGAAGTCGTCAAATGCATCCTTGAATGTCGTCCCCTGCGATAGTCTAGCCCGAAGCAGTCGCCACCCCGATGAAACTGACGATCCGTCACACCACGGATACGAAGCTCCAGATGATATGGATTTCCTAAAAGGGAAGGATCGCTCTGTTAAATCGAATACTATGGATACTGGCAAAGGCGAGTTACCCGTTGAAGATCTGTTCTGCGCTGAACCTCTTCAGCATACATACTTTACCGACGCTGATCCATTAGCTGAACCTCTGAAGGATGGCATGAATAGCGTGCCCGGTTTATTTGGAAGTGGAATTGATGATGAAGGCTATCTTGTAACGAGGAGAGACAAAGAAAGCAGCATGAAGACTCACTCTTCTTCCTCGAAATGCAGTGGTGGAGGAATATCAGATCCCGTTGGCCTGTGTCACACCTATCATGGTATGGGAGAACAATCACCTAAACATCATCAGCATGGTCAACGCGTCAGTAGCATAAAAAACAACGTCTTCCCCGTAAAGTTGCAGGAAGACAATACGACTGATACACAAGGGCTTCAGCACACCTACCACGATATGCAAGAACAATCATCTAACCATTTACATGATCAAGATGTCAGTAGCAGCAAAATCGACTCCTCCACCGTCAGGTTGCATGATGGCGGTATGACTGATTCAAAAGGGCTTCAACACTTCTATCATGATATGCGGGAAGAAACATCACACCATCCTCACAATCAAGGTATCAGAAACATCCAAACCAACTCCACCATTGACTTGCACGATGGCGGAGTGACTGATTCAAAAGGGCTTCAACATACCTACCACGATATGCAAGTACAGTCGTCTCAACATCCACATAATCAAGACACATACCTTAATGACGATGACTCAGATTTGCAAGCTATTCGTCATACCTATCATGATATGCGAGAAGAAACATCTCACCATCCTCACGATCAAGGTATCAGAAACATCCAAACCAACTCCACCATTGACTTGCATGATGGCGGTGTGACTGATTCAAAAGGGCTTCAGCATACCTACCACGATATGCAAGTACAGTCGTCTCAACATCCACATAATCAAGACACACACCTTAATGACGATGACTCAGATTTGCAGGCTCTTCGGCATACCAATCATGATATGCGAGAAGAAACATCTCATCTCACTCACAATCATGGTATCAGAAGGATCCAAACACATTCCGACGTGGATGTGCACGGAGACGGTGAGACTAAGCCACAAGGGCTTCATCATACTTACCATGATATGCGAGATCAGTCATCTCAACATCATCAACACGATCAAAACATACACCTTGATGACGATGATCCTGGGTTGCAAGGTCTTCAGCATACGTATCTTGATTTTGAAAATAAATAATTTGATTAATAGCAAAACAAAAAGTACTCTCATGAAACACAATACAGATTTGGGCGTTTCCCAAGGCCTTCGATATATATACCTATCTTGATCTCCTTGGAGATTTTTCCCAACTTCAATTATAAAATATCTTGCCGGACCACAAGACCACCGAACTAAACGAACATACATACAACTACAAGTTTCATAAAATGCAATCATTTTACAATAAGGCCACGTACGAAAATTAACGGTGACATCTTCACCATTTTAAATTAAAGGGGTAGTACAGTTTTGGTAAGGCTGAGCTTTAGTAACCCAAACCTGAACTTTTACATTACGAACTAATAGTCATATTAACTCCACCAAGCTTGAAATGTATAGAAAATAACAAACGACTAAGTACAAAGCCTGTTATCGTTCAAAAAGAGCCATTACAACACATGAGGGCGCTCTCTAAAAAAGCATTGGTTTCAACCTTTTTTCATACAAAATTATGCATGTGATGTTTTGTTGAAATAATGATTAAATAGTGAGATCATCAACAACTATTTAAAAAACTCTTTTGACATTTTTTGAAAAAGTGTAAGTATTTTTTAATAAAAAAAAAAAAAAAAAATCATCGAATAAATCTGGGGCCCGGATTTATTCCGATCGGATATATTTATTGATATTTCAGCCGTTTCTGAACCGATTTTGATCACATGAAGTTTATTCTGCCATTAAAATTGTATTCTCTTTCAAATTGAACACTCAGTTTTTCAATTATTTCGTGCAGCGCCCACTTTACCAAAACTGAACTACCCCTTTAATATTGCACGCAACAAATATGTATGCATTTTCTAATTCTAGTTGCATTTAAGGGGAGTATTGTTAATGTATAATTGATCATGAAGTGTAATGAATTTCCATAATGTTTATCATAAACATTAAAGGCAATATGAAATATCGTTATATCAATTGCATGTTGTTGTATACACTATACAGGGTGGCCCCCAAAAACCGGAACGGGGTACTTCCCAACAAAAAGTAACACAACGATTACTTCCATCGGATAGAGTGTCCTTTCCAGTGAAAAACGATACCAAGAACAGTAATTTTGGAGGAGTAGGTTTTGTTGTAGGACGTCTTAAGAGAGACCATGTCAGGTTTCCATTTTTTACCAAGTCACTGCCTGATAAATCGCACTTCCTGCCCGTAATAAAATCGCACAACTATGCCCATTCTCTCGAGACACAGCTGAATGCACACTAACAATGGCGCGCGTATTGCTCGTTTTTCAATGGCTATGACGAGCAGTGAGTGCGAATTATCAAGCACTGACTTGGTAAAAATTGACAAAAAAAAAAGGAACCTGACATGGTGTCACTCACAGCGCCCTAAAACAAAAAACTACACGACCGAATTGACTGTTCTTGGTATCGTCTTTCATTGGAAAAGACACCCTATCCGATGGACATAATCATGTTGTTACTATATTTTGGGAAGTGCCCCGTTCCGGTTTTTTGGGGCCACCCTGAATAGTATAGAGCTATAATTGAATGTAAAAGGCGTACTTATGTAAAAAAGACGTATACTAGTGGTTAGTTTGTTTTGACAGTGATGTACAGTATTAACGTTTTTGGAGAATAACAAATTGTGGAAAATGTATAATTGTATATAAGACATCTAGCTAGTTTTGACTGATCTTATAACATAACTATAGTGTACTTAAAATATATTGTCGATTATTGTATGTGAGTGATAGGATATTTAGTAAAAGATGCACGTATCTACTGATAAACAGCGCACACGTGTTGAGTTATGAAAACAGATATACTTGCACATAATAAAGTATCACTATCATGCGTTTTATTCACTAAAACTGTAATTGTGCTAATATATAGCTCGATTTTAGAAAAAGATATTGACTAATATAGGCAGTTCAATGAAAGATGGATGCGAACTATTACGATTTAACTTAAATAAGTCTGGTAAGATTATTAGTAATAATCATACAAGCCTGCTGTATACTTTCTCTTCGATTTGTTGAACGTGTGTAAATATAGATCGCGAAAGTACACATAGTGATACCACGCTGTTCTATTCTAAAGAAACATCCTACAAAAGAGCTAAAAAGGAATCATAGGAGAAAAGAGAAATTATGATAAATGTAGCTTATGTACATTAGAACATTAGATCCACCTCTTTTTTTCAGCACGATATAAGTGTCTGGAGTAATTTAATCCAGGTACTGATTTTAGATCACCAATATGTGTAAAGTTTAATCCAGGAAAAATATCCTAGGGTTAAATTTCAATTGATAGAAAATCATATTTACAGATATGGAATATTTTTGTGGCGTAGCTGTGCGGTGTGTATGCGTATGTGTGTGTGTGTGTGTGTTTTGTTTGAATTGTGTGTGTGAGTGTGTTATGGGAGGGGGCATGTTGTTCCCTTGTGAGAAATGTTGGCGAGCTCTTTGATCCCGTTTGTCATGATAAGTATGGGATCCCATATCCCTATTATGTGTTAGAGTTTGTACAGTATAATATTTATTTATGTTATCATAATTTATTGCAATGTTCTATGTTATAATATTCGTAAACCGCAATGTTCCAGTCTAGTTTCTTTTTGTTTTACATGTATAATGTAATGCTACTAATTTATGTGTTTCGCTAATGTTTAATTGGAAACTGATCACGATAAAGAAGGATTTTAAGTACTCTCACAATATCTTGTATTGTAATGTTAACATTAAATTGTAATGATGCGGTCACACAATTGTTCTAGTTTTGTCTAATTCATTGTTTTACTCGACATTTTATTTATCATGAAGATATAAAAATATGAGATAAGTGCACTTTACGACTGACCAACCGAGTCTAGGTTTTGGAGAGGAATATAAATTACATCATGGAGTATCACCAATCACTTCAACAGTTATTCGACCCTTTTGAAATGTGAAGGTTTAAACAGTAACATAAACAATATAAAGCAAACCACATATCTATAAGTGATCCAGTAACTGTAAATATTTCCAAAACGTGATACTTGAGACTTTGTAAGATTCTTGAAAATGATATGTCATATTTAATAGAAAAGGAATAATATTTACCTAGTGGAAAGCAAAGTAAATCAATGTCTGATTTTATGTGTGAAGTATCGAAATTCGAATACTACGTAGGATTTAGTATCCGATTCCGGATTGACTAATTCGAAAGCGTAACATTCAATCTAAAATATATCCATGATTAGGGAGACATTTGGAAAATCAGAACCCATTTCATTCTTCGTTTATAATAAGCCAAACAGCAAGGAACAAGCAAAGTGTGAAATCTTCCAGTGATTTTGGTTGAATTTTGGCAAAGTTAATGGATCACTTTAAAATCCGAATTAGACAAGTGTGTATGTCTTTCAACTGTCAACAAATGGTGCTGGGCGTGGTATGTGCGTTCGTGTGTGTGTGTGTGTGTGTGACGAAGTGTTGCAGCGGCGCACGAAACGTCGTGATCTTTTAGATCCCTTATTGACCATACATTGCGAGACAAACGAATATCACTATAGCGATATTATTTTCGATACTATATCCGCAATGAGTAATATATTTACTATAGGTTTTCCCGCTCAATTTCGCGATTGTGACAATCAAATTGATATAAGGAGCAGACGAATTCGCGCGATTTGCGATCGCCGTGTCAAAGCAGCATTCGAATTCGTAAATAGTCGTTCAAAATCATGTAGGAGCAAGTGTATTCGCACAAAGGGCATACCTTTTCATCAATGGGCATTCAAAATGGCATGTAGTTAATGCTGGCGCTACTGCAAATTCGCGAATTCGAATGCCCATAAATGAACTCTTGTGTCTATTCACGAAAGCGTATGCGTATGCATGAATTCGTTTGCACCTTTACGGAATTTGAAAGACCGATACCAACGATTACGCGGCAATGCGTGAATTTGAATGACCCTTAATGAATTCGATTGATAAAAGTGTAAAATTGAGCGGGAAACCTATATTAAAATAATATCATTACTATAATTATTATGATTATTATTATTATTTTGAAGGTGTGTGTGTGTGTGTGCGTGTGTGTGTGTGTGCGTGTGCGTGTGCGCGTGCGTGTGCGTGTGCGTGTGCGTGTGCGTGTGATAAAAAAAAAGAAAAAAAAGTGTGCGTGTGTGTGTGTGTGTGTGTGAGAGGGTAAGTGTGCGTGCATGTGTGTGTGTTTCCGTGTGTGTGTGTATGTATTTGATGGATTTCAACTCGGAGATGCCAAAACATCACCGCGAAGGGCGTCATTTCATTAATAATAACAGAACCCTGTATCAATCTACATGGCCGATAAGATAATCTGTAACTCACTCATTACGTCTGCAAAGCCTGCATGCTACGGAACATATTGTTATACAGGGTGGCCCCCAAAAAACGGAACGGGGCACTTCCCAAAATATAGTAACAACATTATTATGTCCATCAGCTAGGGTGTCTTTTCCAACGAAAAACGATACCAATTACCAAGAACAGTAATTTTGGTCGTGTAGTTTTTTGTTTTAGGGCGCTCTGAGTGACACCAAGTCAGGTTCCCATTTTTTTCGATTTAACACAATATTATCATCAAAAACGTTACAACCAATTCATGATCAAGGCGAAAATATATTTACAATAGATAGGTTTCCGTTTAGAACGTCACAATTTTCAGTTCCAAACAAAACAACAAATATTCATTAGTAAACTTGAACATCAAAGTACACCTCATTTTGCATTATGATTGGTGGTTTTACTTCTATCAGTATGTCTTGTCTTTACTTACAGTTCTCGAAACAACATATTGTTCAGAAAGCAAAACTCATCCAAGGAGTGATATTGACGGTTTTTTTTTTTTTTTTTTTTTTTTGGGGGGGGGGGGGGGGGGGAGTGGGGGAATTCTGGGTCTAAAAAAGGAAATACGTTTCTTTTAAACGATTTACATTCATGTAGTTCTAGTTTCATAATGTTCAAACTGCATCGGATGCCACCAGGCCCCACTTTTTGAGGGGGCATAGCATCCCCGCAAAAACACAGCAATCATTCCTATTTGGGAGGAAAATGCTTGTATTAACACAGAACAATGAAAAACAAACGAACATTTGTTTTCATAGACTACTCTCTGAAAACAAGAGCATAATTAGGCAAGTGCAAAACCCGATTAGTCCGAGTTTCATAGTCCTTAAATGAAAATTATGTTTAAACAAAATTATTTGTTGCGCGGATGTTTTTGGTCTCGCATGATTCAATTTTCTTTGGGTTTTGAAAAAGGGTTTGATGCAGATAGAGCGTAAACAAAAAACTGAATGTGTGTCGCTTCATGATATTGAATACATTAATGATGATAAGCCATAATGCCCATTTATATTTCATTCCGGCGGTAGAGGGGGGGGGGGGGGGGGGTCCAGCCTCCCCATGAAGCCCCCAATCCAAGCTGATCGTGCCTGCCTGCCCGCACCGGACGTTCATAATCGGAGTTTCGTGCAATGCGCCGGCGCGGAGTGATTTTTAACTGCTTTCCAGAGAATGCAGTTCGAGCGACCAACCACAATTGGATTCGATCCTTCAAGATGCGTGCTTCTACACCCTGTGCAGAAGAAGCTGTCTCTGAAATCGTCATAAGCTGATAGAACCTCTGATCGGCCAATGTAGATGTCTGTTAAAATGTTTGCTGACTATATTTCGGCTTGATTTGTATATTGACATATGTGTTTTTGTTAAGTCTGACATATACATTTATGATCTTTGGATCTTCAAACAAATATGTCATAAGCTGGTGTGATCTCTGATCGGCCGTGCTGGATGCGGTTTGGGTTTGATCTGCACAATCCTGCCCCATGTGCTATTGTTAATGATATATTCTATATGAATCAAATCATCCAGGCGTCCAGTGAGTTTAAAATTGTCAGTAAAAACTGTGAAGATGGCGAAGACAAGCTTGAGCTTGTTGCCACTTGCTGTTCTGTGGCTGACGACATTCTACAACCCATCGTCATGCCAGTTCCAAGGTAAGTGTTCTATTTACCATGTACACAATATCCGAATCATAAAATGAGGTACAAACGAAATTATACTGTGAAATCCTTTAGGTAGTTATATACCATGATTTCTTTCGTTTAATAAAGCGAGCATATTGTGGTTTAACGTTGTCAGTATTTGTTGTTTTCTTGTTCATTTCTAATTTTGGTATAACAATTTGTAATTTTGGCTTTTTAAACTAGAGCTTTGTTATTAGAGGTATTTCTAGAGCCGGTGGCCAATATGGCTCCTAGGTCTCGGCAATGCCGAAACGCCCGATTGCCGCGAACATTTGCAAACATGTCAAGTAAAGTGTATAGATTACTTTGGTTATTGTAGGGTTTTTTGTTGTTAGTTTATTGATTAACATGTTTTGATAGTTTTTGCAAATAAGGTAAAGAAATTACATTTGTAGCCAATTTTTGTTTTAATGACCACACCATAAGAATCTGGAAAATTTGGAAGAATCTGCATATTCCTCATGTTTTGAATTGTTTGTATACGTTCGTATGTATTCCTTGTTTTTTAACTTATTTATTTAATTGATGTTGTTTTTAAATTGTATTTCTTACTATTATTCAACTAGGTATTTTGAGCCCTACCTACCCAAAAAAAAAAAAAATGCAAACAAACAAACACTTAAAATGGAAACAAGACCAAATATCCAGTGTTTTATCTCTCTTTACGACGATCAAATTTCCTTGTGTTGTAAACAAATCAAGAAACTTAGACATTTTCGGGCTGACATGTAATGAAAAAAGGAAAAATTACATCGTAACAGGTCTGATTTGTGGAATTTCGGGTTTTTAAAGATGCGCGAGACTTGATAGAAAAACCCACAAAGTGGCCTGGCGACGTCTTCACGCGTTGCCTAGCAATCGGAACATTGCGGAGGGGGCACTGTGGCCCCCGGCTCTATTGTGGTTAACAAAAGACAATTTGCGAACCGAAAACATTTAACGAAAATTATACGAATACAGCAAAGTATGAGGGAACCGCTAGAACTCCAATTCGATTTCGAGGATTTGGACAATGTTACTACGTCTCTTTAAGCCAAATAAAAGTATATTGGGAAATGCCTCACACACAAAATATGAAAAATCACCTGCCATGTGAAAGAATGTATCATAACTCATCTGTTAATATATATATTTGAAGGAAAAAAATTCTTAAAAATTGAATATTTGAGCAATAAAATGTTCACAATAAAAAACTTTTAACCAAAATTCAACATAAAACACTGCGTTCAAAAGCTATGCAAGCGCACTTGTGGGCGGCATGCGGGCGGAGTGGGGCGAACAAGAAAAGAATTTAGGCCCAATTTCAGCGGTATGCTGACGGCGTGAATTGAAGTTTCAATCAATATGTCTGCATTTAAAGGGATAGTTGAGTTTTGGTATAGAGAGTACAGTTTTGATCAAAGTGAGTTTTAGTAACCGAAACCTGCACCATTATATTACAAACTAATATTTATAACTTCATCGTGCCCGAAATAAATACAACATTACATTTGAAATTGTCGCATAGTCATCAATTATTAATTTTATATATCTGCTGATTAAAAACTAACCGAATTCTGTTTTTTATATGATGGGAAATATTTGAAAAATTGAGAAAGTTCTGGTATTATGAACTATTATTGTGAAAATTATTATATTTAGTTAATAATACGATATTTATACACAATTAATACAACATAATGAAATGGTATGGAAATAATGCAATATAACAATAACGTTATGTATATTTATAACAAAGTTATTTTAATTTTTCCGTATATTGTTTTGCAGAACACTACTTTCTCGAAGATGACAGCATCATTACTTTGACGACAAGTGACTTGAGCAACGCTTTTGGGGCTGGAGACTATAAACCACTGTGGACATTCAACACGACTGAGGACAGAAGAATCCTGTTCGAATTTAGTTCATTTTTTTTTGGTTGGAGGACATCTTATGGCCAGAGATATTATAATTTTTTGGAGATTGGCGATGGCCTGTCAAGTGGAGAAGACACGCGCTTGGTTCGGTTTGAAAAAGACGCTCTACCCAACGATGTATTGTCCATATCTAATGATGCGTGGTTACAGGCGACGTCACGGCAGATACACTAAAACATGGCCTCTACAAGGCGAGCGTTTTCTGCAGTCTTTATTGAAACATATACATGGGCAATATACATCCTTGTTGTGATCTCAGAATTAACATTCTCGCAAAACGTTCATAAAGGATTTAGTAGGAAAAAACCCCGTTTTATAACCCGTTATGTTAAGAAATTTAGCGCATGATTCAAACCGAATATTGAAAGAACAATGTTAGTTTGGGGTTCCCCTTAAATGAGTTAATACATGGTCATCATTAAGATGTTCAAATCATTGACACCTTGGGTTTACTGTGTGGCATCTATCATTATAATCTTGGAGTAAAACCATATTTCATTTTCTCTAACACGAAGTGCTTGTGGTTGGTCATGTACACATTAGCAACGTACAGTTTGTGACACGTGTAGATCAGTTAGACGGGGACCAGATTATGAATGACAAACGGTATTCCGGGTATATACCGTCGATCCACTAATATTCGGCATCGGAAAGTACAAATGTCGTCAAAATAATGCCTTCGAATTGAAGTCGGAAAATGTGCATAATTTGTATGGAAAGCTTCAGCGCGATATTTGCATCGTTAACATGGTTAATATCTGTGTAGATTATGCATTCACTGCACTGAATGTTCCATTTCTACCTGATTATCGAATGTGCTGGTGGGACCGAATATTGGCGCTGCTACGATATTACAATCTGAGACTCGCAGTCACCTCAACTCCTGTGGCAGGTATGCGATAATCACAAGATATTAGATGTACACAATCATAGAGAATTCATAAGTCAAAAGGTGTATATTCTGCTCTATCATGACTAATCCATATATATATTGTAAACAAATATGGTCATAATATTATTTACCAGGAATAAATTGAGAGTTGTAACTTTTATATATTAATTTAGTGATTGCACACAATTATCTTGCAAACGTAACTATCGATTACAATATTACAATATAATATTTATTTTTAATGAATATTTGTCTATTAAAGGTATATTATATACTAAAGTTGAACGCCTCTATCATGAATATAGGCCTACTTCTTTAGTTCGTTAGATGTATCATTAAATAAACATACAATTTCTTTCGTTAATTACAGATAAACTGCTGGAGGAGGGCATTGATTTTTCCATCAATACGATCAACCACCCAAACAACTATCCACACAATGCTTTCCAATTATGGGACATGAGAGTTCCCGAAGGTCTGTCTGTATTGGTCAATGTGGAGCGTTTCAATACAATACAAGGCCAAGATTTCCTCTTCTTTGGGGACGGTGTAAGCACGTTTTCGATCGGCGGTGACTTATGTAACAAGTGGAAAAGGTTCAGCAGTGTTCACGAACCGGAAAGCTTGGAAGCCGAGCTTACTCCAAAGGCGTCGTCATTCAAGATAATTTTCAGCAGTAATGGTTACGTTACAAGTACAGGGTTTTCCATATATATGCGTGCTTTCAGGCCTCAGTATAAGTATACTCCTTCGATTACGACTCGTAAGTATCCCTGTCAATATAATGCATATAATGTCATATTTGGAACTTAACTCCGATTTAAAACCATTTTCATCACCATAATTATCATCATTATTACAAAAAGAATCAAATTAATGAAGCCTATTAAAATCACAAAATGAAAATAGTGCATACAGTTATGTATTTATTTTCCAATTCCTATACAAGATACTTATTTGGGCATCATTATAGGTGCATAATATAGGTTTTCTTGTCCAATTTCGTAAACTTTTCATTCGTATTGATATTCGGTTCATTAAAATTCGCGAAATTAAGCTGAAGGCTTACAATTGTCGTTCAAAATTGTATTTCCTTCATTCTACTTAGCTCTTCGCTCAAGTGATTTAGCACAATATATCATTCAATTTAAAAAGCACGCTATTAGCATTCAATTCGCCAACAGAATTCACGGAAGGCGGTATTACGTAATCACGAATTATCTCGCTTTAAATTGAATGACAATTTTACGAAATAGAAACACGTTTTAAATCGAATGCAAACAAAATGTTTTTGAATGATCGTGCTTTTTCAAATTCAAATGCTAAAAAACGAATTTGTACTACAAAATACAGCTGCGGTGAAATTATCGGCGAAATTGAATGCACACAAAATGAATTAGTGTGGCCAACTTACGAAATTGACCAAGAAATCCTATATTATATTATATTAACACAGGAGTATGATAATTTGTATGATAAGTTTAAATATGAAGTTGGAATTTTTATGTTTTTATGTTTTAAAGGTTTACTACCAGATTCACTTCTGGGCAATTCCAAGCAAACATTGACATAACCACTGATTTTTCAAATTCGTTGTACCATAACAAATTTGGTATCAAATGAAAGCTAAAAGATTGAACTTTCCAAAAATGTATTTTGTTTGTGAAAAAAAAAATTAATAGTAAATATATAATCCATTGCGGATATAGTATCGGAAATAATATCGCTAATGATATTCGTTTGTCTCGCAATGTCAAACTAGGAATCTAAACGATCACGACGTTTCGTATGCTACTGCAATACTTTGTCAAATGATAATATCGAATGTAGACACTCGGCTTTTTATGCTCTACCGTGGCTCCCAACATCACAATCTCGCATGAGCGATTGCGTTCCTGATAGGTCGACAACGGAACACGCCGATTGGCCGATGCACACGGGCAAACAACTAATCAACGGGACACTGGATCGGCCCGCCTAACGAAACAGCGTACGATACGTCGCCACGACACTACCCCGACCAACCGGCCCCCAACGGTTGATGCCAAACCCACGGTAGAACCCTCCTAGCCATCTTCTCGCTACAACGCTCATATCTACGTATCAATTTCAGGGCAGGGTGCCCGTATGTTCAATCAATAATAGTAAATATATAATCCATTGCGGATATAGTATCGGAAATAATATCGCTAATGATATTCGTTTGTCTCGCAATGTCAAACTAGGAATCTAAACGATCACGACGTTTCGTATGCTACTGCAATACTTTGTCAAATGATAATATCGAATGTAGACACTCGGCTTTTTATGCTCTACCGTGGCTCCCAACATCACAATCTCGCATGAGCGATTGCGTTCCTGATAGGTCGACAACGGAACACGCCGATTGGCCGATGCACACGGGCAAACAACCAATCAACGGGACACTGGATCGGCCCGCCTAACGAAACAGCGTACGATACGTCGCCACGACACTACCCCGACCAACCGGCCCCCAACGGTTGATGCCAAACCCACGGTAGAACCCCCCTAGCCACCTTCTCGCTACAACGCTCATATCTACGTATCAATTTCAGGGCAGGGTGCCCGTATGTTCAATCAATAATAGTAAATATATAATCCATTGCGGATATAGTATCGGAAATAATATCGCTAATGATATTCGTTTGTCTCGCAATGTCAAACTAGGAATCTAAACGATCACGACGTTTCGTATGCTACTGCAATACTTTGTCAAATGATAATATCGAATGTAGACACTCGGCTTTTTATGCTCTACCGTGGCTCCCAACATCACAATCTCGCATGAGCGATTGCGTTCCTGATAGGTCGACAACGGAACACGCCGATTGGCCGATGCACACGGGCAAACAACCAATCAACGGGACACTGGATCGGCCCGCCTAACGAAACAGCGTACGATACGAAAATTAATTTTCAGTTATTTTCACAAAACATTCAATTAAATATTAAGCATAAAAGAACTGCGAAAAGGAGTTTTCATAACATTTTATTTCAGTGTTGATAGGATCATTGCTTCAATTTTTCAGATGAATATCAATTTCGTCATTTTTACTCTTCGTTCCGCTTCAGTGACTGTCTCATTCACAATCATTAATATGTCACGGCGTTACACTAAAAACATATATTTTTAATATTTCTGGAAAAATATGAATGGGAATGAAATAATTTTTTGTTTTCTCTGTATTAGCCCATAGGGCTATAATATGCATGCTGAATAGCAGCATTATCTTTTACCACTTATTAATATAATCAATATCAATTTGGTCACGGCGTTACGTT
This sequence comes from Echinarachnius parma, assembly GCA_037951105.1. Taxonomy (NCBI): domain Eukaryota; kingdom Metazoa; phylum Echinodermata; class Echinoidea; order Clypeasteroida; family Echinarachniidae; genus Echinarachnius; species Echinarachnius parma. Next base: position 60,714 of record JBAMJV010000869.1, on the reverse strand, counting down.
TTGTGTAACGCCGTGACGCTACCTACTGGATTCCCATTGACATAACACAGTAGACATAATCAAATAGTGTAAGATATTTTGTGTAGGTATGCTTGGGCATTGCTCATGCTATAATTATATAAATAGGGTCAGTTGATAATGTTTCCATCTCAAAGTTACCTGAGTCATGTATGTGTATGGGTTGTATGTCCGTCTGTCTGTATGTGCATCTGTACATCAGTGTTCTTTTTTTTGCAATATCTCAAGAATCGTTGGATGGTATGCGTCCAATGAAGTATATGACCTGATTAGGGAATGGGGTCATGGGAGGTCATAGGTCAACAGGTCAAAATATTGTGTTTTTTTTTTTGTTCTCACAATTAAGTTCCAGAATCAATGTTAGAAAGAGTACTGTAGGTAAAAGACAATTTTCTGAAACTGTTTGGGGCACAGGTCAAAGGTCACTCGGATAATTACCAATTCAAAAACAAACATTTACTAACTCTGAAATCATGTTACATGAAACAAATCACTTGCAAATATGCACTGTGCAGACCAAAAATTAAACATTTGTATTTTATTTTGAGAAACAGGGTCAAAGGTCAGATGTCAAAGGTCTCATATTTCGTTGTTACATTTAAGTATGTATTTTGGTTTTAATATTTGATGGTTCCATTAACTAACTTCTGAAATAGATAAGAATTCAATTATGTCCTAAAATATTTTTTTGATCAATAGAGGGCGCTGTGCTGCAAATTTGTGTCATGCGGATGATCATTTAATAGCATCTTGGTTATATCACCCATTCATCTAGTTCTTTATTGATTCTTGATCACTACATTAAAATTATATCATATTATTCATCTCTTTAATATCTCCCATATATTTAACATGTACAATTCAGAGGTCACGGCGTTACAGTCACGGCGTTACAGTGCATAGATACATTTATGATATCATATTTACTATGAGCATTGGATTTTTTCTACATTTTTATTTGGATGTTCTAGCTTGATGTCTAGTACAAAGAATCAATGTGACAAAAGTGCAAAATGTTCCTGTAGTTCACAGAGTTTACTTAGTTTCTTAGCATGTAAGAAACCCATGTCTTTTTGCCGTCACGGCGTTACGGCAGATATTGATATTCATAATTAATAATTTATTGGGAATTTTGGTTTTCTTGCCTATTGTAAATTATTGGTAGGATAGTGGTTACAGATGCATATCAAAAGTTGGTTCTAGATATTTAGATTTTATGAGTTATTTGGACTTTCATTGTGAGAAACACCCTCTGACCGTCACGGCGTTTGCTTGGAATTGCCCTTCTGTCATGTTTTCATTGAATTGCAATACTCATTCCTATGCCACTAGAAATGCCGCAAATTTCCATTTACCTCCAATACGAACTAATTTGTCTCATAAATCCATTTTCTTTAATGGTCCAATACTTTGGAATTCCTTTCCTGAATTTATACAAAAATCGTGTTCATTGAACTCTTTTAAACGTAACTTAAAACAATATCTTAAAACTCCTTTTCCTGTATAATAATACTTTTAACTTGATATACATGTATGTTCCCTTAGGTTGGTGTTGTTGTTGTTGTTGTTTTTTCTTTTCTTTTTTCTTTCTATGTTGTAGTTATACAAAATTAATCTTTTAAATTTGTAGTATTTTAAAATATAATTCCAGGGTCAGCCGTTTATAAGGATTTATTTTCTTTCTGGCCGCCACCCACTCAAAATGTACCCTTTTTTATACTATTATGTAAATTATTGTAGTATGTGTTTTGTCGTTATACATGTTTCAATTGTATTTTTGTATTTTTCATGAGTAAAATAAACTGGAAATGAAATGAAATGAGTACCCATTAGGTAACTCCCCAAACCCGCCAATAATGCTCTTCTGTTAAAGCCAAATGACAGTGTTGGGAAACGCCCCACACACAAATAATAGAATGAACATGTGAAAGAACATATTTTTTACTAATATGGGATTATAACAATCTGGCCAAGAAACCGCCTATTAATTGATATATTTGCAATTTAGAAAGACAAAAAATATTTGGTTATATATGGAATGCATTGTCCCCAACATTAGATATTTTTAAAAGAAAGTTGAGGACGTATTTGTTTGTGTTGTATATAGGTTATTGAAGAGGTTGTAAAGCGCATCGATCAGTTGTTTTTTTTTATTGGAAATGCGCTATATAAATATAAATTATTATTATTATTATTATTATTTGGTAAAAGATCGATATCGCCAACCTGGATAACGCCGACGGTTTTAATTTGAAATATTCGTCCGCACATTATATGGAAAGCACACGCAAACCCCGCCACGCGTGACAGATCGACGACGGAACAAGCTAGGAACATTTCGCCCAATCTAATCGGTTATGGTTCATATATTACCACATAAACCTCTTTTATACTATTTCAACCATGTTGCTGAACCTTTCTTTCTTCTATTTCGATTGCTTACAGCGCATAGAGACATATGTGATATGCGCGTAATAAATACCTTATTATTATTATATTATTTGTTTGGCCAATTGAGTGGACTTTCGTAATTGTCCCAATACTGCTCTATAGCTTTTGGTTTACATTGAGACATATTCCTACATTGTTTTTTAGATCACTACTATGTTCCTGAGAAATCCAGCCTCGTTTTCTCTACTGAAAGAGATGATTCCATTAATTCAACGGTAACTTTTGGCACAACAATCGCAGAATGGATTTCGCTGACCTTGAACACGTCGCTCGATCACAGAATCAGCATCTCCTTCGAACACCTTTGTTTCAAAGATGACAGCGAGATCGTGGAAATCGGCGATGGATCTGTCATCGACGATGATACAAGACTGACAACATTTTCCGGGAGTACACTTCCCAGTAATGTAATAACTGTAAGCAACGCGGCATGGATCAGGATTCGATTTCCAAACAGAAAAAGACTTCTGCACGTTCGGATGATTGCAACATCCGCGAATTATTCAGGTACGCGTACCACTCCCCAAATATTCTGGTTGTCTTATCTTTTTTTGTAAAGTTGATCGTTTTCTGTATATTTTGAAATAATGTCCTGAGGTTAATTTTCCTCGTGCAGAAAGGGATCATTATCCACTTCTTGGCATTGTTCAAATGATAATAACCATAATATCGTGATAATTGTTGAATATTACATTATTAGATTACCAACTACCAGGTTTTACTTTCTCAACCAACGTCGTCGTGACATGTACGGTGCACAATGAACAACTGTTCTAATAAATATTTACACATTTCTGTGATTGCTTTATACAGTAGAGGTCCTAACTCTCGGAAAACAGGTGTTCAAATCCTCTGCCCGCTTTCCAGGCAGCTATCCCAACAACGCCTACACGATTTGGCATCTTCAAGCGCGTGAAACTTTCTTCGTTGGGATTCAGTTCGTCCAGTTCGACACGGAGTTGGGGGCAGATGTTCTCCATATCGGGGACGATGATGAAAGATTTGCATTAGGTTCATCGCAATGGAAGCATCTAAGTGGGAACCGTGGCAACGGGCAGAAACCCTGGGATTTCACATCGAGCAGCTCGTCTCTCACGGTGATCTTCACGAGCGATGGCCAAGACACTGCATCCGGGTTCTTGATCGGCTTCACGGCAGGTAAGCCATGTATGTTGAGGCATGGTTAGGGGCGATTAGGAGGAGAGAGTTAGGGCAATTTTCCTGACAATTAATGGCCTCATACTCCTCACTTCCGGGAAATCTTGACCCTTCCCTTTGTCCCCTAAATACGGAATAATGAACCTTCGTACTCACATATAAAAAAAACATTGACATCTACATATTCCATGCATTGGCATGCATGCTTGTAAATGTAGCTTATTCTGATTTCGACATTTTCCCATGTATATATACAGTAGAAAAAGGCGAATCCGTTGTCGGAACAACGTTTCAGCCAGACTTCGATGCACCATCAAACCAAGGCGTGTCTATCTCATCTGTTGAACTCTGGTCTAGATACAAAGACACAAAAAACGCTCGGACAACAAACTCTGCAGAAGCTGGTAGGAATATATCTTAAATCGTTATTAGTATTAACCATTATAACTTGATACTCTACCGTGGTGAACCCGGGAGTTTTCCAGGTTATACGGAAATTTACCTTAATAATAGGTATGCTATATGCCATGTACAAATAGCAATACTTGAACAGTGAGGCCAGTTTTAAGTTAAACAAACTTGAAATGATGAACCGTTTCGTATTCCTCGTTTCTTCTGGTACGCAACCAGACACGAAGGACTACGTATATTATATGAAGTTAAACCTTGTATATTGCATCTTTCTCGATTATTCAATTATTTTCCCTACTAAGGTTTTAAAAACGAGTATTTCAGTCACACAAACATTTCCTAATTGAAGATTGTTCACATTCGCAGTGCATAATATTTCTTTTTCTCAGCCAGGACCAAATTTGGACTAACCAACTGGATCATAATTGCAGCGCTCTCTGTGATAACTGTCATTATTCTACTCACATATAAAAAAAAACATTGACATTTACATATTCCATGCATTGCATGCTTGTAAATGTAGCTTATTCTGATTTCGACATTTTCCCATGTATATATACAGTAGAAAAAGGCGAATCCGTTGTCGGAACAACGTTTCAGCCAGACTTCGATGCACCATCAAACCAAGGCGTGTCCATCTCATCTGTTGACCTCTGGTCTAGATACAAAGACATGAAAAACGCTCGGACAACAAACTCTGCAGAAGCTGGTAGGAATATATCTTAAATCGTTGTTAGTATTAACCATTATAACTTGATACTCTACCGTGGTGAAGCCAGGGGTTTTCCAGGTTATACGGAAATTTACCTTAATAATAGGTATGCTATATGCCATGTACAAATAGCAATACTTGAACAGTGACGCCAGTTTTAAAGGGACTTTAACATTGTCCAAATCCTCAAAATAACATTTTAATTCTAGCGATTCCCTCATACCTTGTTGTATTCGTATTACCAATAAAATCATGGGACAGGTTTCGGTTTTTCAAATTTCCCTTTCGTTACAAAGATATGTACGATCGAAGTATTCAGATAAGAAAAACTCCCCCGGAGTTTTTCTTACCGTGTACAAAGTGAGTGCAGTGAGTTAGTGACTATCACTTTTGCATTTTCGCTCATTACTTGGCCATGCAATGTCCATTTGACTTGAAATTTTCACACAGTACCCTGTGGACATATGAGATAACAACAATATACATTGCTTTAACCATTCATCACTTTTTGCACTTGTCAACAAAGTTACTACATCTCTTTAAAGGGATCTAGTAACTTTGTTGAGATGTGCAAAAACTGATGAATGGTTGATGCAATGTATACTGTTGTTATCTCATATGTCCTCAGGGTATTGTGTGAAAATTTCAGGTCAAATGGACAATGTATGGCCAAGTAATGAGCGAAAATGCAAAGTGATATTGGGTGATATTCACCAACTCACTGCATTCACTTTGTACAGGGATGAAAATCTCGCCCGGAGATTTTCTTATCTAAATACTTCAATCATACATATCTTTGTAATGAAAGGGAAATTTGAAAAACCGAAAGCTGTCCCATGATTTAATTGTTAATACGAATACAACAAGGTATAAAGGAACCGCTAGAATTACAATTTTATTTTGAGGATTTGGACAATGTTACTAAGTCCCTTTAAGTTAAACAAACTTGAAATGATTAACCGTTTTGTATTCTTCGTTTCTTCTGGTACACAACCAGACACGAAGGACTACGTAGATTATATGAAGTTAAATCTTGTATATTGCATCTTTCTCGATTATTCAATTATTTTCCCTACTGAGGTTTTAAAAACGAGTATTTCAGTCACACAAACATTTCCTAATTGAAGATTGTTCACATTCGCAGTGCATAATATTTCTTTTTCTCAGCCAGGACCAAATTTGGACTAACCAACTGGATCATAATTGCAGCGCTCTCTGTGATAACTGTCATTATTCTACTCACATATAAAAAAAACATTGACATTTACATATTCCATGCATTGCATGCTTGTAAATGTAGCTTATTCTGATTTCGACATTTTCCCATGTATATATACAGTAGAAAAAGGCGAATCCGTTGTCGGAACAACGTTTCAGCCAGACTTCGATGCACCATCAAACCAAGGCGTGTCCATCTCATCTGTTGACCTCTGGTCTAGATACAAAGACATGAAAAACGCTCGGACAACAAACTCTGCAGAAGCTGGTAGGAATATATCTTAAATCGTTATTAGTATTAACCATTATAACTTGATACTCTACCGTGGTGAAGCCAGGGGTTTTCCAGGTTATACGGAAATTTACCTTAATAATAGGTATGCTATATGCCATGTACAAATAGCAATACTTGAACAGTGACGCCAGTTTTAAAGGGACTTTAACATTGTCCAAATCCTCAAAATAACATTTTAATTCTAGCGATTCCCTCATACCTTGTTGTATTCGTATTACCAATAAAATCATGGGACAGGTTTCGGTTTTTCAAATTTCCCTTTCGTTACAAATATATGTACGATCGAAGTATTCAGATAAGAAAAACTCCCCCGGAGTTTTTCTTACCGTGTACAAAGTGAGTGCAGTGAGTTAGTGACTATCACTTTGCATTTTCGCTCATTACTTGGCCATGCAATGTCCATTTGACTTGAAATTTTCACACAGTACCCTGTGGACATATGAGATAACAACAATATACATTGCTTTAACCATTCATCACTTTTTGCACTTGTCAACAAAGTTACTACATCTCTTTAAGTTAAACAAACTTGAAATGATTAACCGTTTCGTATTCTTCGTTTCTTCTGGTACACAACCAGACACGAAGGACTACGTAGATTATATGAAGTTAAATCTTGTATATTGCATCTTTCTCGATTATTCAATTATTTTCCCTACTGAGGTTTTAAAAACGAGTATTTCAGTCACACAAACATTTCCTAATTGAAGATTGTTCACATTCGCAGTGCATAATATTTCTTTTTCTCAGCCAGGACCAAATTTGGACTAACCAACTGGATCATAATTGGAGCGCTCTCTGTGACAACTGTCATTCTTCTACTGATCTTCACCCGATGGGCGCATCTGAAGCGGCGAAGACGTCTACAGCAGTTTGAACAGAGGGTGGGTAACTTTAATTTATTGAAAAGGGCACATGTGCTATATTTATATTTAAATAACTATACCAATATTTTGACCAAATACTTAACATAGATGTTCAATTATTACTGAAGAAGATAATGTCTGTTCATTAGATTACTCCAAGTTGCAATATTATGTAATACTTTACATTTTCCCTCGGCTATGAACAAGAAGATCAGCAAATCGCTAAAAGAGATATCATAACTGACTGTTTTGTTTCTTTATTTCAGGACTATTACGAGGTAACGAGATCTCTTCCAGATCTCCCATCGGCATCCGGTGAAGGAATAGGACTACGTCGCTTTAGTGAAGATATCCAGAGTATAAATAACCCACTTGATACTGAGGGAGATCCAGACTTCACCTACTACGCAAAATCAACCTGTAACATATACGAAGCTATTCCTGACTTCGACAGACTACCAGAGATGTCTTGGAAGGGTGAATCTGTAGGCACCATATCTGGCGTCATCGGTAATTTATCCTCATTCGGAAAAGGAGCGGATGAACAGGATGGCTATGCACCAGTGCCCGATCCTCTTGCCATTAAAATGCGAGAAGTAACCGATCACCATGATGACACCAAACGGGATTCACGCAAGCCTCTGTCTGGAGGGAAGTCTCCAACAAATGACGATACGAAAAACCCAGAGGCAATTCCTCAAGACCAAGCTACAGATTCAAGGTCGATACGAGTCTTTGACGACGAAGGGTACCTCGTTCCACTAACGGAAGAGAGAAAGCTTGTGAAGGCATCCGTGAATATCGCCCCGTGTGACATTTTCGACGTAAACAATCGCCACACTAACGAAACTGACGACCCAGCACACCACGGATACGCAGCCCCAGATGAAATAGAGATCCTTACAAGGAAGGATAGCTCCTTGTCTCAGAAAAATGTAGTCATGAGAAACCTAGAGCCAAATCACCAAGACCCAGTTTCAGATTTGAGGTCGGTAAGAGTCTTTGACGACGGAGGATATCTCGTTCCACTAACGGAAGAAAGAAAGCTTGTGAAAGTGGTTCAGAAGTCGTCAAAGGCATCCTTGAATGTCGTCCCCTGCGATAGTCTAGCCCGTAGCAGTCGCCGCCCCGATGAAACCGACGATCCGTCACACCACGGATACGAAGCTCCAGATGAAATGGATTTCCTTAAAGGGAAGGATCGCTCTGTTAAATCGAATACTATGGATACTGACAGAGGCGAGTTACCCGTTGAAGATCTGTCCTGCGCTGAACCTCTTCAGCATACATATTTTACCACCGGAGATCCATCAGCTAAACCTCCGAAGGATGCCATGAATGACACACCCAATAACTTTGGAAGTGGAATCGATGATGAAGGCTATCTTGTACCGAGGGGAGACAAAGATAGCAGCATGAAGACTCACTCTTCTTCCTCGAAATGCGATGCTGGAGGAATATCAGATTCCATTGGCCTGTGTCACACCTATCATGATAAGCGAGGACAATCACCTCAGTGTCGTCACGATCAAGACACACACCTTAATGACGATGACTCAGATTTGCAGGGTCTTCAGCATACCTATCGCGATATGCGAGAAGAAACATCTCATCTTACTCACAATCAAGGTATCAAAAGCCTCCAAATTGAATCCTCCGCCGTTTACTTATATGATGGCGGATTGACTGATTCCCAAGGGCTTCAGCATACCTACCATGATTTGCGAGAAGAAACATATCATCTTCCTGACGATCAAGGTATCGGAAGCATCCAAACCAACTCCATCGTTGACTTGCACGATGGCGGTGAGACTGATTCTCAAGGGATACAGCATACCTACCACGATATGCAAGTACAGTCGTCACAACATCCACGTAATCAAGACACACACTTTAATGAAGATGACTCAGATTTGCAGGCTCTTCGTCATACCTATCATGATATGCGAGAAGAAACATCTCATCTTACTGACAATCAAGGTATCAGAAGCATCCAAACACGCTCCGACGTAGATTTGCACGATGGCGGTGAGACTAGCTCACAGGGGCTTCAACACACCTACCATGATATGCGAGAGCAGTCATCTCAACATCATCAACACGATCAAAACCTACACCATGATGACGATGATTCTGGGTTGCAAGGTCTTCAGCATACGTATCTTGATTTTGAAAATAAATCATTTGATTTCTAGCAAAACAAAAAAGTCACACGAGCAATGAAAACTAACGGGTTTCAGGGACGAACAGCGCACTCGGGTTTTCTACAGCTCAGTCGGTATAAAGAGCACCGGTCTAGCAATCCGGAGGTCTCGGGTTCGAATCCCGTTGGAAACCCAGTTTCTTTGCTCCTTTTCATCCATATTATATATTTATGGTCAGTTTCTCTATATGTTTGAATTAAAACAAAAAAGTAATCTACTCTCATGAAACACAATTCAGATTTGGGCGTTTCCCAAGGCCTTCGAAATATCTACCTACTTTGATCTCTGATGTCCTTGGAGATTTTTTCCAACTTCAAATTATAAAATATCTTGCCGGACCACAATAATTACTCTTTTTAATTGAAATATAGTAATATTGAAGTGTTGATTCCCAAAACATTCTGCACACAAACTATGATGTGCAAAACCAACTGCTACATTACAAATTACGAAAGCAAAAGCAACAAATGAGTCTGCTTTCCAAATACCTCACTGTTAGGACATCAGCGGACCTAGCTTCTGCTCTGAGTTCAGTTGCAGATGGTGGGAGGTTCATTACAAAGTTACATTATTCCCTATGGATGATGAAATTCAGCTAAAGAAATTAGCGTGAATATGAACTAGGTTATCAGATTGAAGACTTAGACTATGATGATCGTCGTCCAGCGGTTCACAAAGATCTCCCTATGTCAAGTCCAAATTTGCCCAGTTTGTTTCGAAGACCCCAGAGGGCAGAGGGGCGTACCTATAAGCCAAATGCCCACTGTGCGATTTGCGCCTAGCGATCTAAAGAGATCTTACCAGAGTGGGAGCGATCCCCTGAGATCCGTAGAAAAGTCGCCTAGTGGGCACCCAACGGTCGCACCTGATCGCCGTAACTCGCGTCCGCAGGGGTGGTGTCGGTAGCGGTCGCCGGGTTTTCGACATGTTCAAAAATTTGGCGACCTCCGGCTTCGGTCGGGCACACTCGCAAGCAGAATCGCACAGTGAGCACGCCCAGATCGACCTCGATCGCATTCGCGGCGAACTGGTGCGATTCACACAGATCCGAGGTCGCTATCAGTTCGCGCTAATTTGCAGGCGGAAATCGCACAGTGGGCATTGGGCTAGCGACCTCGAAATCGCACCAGTTAGCCGTGAGTCAGCCTGATTTCATTGCGTACGCGATCTTTTCAGTGTCGACCATGCGATCTATCCCGATCTCTTTGCGATCTCACGGCGACTTCCCCTGGGAAATGCCTTGGCCCCATTTCCACGCATGCGTGCATGGTCGAGGAATCAGCCAGGAATTGGTCACGCTTGCTTGATTTTATATCATCATCTGCTTTTTGAGTTTTTTGAATGTGTGCGATCCGGCCCGACATGCGATCGAGGCCGTTCTGGGCGTGCTCACTATGCGATTATGCTTGCGAGTGTGCCCGACCGAAGCCGGAGGTCGCCAAATTTGTGAACATGTCGAAAACCCGGCGACCGCTACCGACACCACCTCTGCGGACGCGAGTTACGGCGATCAGGTGCGACCATTGGGTGCCCACTGCGCGACTTTTCCACGGATCTCAGGGGATCGTTCCCACTCTGGCAAGATCTCTCTAGATCGCTAGGCTAGGCTTATAAAAAAACTCCAAAAGCAGATGATGATGTCAAAACAAGCAAGAGTGAACAATACCTGGCTGTATTCCTCGACCATGCACGCATGCGTGGAAATGGGGCCAAGGCATTTCCCAGGGGAAGTCGCCGTGAGATCGCATAGTCAGGTGATAGTGGACACTGGAAAGATCGCGTACGCAATGAAATCGGGCTGACTCGCGGCGAACTGGTGCGATTCACACAGATCCGAGATCGCTATCAATTCGCGCTAATTCGCAGGCACAAATCGCACAGTGGGCACTTGGCTAAAGGAGTGGTCACACTGAACACGAATCCCCACGAATAGACCCACGAATGCAGTACGAATTGGTACAAATCAATGGCAAGCCGTTTTTAACATTTATTCCTATTTCTTGATATCAAGAATTCAATTCTTGATATCAAGAAATCGAATTCTTGATAACAAGAAATGCATTCTTGATATCAAGGAATGCATTCTTGATATCAAGAAATACTTTTCTGTATTGGTAATACTTGATATCCAGAAATAAACTGATATCAATAATTCAATTATTGATAAAGGAGTGGTCACACTGAACACGAATCCCCACGCATAGACCCACGAATGCAGTACGAATTGGTACAAATCAATGGCAAGCCGTTTTTAACATTTATTCCTATTTCTTGATATCAATAATTGATATCAAGAAATAGGAATAAATGTTAAAAACGGCTTGCCATAGATTTGTACCAATTCGTACTGCATTCGTGGGTCTATTCGTGGGGATTCGTGTTCAGTGTGACCACTCCTTTAAGAGTGCGACAGAGAGAGTACAAAGTGTTGAATTATTGAATGAGCAGTTATTCAAATGAAATCGTGTGCACGCCTGTGCGGCCTTGCTGAAGAATGGCAAAGGTGTACCACCGAGCTAAAATTAAATAAACAAACATACATACAGCTACAAGTTTCATAAAAGGAAATAATTTTACTAATAAGGCAAAGTACGAAAATTAACCATGATAACGGCGACATCTTCAGCATTTTAAATTAATATTGCACACAACAAGTATGTATACATTTTCTAATTTTAGTTGCATTTAATGTAATGTATTTCTATACTGTGTATCATATAAATTGAAGGTAATGTGGATTTGCGTTATATAAATTGCTTGTTAATATACACTTTAGTACTTAGTGTAAAAATACCTATACTAGTGGTTAGTTTATATTGACAATGATGTATTAACGTGTTTGGAGAATAACACATTGTGGAAAATGTATAATTCTATATAAGACATCTAGCTAGTTTTGACTGACCTTATAACATAACTATAGTGTACTTAAAATATATTGTCGATTATTGTACGTGAGTGATAAGATATTTAGTAAAAGATGCACGTAGCTATTGTAAAATAGCGCGAAAGTTTTGAGTTATGAAAACAAACTTGCTCATAATAAAGTATCATTATCATGCGTTATATTAACTGAAAATGTAATTGTTCTAATATATATATAGTTTGTTTTATGAAAAAGATATTGACTATTATATCCTACATGAATGAAATCCTGTTCAGTGATTGGTCTACATAGCGTCATGTGACCAAACATAGTAATGCCCATGGAGAAAAATGTCACGTCATTCATGGAATAGTAAATGCTATTCCATGTATGACGTCATAGACGCCGGGTGATCATATTGAGCCCATAGAGATGCGTGTTATAAAACTTCCCTGCGAGCAGAGGTCTTGTTTTAGCTTGCGAAAGATGCTCGACGAGATTTCTCAAAGAGTTAAAAAAAAAAGAAATACAGCATATTTTCACCCGTGAATATCAATAAGTTCCAAAGAATATTCTAGAGATGCATTTCATGTATAACGTAGCGGTATTCGAATTTAAAAATTACGACAATGGTGCACATTGTGCATCGTTGTCCTTCTGTGGTCGTGACACTAATTCGTCATTTAACAATCGGCCGCGGTGTGCACTGCACTAGCTGTATGTGTAATGTATTTTCTCCATACAATTACACGTGTGTAGTATGTAAAGCAGGTTAATTATTCACTTTGATGCGCGCGTTTTGCATTTGGGTGCGCATTAGTTGTTAAGGCGCGTAACCATGAATGGAAAGATAGCGCAATACGCGCTCTGCGCTAGGACTATTGCGCAAAGGGGGTGAGTGTCACAAACAGAACATAGTCTGTGCAGTGATGGTTCCATGATCAATGTTTAGTTTTTCTTTATATTTTTCTTTCATTGAATTGAAATAATTTGTTTTTGCGATGATTATGATTATGCGAAGGATATAAAACAAATATATCATGCACTATTTCGAGCCACTAGTGAAATTATGGATTCCTCGGTGACAGAAAAAGCACTATGTACGGCATAGTGCTTTTCCTGTCACCTCGGAATCCATAATTTAAACTAGAGGCTCTCAGTGCATGGTATATTTGTTTAATATAGGCAGTAGTTGAATGAAAAATGAATTAGAATTAATAAGATTTAACTAAGATTTGTAAGTAAGAGGGTATGTAGTCTTAATAACCACACAAGCCTATTGTATACTTTTTAGGGGTCATACATGTATTTCCACTGTTTATTTGATTTGTAAGGTAATAATTTGTTTAACATTTTAAATAGATCACAAAAGTAAATATACATTAGTTGTGCCACGCTGTGCCATTCTAAAGAAAGAAAGTTACATTTAATGTAATGTATTGTCATACTGTGTATCATATAAATTGAAGGTAATGTGGATTTGCGTTATATAAATTGCTTGTTAATATACACTTTAGTACTTAGTGTAAAAATACCTATACTAGTGGTTAGTTTATATTGACAATGATGTATTAACGTGTTTGGAGAATAACACATTGTGGAAAATGTATAATTCTATATAAGACATCTAGCTAGTTTTGACTGACCTTATAACATAACTTTGTCGATTCTTGTATGTGAGTGATAAATTATTTAGTAAAAGATGCACGCAGCTACTGTAAAACAGCGCAAACGTTTTGAGTTATGAAACAAATATGTATACTTGCACATAATAAAGTATCATTATCATGCTTTTTATTCCCTGAAAATGTAATTGTGAATATTATTGCTCGTTTTATGAATGTATTAGTAATAACCATACGAGCCTGTTGTATACTTTCTAGGGTACATATTTCCGCGTATTTGATTTGTTACACGTGTGTAAATATAGATCGCGAAAGGAAATATACTGTATACATTAGTTTTACCACGCTGTTTTATTCTAAAGAAACATCATAAAGAAGCATCAAGGAAAACAGAGAAATTGTGATAGAAATGTAGCTTCTGTAGAACATTAGATGTACATCTCAATTTTTGGCACGATAGAAGTGCCTGGAGTAATTTAATCCAGGTACTGATTTTAGATTACCTATTAAGTTAAATCCAGGGGAAAATATTCTAGTGTTAAATTGTAATATATAGGAAATCATATTTACAGATAGAGCATTTGTTGTGGCGTAGCTTTGCGGTGTGCGTGTATGTGTGTGTGATGGGGGGGGGGGGGGGGGGGGGGGCGTGGGGACGGGCCCATGTTGTTCCCGTTGTGAGAAATGTTGTGAAGCTCTTTTGGCATAAGCGTTAATATAACTATTATGTGTTAGAGTATGCACAGTATATTTATGTTGTCATAATGTATTGCAATGTTCTATATTATAATGTTCGCAAACCGCAATGTTCTAGTTTAATTTAGTTTTTTGTACATGTATAATGTAATGCTATTAATTTATGTGTATCGCTTATGTTTAATTGGAAACTGATCACAATCAAGAAGGTTTTTAAGTACTCTCACAATATCTTGTATTGCAGACTTGTTTTAACATTAAATTGTTCACACAATGTTCTAGTTTTGTCTAATTCATGTTTTACTCGACATTTTATTTATCATGAAGATATGAAATTATGACATTGACATAAGTGCACTTAACCGAGACTCTGCTTTGGAGAGGAATATAAATCACATTATGGAGTATCACTTCAACAGTTATTTGACCCCTTTGAAATGTGAAGGTTTAAACAGTAACATAAACAAAATAAAGCACAACCACATATCTATTCGTGATCCAGTAACTTTATATATTTCCAAAAAGTGATACTTGAGACTTTGTAAGATTCTTGAAAATGATATGTCAGATTTGTATAGAAAAGGAATAATATTTACCTAGTGGAAAGCAAAGTAAATCAATGTCTGATTTTATCCCGATCGTTGGTGTGAAGTATCCGAATTCGAATACTACGGAGGATTTAGTATCCGAATCCGGATACTATAATTGACTAATTCGAAAGCGTAAAATTCAATGTAAAATATATCCATGATTAAGGAGACATTTGGAAAATCAGAACTCATGCATTTCATTCTTCTTTTATCATAAGCCAAACTGCAAGGAACAAGCAAAGTGTGAAATCTTCAAGTGATTTGGGTTGAATTTTAAAATCCGAAAAAGACAACTGCCAACAAAGTGGTGCTGGGCGTGGTATGTGCGTGTGTGTGTGTGTGTGTGTGTGTGTGTGTGCGTGCGTGCGTGTGTGTGTGTGTGTGTCTATTCAAATAGAATAAAAATGTGTAACACTATAATTTTTATGGTAAAATATATTTTATTTGTATTTAGAAAAGAGGGTGTACTACCAACCATTGATAAAATACAGAAACTCTTATTAGATTATAAGGTTCAAGAAGAGAAAATAGCAATTAAAATGGGGAAATTAGAGCTACACTTACACAAATGGGAAACAGTTAAAGTATAATAAGATTTCATTTGTAAGGCAGATTAGAATAAAATGTTTATATACGATATTTCTCCCGTGAGCTCGTCACATTCAAAAGTATCGATAATTAGTTATTTGTAAAAAAATTATTTCTAAAGGAATCTGAGCAGATTACCGACCACGTGTGAGCGAATGAGTATGCAGGGGTGGGGTGGGGGTGGGGTGGGGGGGGGGTAGGGGGTAGAGGGTGTTTGTTTTGTTTTGCTTTGTTGTTTTTTTTTTTTTTTTTTTTCTTCTTTTTATCATAGCTTAAAAAAACCTCCAATTATTATTATTCGTTTGTAGTTTATAATTATGTGATGTAAGATTTGTAATTGTTTATGTATGTATGTAAGGTAATTATTTATACTTTCTTTCATTAGAATTGTAATTTGTTTTATTCTCTGTTGAAGATGTTCACATTGGACATATTTTGTTTATGTATATTCAATTGTAAATGTTTTAATTTGGAGGAATAAAAATCATTTAAAAAAAAAAAAAAAGTGTATGTGTGTGTGTGTGTGTGTGTGTGTGTGTGTGTGTGTGTGTGTGTGTGTGTGTGTGTGTGTGTGTGTGTGTGTGTGTAAGTGTGTGTATGTGTGCGCGCGTGTGTGCGTGTGTGTGTGTGTTTGTGTGTTTATGTGTTCGTCTCTGTAAAATTCGAATAACAAACAAAATTATGTTGGAGCAAAAAAAACTGACACTTGCTAAAAATATTGAATATTATCAATATACATGATCTGAGAAAATACCAAAAATTTACAAATTATACTAAATAAATTTGTACCTACGATTGTTCCTTCATAATTATGATCTCTGATTAATTTCGCAGTGGTCTGTCGCATTTATCATTTCATGTGTGTGTATTGTTTATAATGTGTATAATACCCCCACCCCCCTCTCCCCACCCCCTAAACAGACAAACAAACAAACAAGTTTAGAAACTCAAGTTTTATCGATTATATATCTTTCCAAATGAAATCATGTTGGTTATATTTGGTATCGCTTGAAATGGTGTTTGATCACCTTTAAAATGATACCAAATTTGTAAGCATTATGAATACGGGGTATGCGCAGTATATTTGAGATTGGGGGAAGAACAAAAGTGAAATGTTGCAAAATGCGCCAACAAACTTCAGTCGGAAGGTCTGACTCTCATATCACGGGTTTCTCAAGTTCAAATTATTTCGACGAGGAATATCTTTAACAATGAAGAGATGCTAATGAATACGGTATCAGAAGAAAGTCTGTTCACTTATCTTTCCAATGACACATCACTTGTAATGCTTAGGAAAGCCGGGTAATGGGCCATTCTTTGAAAAGTGAAACTTTTTTGGAAAACATAAAGTTTGTTTTTTCTGTTGTTTTATTCCATTATTGGAAAGATCAATATCTAAGGTTTTATAAAATATATGTTTTATACTAAATATTGAAAATTCATTACTCATTTGCATAAATTTGCATAATTAAATATTTTTTTAAAATTCATAACTCCAAACATAATTAAGCTAGCTCATTCCTCTTACTCTCCTGTACATGTTGATACCAACTTTGTGACAATTGAACTTCATGTTACTATCTAAACATAATATTAGTAAAATTCCCATTTCCATTCACATTGTACAGTATGTCACACACGTGACCCAGACATCCCCACACAATAACATACATTAAAAAACAATTGTTTGAGTTTATTTATTTTTGTACCATTTTCTTACTTACAGATATATTTCTGTTGTCTGATACTAATATGAACATTTGAGCTTTTCATATCTCACAGGATTTTCAAAGTGAAATTGAGTTTTAAAAAATTTCTTCAAAAATGCTCCCGTGCAAAGTCACACACGTGACCGATGCCATTTGACCTCTGTCCTTGGGTAACATAATCCTAATAAAATCTTTTGTGTTACACTTGAAAGACTTCAACATATGCAAGTCATATAAGAAGTTCACACCATCATACTTCCTATACTTACTGAAATATTAGCATCCTATTTCAAAAAAATTCATATTTTGGGTCACA
This sequence comes from Echinarachnius parma, assembly GCA_037951105.1. Taxonomy (NCBI): domain Eukaryota; kingdom Metazoa; phylum Echinodermata; class Echinoidea; order Clypeasteroida; family Echinarachniidae; genus Echinarachnius; species Echinarachnius parma. Next base: position 42,991 of record JBAMJV010000869.1, on the reverse strand, counting down.
CACGTGACCAAGAATGGCCCTTATGTACAGCAAAGATGAATATTGGGGAGGATCGACAGCGAAATGTTACATAAATGCATTTGATTGTGTTGAATTGAAGGCGTTGCATCCAAAGTACATAACCATTATGAAATTCACCATCATGCGAAAGCGTGTTAATTTGTTCACAAACTGTTGCTCCATTCGTAATGGTTATATAGAAAAAGAGTTTACGCTTTTGAAATGTGGTGCTACAGAAGGCTTGTGCAGGTGTCGTGGAAAGAAAGAAAGACAAATGTGTGGATCCTGAACAAGATTGGTACAGACTAATCTATCAGAAGGGGAATTATGGACGGGAAACTAAAGTTCTTTGGGCACATCGTTAGGAGAATGGAAGGAGTTGAAAAACAAATACTAAAAGGAGCAATTGAAGGAAAACGTGGTAGTGGTCGTCCACCAACATCATGTACTGATGATGTTAAGCATGTTAAGAGAGTATCTGGAGAAGGGATGAAGGGTGCAACGCGGTTGGCGGAAGATAGAGTTGCATGGCGTGATCTCGTGAAGACCACAGCAGCGCTACACAGCGCCACCTGAACTTGAGGATGATATGCGATCGCTGAATTTATTGGGCTCAAAATGACAATGTTGCAAAGTGCACTGTTCTGCCATGTGATATGTGTTGAACAGGGCATGCCTACACGGTCAAAGAGGGCGCTAATAATTATGCCAGTTTGCTTAGGTTGAGGGAAATTTGATGCATGTCCAATAAATCAAGTTTGAGAGTTTGCCTGTAATGCACACACACATGCATCATACTCATTACAAATGAGATATCATATTAAAGATTGACGAGCTTTCCAATGATGCTACATGTAATGATGATAGAGTTATGATTAATAAAACAATATTTCACCGGAATCTTGAAACAAGAAGCCACGGTATTACATTCATAGCATTAAAGCGCCCCTAAATCCGGCTTTACTGCAAACACCCCGATAGCTGTAATGATTACAGGTGAGACATACTTTTAAGGAAAAATAAACATCCTTTCATATGATGCTAGATTTACTGATGATTATTCAAGGCAACCAAAAACATCTCCTCCAATAGTCGATTCTGGATGCAACGCCTTCAATTTCACAAAATAAAATGCAATTTGTAACAATTTACTTTCGACCCTCCCCAATAGACCTGCTTACATAATCGTTAAGGTATGATTGTATTGAACAAATATGCTTGTGCTTTTCAATGATACCAAATTTGATAGGTTTAAGCCATATGAAAAAGCTAAAATCTTCGATAGAACTTGAACATTACAAAAATGCGACACAAGAGTCAATTTTTCCAACTGAATACTCTCGGCCCATTTTGCAACAATTGACTTCTGACCGTCCTCCATTCTGAAACGCACTATACGTATACCCCAATTTGAAATAGGCCTAAATGACAAATGTACAATTTGAAATGGAAATTATCATGACACTAAAAGTAAAAACGAACATTTGACAATAAGAGTGATATAATCGATCAAAGTTGAGTTTCCGAACTTTTGTTAAGGGTTTAAAAGTGTGTGTGTGTGTGTGTGTGTGTGTTTGTTTGTTTAATCAATCAAGAGAAAATAAATAATTTAAAGAGTGTTGTGTCAAGGTTGGTTGGTAGGATAGAAAAAAAGTCTTGTACCCAGGCTTGAACAATGACCTTCAGCATGAAAGACGGGCACAGACTCCAATATACCATTCGTTGTTACACTCAATGATATGGATATTATGCATGTGTCTTGATTTAGAAGCACACACTACACACAGTAAATATCATTTCTGTCGTATAATTTGCCTTACCATGTTATGCTATATCTGCCGTAGATGGCGATCTGTTAAGTTATAGGCAGCGGAATGCTGCAATTAATAATGATAAAATGCATTTCTGAACAACGCAAATGTCAGGTTATTTATTGTTCTCGCTTTGGACTTTGAGAATTTGAAGGGGGAACCTGGTTGCTTTTGTAGGTAATAGGTTGGTTGGTTGGTTGGTTGGTTGGTTGGTTGGTTGGTTGGTTGGTTGGTTGGTTGGTTGGTTGGTTAGTTATTCATTCATTTATTTGGTTTTTGAAGACGTGTTAAATCAATTTGGATTATTTACGTCTGGAAAGTTGTAGAAGTCAGAAACTATTTAGAGACCATGCTTATGTATGAAAAAGTAGAGATTCTCTAACAGACTCTAAGTACTGAGAAATGCCCACAGCATGACAACAAGAAAGGATGCGGGGGGGGGGGGGGGGACACACATCGTATATCATGTATATTGGCAATATACATGGGTACCTTCGCCCCCCCCCCCCCTCCCCAGCCCGACCACGTCTACTTCCCCTTCCCCGCTCGATATACATGAGTACCTCCGCGCCCCTCCCATGCCCGACCGCCGCCCCCACCCCCACCCCAGCATCCCTCCCCACCCACACGTCGTATATTGGCAATATACATGAGTAACTCCGCGCCCCCTCCCATTTCCTCTTCCTCTTACTCCTCATAGTCTTCTTCTTTATCATCTCAATTTCAATAAATTCCACGAATTCCATCTTCATCACCAAAGAAATCTCAACTAATCCATGATCTAAAGCAACAATATTCAAATACTTGTTTAATCATACAATCGACTTGTTTTTAAATATAAAATGTAGTTTTCATATACGCCTTTTTTACATTAATGATTGAGGGTTTTACTTTGTATCTTTTTCTTGTATCTATGGCATAAGTCCGTGTGTCTAGGATACATGTGCGCGTCGTTAAAGAAAGCTTGATAATTTACAAAACAAGCGAAGTTATTCACGGAGTGATATTGGCCCTTATTCTTGGAAGATTATGGGATAAAAAAAAACAAACAACAACAACATTCATGCACAGTTATATACAGTCTCATTATCACCACATACAAGGGTATACTTTAATATCATTCAATATTTAATTCAGAATCAAGCTTTCTTTTTGTTTTCAAGTGTGTATACCACCCACGTACTCGATACCAGCCTACAAGGATGGAGTGTCCACACAGCATATGCCTAGCCCAGAGTTTCGGGTTAAGACGTTACATTGGACTATAACTTATATAAATCAAATCTTTTACGTGTGAAAAATGTTAGTTTAAGAAATGTATCCCACCAAAAATTACAGAAAATAGTGTTAACAAACAAACATTTGCACGTATTTTTTTTAATACGTCATTTAAGATAATATAATTCTATCCGAAAGTGAGTATTGAAAGAGGGTTTTGGAGCGTAAAACCATACGAAATTGAATATGTGTTGCTTCATGAAAATGAATATATAACATATTATTAGCGATATAAATTTTATTTCGCGTGGGGGGGGGGGGGGGGGGGGGTCTAGCGCCCCCATGCAATCCCCAATCCTAGCTGATCATGCCCACGCCGCTGTGTGGACGCTAGGTTAAAACTCATGATCGGAGATTCGCGAGCAATTCGCGGAGTGATATTTAACTGCTTTCCAGAGAATGCAGTTCGAGCGACCAACCACAAATGGATTCGATCCTTCGAGATGCGTGATTCTGCACCCTGCGCAGAAGAAGCTGTCATGCATGAATATGAGGCTCTCTGAAATCGTCACAAGCTGATGGAACCTCTGATCGGCAAATGTAGAAGTCTGTTAAAATGTTTGCTGACTATATTTCGGCTTGATTTGTATATTGACATATGTGTTTTTGTTAAATCTGACATATACATTTATGATCTTTGGATCTTCAAACAAATATGTCATAAGCTGGTGTGATCTCTGATTGGCCGTGCTGGATGCGGTTTGTGTTTGATCTGCACAATCCTGCCCCTTGTGCTATTGTTAATGATAATTATTATATATGAATCAAATCATCCCGGCGTCCAGTGAGTGTAAAATTGTCAGTAAAAACTGTGAAGATGGCCAAGACCAACTTGAGCTTCTTGCTACTTGTTGGTCTGTGGCTGGTCACATTCTACAACCCATCGTCATGCCAGTTCCAAGGTAAGTGTTATATTTACCATGCACACAATATCTGACTCAAAACATCAGGTTAAACGTGAGTCATATTATTATACAAATAGTGCATGGTTTGGAGTTGAATATACCAGAATAGACAACGATACATTTTTAATTTCTCGAGAGCGATTATATTGCATCGAGGCCGCAGGCCGAGTGCAATATAATCGCACGAGAGAAATTAAAAATGTAGATGTCTATTGTGGAATATTTAACGACAAGAAGCATGTACTATTTGTTATATAATATGATTATTTTGAGGAACTGATATGGTTATCATGTTGATAAACCCAAATTGACCTTGCTCAAATTGTGAGTGTTCTCTCCAGCCATTGTCGGCCCTGCGTACTGTGTTAAGTGCCAGCGCGTATTAGAAATAATTGCGCGCTCTGCGCATTTTCCCCATTCAAGAACAAGCGCACAAGAGCACATTACGCACTCCAAGGCAATCCCCTGCGCAGCTCGTTTGGCTCTCTATGGTCAGTTTGTACATACTGAAAAGTTATAATACATATGTATTATAACTTTACCATTGATTATACCGGATTAAGCATCGGTAATCAACCAATGGGAATGCTCAATTTACCTTCATTATGACGTCATCATATTATATAATAACTTAATGATTTAAATATCATTCGGCAAAATATTTCACGTAGTTACACATGATGCTTATGAAGTGAGCATACGTAGGAAAAAAAACGATTTCTTCCCCTTTTCTCGTGTAACTGGATTTATTATAACAGTTTGTTACTTGGGTTCTAGTAGTGAACTAAAAATCAGTTTTGATAACTTTCTTGACATGTGCACAAACTTACGAAGGGTTGATAACATGTTATGTATTTGATCTGATATGTATACTGAGTGATATGTGAACATTTCATCATGCATGTCATGTTCATGGTGAATGGATTATAACCTGTAATGAGCGCAAATGCAAAGATATATTATTTTGCTAACTTATTGCACTAACTCTGTACACATGCTGCAGTTGAAAGTCAGCATGGTCACCAAGGAGTCTTTCAAATCCAAACGCTTCGATTATAAATATCTTTATAATGAAAGATAAATTCGGAAAACCAAAACATGTCACATGTTTCTATTGGTAGTTATTGGCATATTATGAGAACCGCTAGAGTTCTTAATATGTTAGTGGAATTTGACCTTTTTTGTTTGTTTACTAGATCCTTATAATGTAACATTTTATAGTATTATTTTGTTTTAAATATATATTCATAAACCTACAAAATGGAAGCTTTCATAACTAAAAATCCCAATACTACCGAATCTAATGGCAACACTTTTATGTTTAGAATTGATCTTCTGTTTAATAATAACCAAGCCCTGTTTTGTAAAACAAGGGAAGATGTTTTGAAAAGGGAGAATCATGCTAGATAAATGTGAATTATGAGTTTAAGTTTGAGTTTATTTATTTCATCACGGTAAACCGCCTATTATCAGCTGGGGTACATCAAACAATACAAAATATTATAAAGAAAAAATGCAACAAGTTTGAAGAACATATGAACAGAACAATAAAACACAAATAACTTAAAGCACAATGACAATTGGGGGAAAGGAAAAGGGGGAAAGCATTGACAATTTCAATGTTACAAAATAAAGCAATATAAAGTTATTTGACCAATATTAAGTTAACAAAGACATTGAGTTTTTTTATTGTTTGGATTTCGTGGGGTAATTCATTAATGCGGCGTTCCCACTGTCGTGCGATTAGTTACGATCACCACGATTGGCCATTCGTATCTGATCGTGAAGTAATCGTGGTGATCGTATCAGATATTATCAGATCGTAAGGTCAGTCGTGGCAATCGTGATGATCGTAGGAAATTTTTGGAACGGTTCAAAAAAATTCTACGATCAACACGATTAATTATCAATCGTTATCATCGCATCGGATCGTATTGGATCGTATTGGATCGTAACAAAGCGCATCTAATCGTGCTTCCAAATCGTGATGATCGGGATCAACCTTGGACACCACGCTCTGTTAAGATGTGATGCGATCTCCCACGATCTGTTACGATCTATGGCGCTCTGTCGGGTACCATTGTTCACGACCTAACACGAATGACTCACGAGCAGATACGAGTTGATAAAGGTAGTTAGGAGTAAATGCGAGTAGATACGGTTAGTCACGCTTTCCACGTACGTTCACGATCTGTTATGAGATTTCGCGCCCATATATACCGGACAAGAATGAATGCGAGCACATCGCCACTGTCAACTTGCACTTGCTTGTAATTTTGAAGCATTTAAGAGATGCCACCCAAGGGTAAAAGACGCAAGAAGGGAAAGGACCAGACTATCAAACCCCCTGAGCCTGAACCAGTCCAGCTAGAGGCAGCACCAGAGGAGAATGAGGAGACCACCCCCACCCAGAAAGCAAAGAGAGAAAAAACAGTACCTGACTTCACTGACTGAAAAGCAAAAAGAGGAGATCATCGAGTTCCTCATGAAAAATGAGGTTCTCTACAGCAAACTCCTTGCGGGTTTCAAAGATGTCACCCAGAAGGGGGATCTCTGGGCTGCCACGATATACACTACTGTGGCGCAACTTAAAACATGATACACAAGCCTGAGGACCATGATAGGCCGGCTGAAGAAACGCGCCAAGAAGAGTGGGTCAAGAGGAGATGTCATTACTGACATGAACAGCACCGAGAAGTGGGTGTAGGATAAGTTCTCCTTTTTGATCCCTCACACTGAGACGGAGAATGCCAGAAATGTGTCCTCCTTTGCAGCAGTAGCAACAAGTGCCGCATGGCGTCATGAAGTAAAGTTCCTTAGTGCGAAGGCGTCATCCCCCAGGATGGAGAAGGGCATGTCTTGGTGGTCATCAGGGCTTGCAGTCAGAGGGCAGGGGGAGGGGGGGGGGGGGGGGGGGGGGTCATAGGGTTTCCTCTTCCAGGCTGTTGAACAGCTCAGAGTCACCAAATATATGAGCATCCGACATGTGTCATTTTCCACCAAGCTCGATCCACACAAACTTGCAATCTGCATCCACCATCGGTAGGATTGGTATCAGAAAAGGCCTTTGTAATTTTAGTACAGACTGCCAGTGTGGTGTGGCTTCTTGATTGCAATGTGTTTGCCATCCAGGGCTCCAATGGCGTGGGGGATGTTCCATCTCTGCTCTTAGCAGACACATTATCTTTGTACGCTTGCACAATTGTCTGGCACACTTCTGGAACTATCTATGAGATGCTGGACACTTCACACCTGAGGGCATACGCAAGGGACCGATAATTGTTTCCAGTGACAAGGTGACTCAATGTCACTGCCAGTCAGTCCAGGTGAGAGGGGTTGTCTGGAACTTCACCGAGACTTCACCGAAGAGCTGTGGTGTTAATCTGGTGGATTATTGGAACGCTACTGGATCTTCCAGCCTCAATTGGGTGTCTATGAGGCTGGAGAACTGGCCAAGCTGTTGTCTCCTCTCCTCTCCTCTGTGAGACATGGTCGCAATCAGCACTGCCTAACTGCAGCTCTCTTGGCCCTTTGTGGTTGGGTTGTGGCGGGTCTGGCTGCAGCTCGTCTTCTTCCTCTCTAGCGATAATGTAAGCAGACGATAATGTAAGCATGGCAGAAGTTGAGAATGATGACAACGTGACATTTGCAGTGTTGAGGATGATGACAACGTGACATTTGCAGTGTTGTGGATGATGACAACGTGACATTTGCAGTGTTGAGGATGATGACAACGTGACCTTTGCAGTATTACTATACTGTAAATGTCACGTTGTCATCATCCTCAACTTCTGCCATCATCAATAATTGTGGGTTGTAGTATTCACTCTGTAGAATTGTTCAAGAAACAATTAAGTCCATGGTCAGTCGGGCTGTATATATATCCGTCGGAGTCCAATCGTAGCTCAAATCGTGATCACTCTCGATCCTCATCGTGAAAGACATCGCGACCACAATCGTATCCTATCGCAACAGAGCGCATCGTTTCGTGAGGAACGTATCGGAAGGTACCAGAACGTATCTGCACGTACCCGATCGTCCCAAATCGGGGACCCCGATCGTGATGATCGTGTCACATCGAGACCCAATCGTGGACTCAATCGGGACAATCCTGTCGGAACGTATATGATCGTATCTGAACGGGAGACCAGATCGTGACAGATCGTGTCACCTGAAATTGACCAATCGTGACCATATCGCATCCAAGCGCACCAGATCGCACCAGAACGTATCGACTCGCATCACCTCGTATCTAAACCTGAAATTTCAGAGAAGTTCCACGATCAGTTACAAATGGCCAATCGTGGTGTTCGTAACGGATCGCACGACAGTGGGAACGCCGCATAAAGGATGCATGTTTCATAAATTTGTTTGATGTTTTGGTAATTTACACATGTATCAACATTTATACAATTGTAACGACTCTCAACTCGTTAGCGTAATGTATTTGGCAATAGCTAATGTACAACTTTACAAATACAAATAATAGCTAATGTTCTTCCTCTGTCTGCTAGACGATCAACGCCTAAAAAGTATCTCTATTATATCAATCGTGCACATCCGACACAACACGGATTGTAAAATAAAGGATACATTAAAATCATAAATGATTAATGATACATTATAACTTATAACTTATAATCTATGAGGGGCCTTGCAAAGTTAAAAAATTCCAAACATCCAAACATCCAAAGATTTGGATAGAGCTCACCCCACCCACCCACCCCCCTATCCAAACTTTTTTTTTTAAATCCATCTCCGACATGGACAGAAAACTCAAATGAATTGAGACGAGTAAAGTGCGGTTTTTTTCACTAAATCTTTATTTTGGGTGGGGTTTTTCAATTAAAAAAAAAAAAAGAATCCAAAATGGCCCTGGACCCACCCACCCACTTCAAAATCTTATTTGGATAGTTGGAATTTTTTAACTTAGCAAGGCCCCTAAATTATGAATTATTATTCTGAAAGTCTTATATCATAATGTTAATATATGATGTATTATACAATGAATACAACATAATGTAATGATATAGAAATAATGTAATATAACAAGAACGTAACGCAATACTATAATTGAGTTTCTTTAATAATTTTGCAGAACACTACTTCCTCGAAGATGATAGCATCATTACATTGACGAGAAGCGACTTGTTCAAAGCTTACATGAATCGAGAATATAAACCACTGTGGACATTCAACACGACTGAGGGCAGAAGAATCCTATTCCAATTTAGTTCATTTAGTTTATATTCGTGGTCTTCTGATGGCAAAACATATACCAATGACTTTTTGGAAATTGGAGATGATCTGTCTCCTGGAGAAAACACGCGACTGGTTCGGTTTGAAAAAGACGTTCTACCCAGCGATGTATTGTCCATATCTAATGCTGCGTGGTTACAGGCGACGTCACCGCAGCTACTCTAAAACATGGTCTCTACAAGGTGAGTTACTTCTGCAATTTTTATTACAACATCTACATGGATAATAAACATTCTTATTGCGAACTCAGAATTATCAATCCCTCACTAGGTTCTTCAAAGGATTGAGTAAGAAATTTACATTTAATTATAGTTGTTATGACAAAATAGTGCACGCATGATTCAAACCGAATATTGAACGATCAAGGTTATTTGGCGTTCCCCTTAAATTAGTCAATACGTGGTCATCAATAACATCTTAGAATAATTTACGCCTTGGTTTTTTTTTATGTATAATCTAACCTTCTCATTTTAGGGTATAAACCATCTTATATCTTCTCTACCACCAAACGGGGTGATCGGTCTTTTATTATAATTAGCAATGTTAAGTTTGTGACACATGTATTTCAGTTCGACGGTGGCCAGGTTATGGATGACAAACGGTATATACGGGTATATAGCCTACCGTAGATCCACTAGTACTCGGCATCGTAGGGTAAGAACTTCGTTAAACAATGCCTTAGAATTAAAGTCGGAAAATGTGAATAATTGTTATATGAAGTTTAATCGGGATAATTGCATTGTTGATATCTTTGTAGATTATGCTTCCACTGCACTACATGTTCAATGTCTACCTGAGTAGCGAATACCGGTAGGATCGAATTCCGGCGTTGCTATGGTCGTCTCGCAGTCAATATCACCTCAAGTCGTTTTGCAGGTATGTGATATTCATAATATATTCGATGTATTCCTGATTATGAAGCATACCAAAGTCAAAAATCTCCATCTCCTGTGTTATTTATGTCAGAATATAATAATTTGTCTTGATTAACATTTCTTACATGTCTTAAAGGGATAGTACAGTTTTGGTCAAACGGAATTTTAGTAACAAAAACCTGCACCATAACATTACAAACTAAAAGTTATAACTCCACCATGCTTGAAAGGTGTACCAAAATTACAAACGACTACGTACAAAGCCTGTAATCATTCAAAAGAGCTGTTAAAACAAAAAGGGCGCTCTCTAAAAACGCATTGGTTTAAATTATCTTTTTAAAATTTTATTATAAAGCATTGTGCATGTGATGTTTTGTTGAAATAATGATTAAATAGAGAGAACATGAAACACTATTTTAAACCTCTTTTGTACAATTTTGAAAAAGTGTAAACATTTAATTTTGTTTTTCTTAAATCATCGAATAAACCTAGGGCCCTAGGTTTATTCCGATCAGGGGGGTGTTTCATAAAGCTTTCAATTATGGGAAATAGTATCTATGTCAAATTTGCCATAACTGGGAAATGTCCGATAATTGACAATGATCCGTTTCATAAAAGCATTTGTTATCAATAACAAATTTGATATAACCAAAATCGATAACAAGTCTGCGGGCGAGCCTGAAATCAATTACGCATGCGCAGATATATTTATTGTGTTTCAGCTGTTTCTGAACCGGTTTTGATCAAATAAAGTTTATTCTGTCATCACAATTGTATATGCTTTTTCAAATCGGAAACTCAGTTTTTCATTTCCTCACAAAAAAACATTTCGTGAGGCTCCCTATATATACAAATTAAACTTTAATTTCTTGTTTGTTTGTTCTGTGACAAAACTGGCATGAAACCTTTAAGTATATTATGACATACATTTCATATAATACGGAATAGTATATAAATAAATGTAAAAAACTGCTGACAAAAAAAGAATTGTATATATATAATTGAGGAAATAAAATACAGTCATGATTTGGCGACCACATTATCCCAGTAATGTGTTTTTTAAGAAATACTGTTATAATTGTTTAATTAATGTTTATTTATTACGGGTATATTAAAAACGTTATATGAATGCACCGTTAGTCACATTATATGAACATATCCTTCCTGTCTTTAATTACAGATATACTGTTGGAGGAGAATGAGGACTTTTTCATTAAAACGCCAAACCACCCAAACAACTATCCACACAATGTTGCCCGGTTATGGGACATGCGAGTTCCCGAAGGATTCTCTGTACTTGTCAATGTAGAGCGCTTCAACATAGACTCGGGCAGAGACTTTCTCTTCTTTGGGGACGGTGTAGACAAGTTTTCGATCGGCGGTGACTTCTGTAACAAGTGGAAAATGTTCAGCGGTGTTCACGAACCAGAAAGCTTGGAAGATGAGCTTACTCCGAAGGCGTCGTCATTCAAGATCATTTTCAGCAGTAATGGTTACGACACAAGTACTGGGTTTTCCATACGGCTGCGTGCTGTCAGGCTTAAGAATAATTCCACATCTTCTTGTAAGTATCCTTTTCATTAAATCGCATGAAACGACGGGATTTCATGTTTGGAACTTTGCTACGATTTTTAAAACCGTTCACTAACACCATAATTAGTACTTAATAATACAATCAAATGAATTAGACGGACGTAGCCAATTGGAATCACTATTTGGATTGAGTGAATGGATGCTATATGTATTTATCTTTCAAATCTCTTTACAATTAACTTTCTTGGACAACATTCGAGGTGCATACTTATCATACTAAGACAGGAGTGCCAATTGGGTTGCTCCCCAAATACGCCCATAAAGCTCCCGTGATAAGCAATTTGGTACTATACATTAACACATTATTCCTATTTATTTTTTTAGATCACTACTTTGTTCCTGAGAAATCCAGCCTCGTTTTCTCTACCGAAATAGACGATTCCATGAATTCAACTGTAACTTTTGGCACAACAATCGCAGAATGGACATCGCTGACTTTCAACACGTCGCTCGATCACAGAGTCAGCATCTCCTTCGAACACCTTTGTTTCAAAGACGACAGCGAGGTCATGGATATCGGTGATGGATCAGATATCGATGATGACACCAGATTGACGAGATTTAGCGGGAGCGCCCACCCCAGTGACATTATAACGGTTAGCAACGCTGCGTGGATCAGGATTCAATTTCCAAATAGGAAAAGACTTCTGCACGTTCGGATGAGTGTAACATCCGTGAATTAGTTAGGTACGCGTACCCCATTCCCAAATCGTATATTTGTCTTATCCTTCTCTGTAAGGTTGAGCCTTTTCTGTATTATTTTAAGAAATGCACCACTATAGATTTCTAATATCATTTTCCATATTAAAGAAACGTTTCGTTATTTTTTTACTAGCAGTGTTCATTGTAATCAAATATCTCGGTATAATGAAAATGTTAAGATATCAAATTATTAGATACAGTTAACGTAGCCAGCACTATTATGATTGATAGTAGTATTTATGAAGATATTGTCCTAACATCAATTACGTCCTTTAAACATGTTAAACAGAAGAAGACCTTACTCTCGGACGACTGATGTACAAATCCTCTCCCAGCTTTCCGGACAGCTATCCCAACAATGCCTACAGCATTTGGCATCTTCGAGCGCCTGAAACTCTCGTCATCGGGATTAAGTTCGTCCATTTCGACACGGAATTGGGAGCAGATGTTCTCCATATTGGGGAAGGCGTTGAAAGCTTCGCTGTAAGTTCACCGCGATGGAAGCATCTAAGTGGTAGCCATGACAATAGGAATACATCGTGGGATTTCACATCGAACAGCTCGTCTCTTACGGTGATCTTCACGAGTGGTAACCAAGGCACTGCATCCGGGTTCTTCATCGGCTTCGTAGCAGGTATACACAGCAGTTGCTATGGGTGATTAGGATAAGAGCGTAGGGGCTAATTCCCCCTGCATACCCCGCCTATTATGATAAATAATGATAATTAATCGCGTCATACTGCTCACTTCCGGGAAATCTTGACCTCAAGTTTGCCCCATTCAAGAAAACGAATCTTTAGACTAACATAAAACAAACATTAACATTGCAATATTCTATGCATTACATTGCGTGTACATGTATACATGATTTAAATTCTCATTTTCATATTTTCCCACTGCAGTAAAACGCGAATCCTTTGCCAGAGCAACCTTTGAAACAGACTCCATTGTTTCGATTTTGACAACCATAACAACCCTTTCATCCTCAAACCAAGTCACGTCCATCTCATCTGTTGACACCCGGACTAGGCTCGAGGACACGACATACGATTGGACAACGAACTCTGCAGAAGCTGGTACAGAGATATCTGGAGACTTTGTCGGTAATAACTTTGTACTCAACCGTGGTGAAGCCAGGGTCATTCCAGGTTGTATGCAATAACGGTATACGAGGATTCCTGCAACAAACTAATACTAGGTATGATAGGGAGACGGGTAAGAAGGAGCAATAATTGAATATACGCGAATCGTAAGTAGTTAGTCGTAAGTTAGTAACAAACTTGAAATTATAAACCTTTTCGCATTCCTTTTAATTTTTTTTCTAATTTCCCTTCTATCGATTATATATTTCCTCCCAAGGTTTTTAAAATAAATTTCTTTATCTACGATTGTTTACATTTGCTGTGCATATTTTTTTTCTCAGTGAGGTTCAACGTTGGACTAATCAACCGAATCATAATTGCAGCGCTCTCTGTGACAACTTTCTTAATAATGCTGATCCCCATCCGATGGGCGCATCTAAAGCGGCGAAGACATCGACAAGAGTTTGAACAGAGGGTGGGTTATGATTCATTGAATAGGGCACATGTGATAATATGGTATAATTACATAAAATTATACATCAATATAATGGTCCATTATACTGCACAATATAACGTCTATTCACTAGCTCACACCAAGTTGCAATATTATGTTATACCTTTACAATGTCCATTGGCTATAAACAAGAAAATCAGCAAATCGCTCAAAGAGGTATCATAACTGTACTGTTATGTTTTTTGTTTTTGTTTTTGCAGGACTATTGCGAAGTAACGAGATCTCTTCCAGATCTCCCATCGGCATCCGGTGAAGGTATAGGACTACATCGAATTAGAGAAGGTATCCAGAATAATCCACGTGATAGTGACGGAGATCCAGACTTTACCTACTACGCCAAATCAACCTGTAACCTCTACGAAGCTATTCCTGATTTCGACAGGCTTCCAGAGATGTCTTGGAAGAGTGAATCGATAGGCACCATCTCTGCTGACATCACCGGTAATGTATCCTCATTCGGAAAAGGAGCAAATGAACAGGATGGTTATGCACCAGTACCCGATCCTCTTGCCATTAACATGCGAGAAGTAACTGATCACCATGATGACACCAAACGGGATTCACACAAGCCTCTGTCTGGAGAGAAATCTCCAACAAATGACGATACGAAAAACCCAGAGGCAATTCCTCAAGACCAAGCTACAGATTCAAGGTCGATACGAGTCCTTGATGACGAAGGGTACCTCGTTCCACTAACGGAAGAGAGAAAGCTTGTGAAGGTGGCTCGGAAGTCTTCAAAGGCATCCGTGGATATCGCCCCGTGTGACATTTTCGACGTAAACGATTGCCACACTGACGAAACTGACGACCCAGCACACCATGGATACGCAGCCCCAGATGAAATAGAGATCCTTACAAGGAAGTATAGCTCCTTGTCTCAGACAAATGTAGTCATGAGAAACCTAGAGCCAAATCACCAAGACCCAGTTTCAGATTTGAGGTCGGTAAGAGTCTTTGACGACGGAGGATACCTCGTTCCACTAACGGAAGAAATAAAGCTTGTGAAGGTGGTTCAGCAGTCGTCAAAGGCATCCGGGAATGTCGTCCCATGTAATATTCTAGACCGAAGCAGTCGCCGCCCCGATGAAACCGTCGATCCGTCACACCACGGATACGAAGCTCCAGATGAAATGGATTTCCTAAAAGGGAACGATCGCTCTGTTAAATCGAATGTTATGGATACTGGCAATGGCGAGTCACCCGTTGAAGACCTGTCCTCCGCTGAACCTCTCCAGCATACATACTTTACCGCCGGGGATCCATTAGCTAGACCTCTGAAGGATGGCATGAATAGCGCGCCCGGTTTCTTTGGAAGTGGAATTGATGATGAAGGCTATCTTGTAACGAGGGGAGACAAAGATAGCAGCATGAAGACTCACTCTTCTCCCTCGAAATGCAACGGTAGAGGAATCTCAGATTCCATAGGCCTGTGTCACACCTATCATGGTATGGGAGAGCAATCACCTAAACATCATCAGCATGGTCAACGCGTCAGTAGCATCAAAACCAATGTCTTCCCCGTAAAGTTGCAGGAATACAATACGACGGATACACGAGGGCTTCAGCATACCTACCACGATATGCAAGAACAATCATCTAACCATTTACATGATCAAGATGCCAGTAGCAGCAAAATCGACTCCTCCACCGTCAAGTTGCATGATGGCGGTATGACTAAATCAAAAGGGCTTCAACACTTCTTTCATGATATGCGGGAAGAAACATCTCACCATCCTCACGATCAAGGTATCAGAAACATCCAAACCAACTCCACCATTGACTTGCACGATGGCGGTGTGACTGATTCAAAAGGGCTTCAGCATACCTACCACGATATGCAAGTACAGTCGTCTCAACATCCACATAATCAAGACACACACCTTAATGACGATGACTCAGATTTGCAGGCTCTTCGGCATACCTATCATGATATGCGAGAAGAAACATCTCATCTTACTCACAATCATGGTATGAGAAGCACCCAAACACACTCCGACGTGGATTTACACGATGACGGTGAGACTGAGCCACAGGGGCTTCATCATACTTATCATGATATGCGAGAGCAGTCATCTCAACATCATCAACACGATCAAAACCGACACCTTGATGACGATGATGCTGGGTTGCAAGGTCTTCAGCATACGTATCTTGATTTTGAAAATTAATAATTTGATTTCTAGCAACAACAAAAAAATATCTACTCTTATGAAACACAATACAGATTTTGGCATTTCTCAAGGCCTTCGAGATATCTATCTTGATATCCTTGGAGATTTTTCCCAACTTCAATTACAAAATATTTTGCCGGACCACAAGACTTACTCTTTTTAATTGAAATATTGTTACATTGAGATTTTGATTCCCAAAACATTCTGCACACAAACTATGATGTGAAAGCAAAAAAGAAAGCAAAAGCAACAAATGAGTATGGTTTCCAAATATACTTCACTGTTAGGACATCAGCAGGCCTAGCTTCTGCTCTGAGTTCGGTTGCAGATGGTGGGATAGGAGAGTCATTATAAAGTCACATTATTTTCCATGGATGATAAAGTTCAGCTAAAGAAAGTAGCGTGAATATGAACTAGGTTATCATATTGAAGACTTAATTGCCCTCCGCACACAGAGCCGACTCGACCCGATCCGACTGGTTTTCAGTCGGTTCAGCTCAGTATACGTTGCCTCAGGACTCCTGTTTTGCCGGTCAAGAGCCAGTCGGAGATCATTCGAGGCCAATTCAACATGTTGAATCGGCTACGACTGAGCGAAACCGACTCTAGCCTGACTGAAAAACAGTCGGATCGTTTCGAGTCGGCTATGTGTGCGGTGGGCTTTAAGCCCAGCGCAGACAGAGCCGACTCGACCCGATCCGACTGGTTTTCAGTCAGGCTAGAGTCAGTTTCGCTCAGTCGGCCTTGAATGACCTCGGACTGGCACTTGACTGGAAAAACCGGAGTCCTAAGGCAGCACATACTGAGTTAATCAGGCTGAAAACCAGTCGGATCGGGTAGAGTCGGCTCTGTCTGCGCCGGGCATTAAACTATGATGATCGCCGGCCAACGATTCGCAAATATATCCCCATGTCAAGTCCTAATGTTCCCGGTTAGTTTGGAAGTCCCCAGAGGGGCGTACCTATAAGAGTGCGACAAAGAGAGTACTGTGTACAAAGAGAGTAAAGCCCAGTGCCCATTAGGCGATCTGCGCTTGCGATCTAGCCCGAGTTGCTAGCGATCTCGGTTCGGTGTGAATCGCACCAGTTCGCCGCGAGTCAGCCCGATCTCATTGCGTACGCGATCTTTTCGGTGCCCACTATGCGATCTCACGGCGACTTCCTATTGTCCCTATTTCCACGCATGCGCGCATCGTCGAGAATTAGAGCCAGGTATTGTTCGCTCTTGCTTGTCTTGACATCAGAATACGCTTTGCGAGTTTTTTTAATAAACCCAGTGCCCACCTTGCGATCTGCGCCTAGCGATCTTGCCCGAATAGGAGCGATCCCCTGAGATCTGTGGTTCAGTCGCAAAGTGGGCACAAATGGCCGCACCAGATCGCTGTAACTCGCGTCCGCAAGGGTGGTGTCGGTTGCGGTCGCAAGGTTTTGGACATGTTTAAAAATTTCGTTCTCGATCGCATGTCGGGCGGGATCGCACAAAAAAAGCTATTTGGGCAATTGTTCATATTTCCTGATATCAGGAATTCAATCCTTGATATCAGGAATTCTGTTTTCAAATATCAATAATTAAATTATTGATATCAGGAAATAAATTAATGATATCCAGAGTTCGATTTCTTGATATCCAGAGTTCGATTTCTTGATCTAGTGGTTAGTTTATATTGACATTGATGTATTATATTAACGTTTGTGGAGAAAAAATGGTGGAAAATATATAATTTGATAATATTAAAGACATCTAGCTAGTTTCAAACTGATCTTATAACAACTATACAGGGTGGCCCAAAAAAACGGAACGGGGCACTTCCCAAAATATAGTAACAAATGTATTATGTCCATCGGATAGGGTGTCTTTTCAAATGAACAACGATACCAAAAAACAGTCAATTTGGTCGTGTAGTTTTTTGTTTTAGGGTGCTGTGGGCATAGCTGTTCGAATCAATGACGGGCAGGAAGTGCGATATATCAGGCAGTGACTTGGTTAAAAAATGACAAAAATGGGAACCTGACATGGTCTCACTTAAGACGTCCTACAACAAAAACTACTCGTCCAAAATGACTGTTCTTGGTATCGTTTTTCATTGGAAAGAACACTCTATTCGATTGACATAATCATTTTGTTACTTTATTTTGGGAAGTGCCCCGTTCCGTTTTTGTTGGGCCACCCTGTATAGTGTACGTAAAATATTCTGTCGATTCTTGTATATAAGGGATAATATAATTTAGTAAAAAATGCACGTAGCTATTGTAAAACAGCGCATACGTTTTGAGTTATGGAAACAAATATACTTGCACATAATAAATTATCATTATCATGCGTTTTATTCACTGAAAATGTAAATGTGCTATTTATATACCTCGTTTTTAGAAAAAGATATTGACTAATATAGGCAGTAGTTGAATGAAAAATGGATGCGAACTATTACGATGTAACTTAAATTAGTCTGGTATAAGATGTGATACATTAGTAATAACCATTTAAGCCTGTTGTATACTTTCTTTTCGATTTGTTAAACGTGTGTACATATAGATCGCGAAAGTAAAAATAGTGATACCACGCTGTTCTATTTTAAAGAAACATCATACAAAATAGCTAAAAAGGAATCATAGGAGAAAAGAGAAATTGTGATAAATGTAGCTAATGTACTATACATGTAGAACATAAGATACATCTCAATTGTTGGCTTGATAGAAGTGCCTGGAGTAATATAATCAAGGTACTGATTTTAGATTACCAATATGTATGAAGTTAAATCCAGGGCAAAATATTATAGTGTTAAATTGTAATACTGTAGATAGGAAATCATATTTACAGATATGGACTATTTGTTGCGGCGTAGCTGTGCGGTGTGCGTGTGTGTGTGTATGTGTGTGTGTGTGTATGTGTGTGTGATGGGGGGGGGGGGGGGGGGGCGTGGGGACGGGCCGATGTTGTTCCCCTTGTGAGAAATGTTGGCAAGCTCTTTGATCCTGTGTGTCATAAGTGTTAATGATCCTCTTATGTGTTAGAGTATATGCACAGTATGTAATCATGATTTATTGCAATGTTCTATATTATAATGTTCGCAAACTGCAATGTCTAGTTGTTTTTTTTTATTTATTTTTTTTACATGTATAATGTTAGGCTACTAATTTATGTGTTTCGCTAATGTTTAATTGGAAAACTAATCACGATAAAGAAGGATTTTAAGTACTCTTACAATATCTTGTATTGCAGACTTGTTAATGTTAACATTAAATTGTAATGATGCGGTCACACAATGTTCTAGTTTAGTTTCTTTTTTACATGTATAATTTATGCTATTAATTTATGTGTTTCGCTGATGTTTAATTGGAAACTGATCACGATAAAGAAGAATTGTAAGTACCTTCATAATCTCTAGTATTGCAGACTTGTTAATGTTAACATTAAATTGTAATGATGCGGTCACACTATGTTCTAGTTTCGTCCAATTCATTGTCTTACTCGATATGTTGTTATCATGAAGATATGAAAATATGAGATACGTGCACTTAACGACTGACCAACCGAGACTCTGTTTTGGAGAGGAATATAAATCACATTATAGAGTATCACTTCAATAGTTATTTGATCCTTTTGAAATGTGAAGGTTTTAACAGTAACATTCAACAACATTAATATAAAATAAAACACAACCACATATCAAAACTGAATGCTCCAGCTAAAATCACCCTGGGAAATTGGCCGGGGGAAACCTACAATATCTCGTGATTCAAACATATTTATTTAAACAACTAGTGTGTCAGAAACTTTTATTTGTTTAAATCCGAAATAGACAAGGGTGTATGTCTTTCACATGTCCACAAAGTGGTGGTGGACGTGGTATGTGTGTGTGTGTGTGTGTGTGTGTTCTCACGCCGGCATTCTTGTAGGGTCTCGTGTGGGTACAATTATATACTTGTGGGGTATTTTTTTCTTGTGGGGAATAAATCGTAGAACCCACTAAGGGATAGCCTTAAATCGGCGTATTTAGCTTCATAACGTTATGTGACAAAATCCTGTAACTGTACCCCATAAGTGATACTTCAGGAATTATTTTTTTTCTAGACTCACCCCTACCCTCCTATACACTCGGAAGGTTGCCTTTTTTCGTCGCAAAGATTTTGTGAATAGCGCCAGTTTGTAGTAGCACAAGTACCCCACAAGTCGGGTGCCCACAAGTATGCCCATTGTAAGTATGTGTGTGTGTGTGTGTGTGTGTGGGTGTGTTTTTTCACTTATAATAACATTAGTTTGTTTAATTATGTTTATGCATGAAAACCCATTAATTTCACTCATCGTTCTCTTAGAATGTAAGCCATTAACATTGAAACGTAATTTGTATTTATATTAAATTGAATGTTTTGTACATTATGTATTTCATTTGGAAGAATAAACATCACATTAAACAAGCGAGTATGTGTATGTATGTGTGTGTATGTATGTGTGTGTGTTTGTGTTTGTGTGTGTGTGTGTGTGTGTGTGTGTGTGTGTGTGTGTGTGTGTGTGTGTGTGTGTGTGTGTGTGTGTGTTTGTTTGTGTATGTGTGTTTCCGAGTTTAATTTGATTGATTTCAAGGGATACCAAGAAATTACCACGAAGGGTTTAATTTCCGTATCAAACTTGATGGCCAATACAATAATAATTTAAATCACTCGTTACGTCTGCAAAGCCTGCATGCTTCGGAACATATCGCTATATAACGTGCCCGTCCAGTATCCCATGAATATCGATTATATTTTGTCCACAGATTATCTTGTTAATTTGACATAAAACATTGTTTTTATAATTATATTCGACGTGTTAAAAGTATTTCATTCAAGAAGAAAAAAGAGTTGCTATGATTATCCCGCATTCAAAAGGAGATTTTTTTTTCCTCCCCATACTCCTCCTCAATATTATCTTCCTCATCATCTCAATGACAATAAACTACACTAACACAATTATCATCAAAAACATTACAACCAATTCATGATCTAAGACGAATATATATTCACATTAGATAGGTTTCTTAGAACGTCAAAGTTTTTAATTGAAAACAAAACAACAATTTTCTAGGAAACCTGAACATCAAAATACACCTTGTTTTTGTGTTATGATTGGTGGTTTTACTTTTATCAGTATTTCTTGTCTTTAATTACAGTTCTCGAAACCAGTAAACATTGTTCAGAAAGCAACACTTATTCAAGGAGGGGTATTGACGCTTTTTTTTGGGGGGGGGGGGGGGGTAGGGTGGGGGGTGTTTATGGGACCCCAAAAAGGCAAATATGTTAGCCTTTCTTTTTATTTCCTTTATTTAACCGATTTACATTCATGTACAGTAGTTATAGTTTCATAACCATCGCATGCATTTAGGGTATACTGATAGAATGAATTTGTATTTATTTATTTATTTACTTATTTGTTTTATTGATTTTATACTGCAGGGTAGGCCTGTCCAGTTATGCAAAACTGCTTTACAAAGGCGCCCTGCAGTTTAACTTGCATGTTGACAAACAACAAAATATGAACATATATACATTTCATTATAACAATTCAAAACGAACATAAATAATAGGGAGAGTGAATACAAGACATCATATATGCATAATAATATAGCATGTATATAGGTTTTCCCATTCATTTTAACACTTTCGTCTTTCAATTTCATTAATTCGTCATTCAAATTCGTCCCGAGGAACCACCAGAGCGGAAATCCCAACTTCAATTTCGTCTTTCGTCAATCAATTTCACACAAAGATCACACAATTTAGTCATTAGTCACACATTTTCGTCAATTGCAAATCAAATTCGTCGGTCACAGTTGCTGAACACATAAAAGCGAAAGCAATTTCGTCAATTGGCAACCAATTTCATTAAAACTCTATTCAAATTCGTCGCATGGTATATATATGCCTGTCTGTGTCATGACTATGTAGATGGTCTAGGTGGTTAGATGGGTATGTGTGTGTATGTATGTGAGTGTGCGTGTGTGTGTACATTATATTTAATATTGTTTAATATTATTTCTACCGTATGTATGTCTTGAGAATTTAATGCAATTTACTGTAAACGTGCTTTTGTGCGTGTTGGTGTGCACACATGCATGTGTGCAAATGTATGTGTGTTGTAAGTGTGTGCGTATGTTTTGTGCTTGTGAGTTTGTTTTCGAGTGTATACATGTGTATGTTACCCCCTAACTGATTAATTTTACAATTAGCAGTTACATCAAGACAATATAGAACAGAACATTACAGTCTAAATACATAGGACGAATTTGAATAGAGTTTTGACGAAATTGGTAATGTGCTTTCGCTTGTATGTGTTCAGCAACTGTGACCGACGAATTTGATTTGCAATTGACGAAAATGTGTGACTAATGACTAAATTGTGTGATCTTTGTGTGAAATTGATCGACGAAAGACGAAATTGAAGTTGGGATTTCCGCTCTGGTGGTTCCTCGGGACGAATTTGAATGACGAAAATGAAAATGAATGGGAAAACCTATATTATAAAATAAAATTCAAATCAATTTAAAGCTTTACACTGTTTTTATACGTATATAGGGATGTGCACGAATCATTCCAATTCATGTTCAATATTTCCTTCTTTAAAGTGATCTCTGTAAAGTGTCAGATATTGCACAAAATGACATTTGAGACTTCAATCCTATATCAATATCATTGTAAAATACAATTGAAAGATTTGTGAAAGTTTGAAAGAAAACGACCACTGTTTACCTAGTGAAAACAACGAATATTGAGTTCATATTTATCACCGAATACTGATGGCCTGCCGTAGATTTGTCGCAGTAACAATCGTCCATTTGACGATATCCGCACCCGTGTATACAGACGGTACAGAATTTGCGCGCGCTCGGCTCAACAGTAGGGTACATCGATCGCGTAGCGCGCCGGCCGGACGTGTTCAGCTACGGCAATTGTACTTTTTACCAAAAGCGTTGGGCAACGCTTTTGAGATGATGATTTTCAATGATAATTATCTTCATACTAAAGGGACATTTGAAAAAATCTAACCTTATTTTATTCTTCTCTTACCATAAGCTAAACAACACGGCAAAAGAGAAACGAGAAAGCTCCAAGTAATTTTCGTGGAGTTAGATACTTTACTTGGATCACTTTAATGTCCAAGTGTCTATCACCCACACACTCGATACCAGCCTACAAGGATGCACCAAGGGTCCACGAATCAGATGCCTTGTCCCAGGAAAATGGGGTGTTGGGGCCCCACTTTTGTGATGGAGCATAGCATCCCCGCCCCATAAAAGAGCACTCAATCCTTTTTTTGAAAAGTGCTAGCATAAAAATACATTCACCAAGGACAATGAAACACAAACGAACTTTTGCTTTCATAGGCTCTAGGAGATTAGGAGGAATAATCTCTGAAAATTAGATGTTCATTCATTTATATGGGGGATTCAAATTGGCAATGCACTTTGATATATACAAATCCCCATAATAATGCTTTTTGTACACATTTTCCCGTAATATTTCAGTTATCTTCATAGTCACACTTTTCCATTCCCCAAACTCAAACGAAGGTAAAAACATATATTTTGAGAAAATAAAAGAACAAAACACGAAGTTGTGTGTACAAAACGTATGGGGAGTTGTCCACAACTTTGCCATAGTGCATTGCCAATTTAAGTCACTCGTATAAATACACATCTAATTCCAAAAATCCATAGTTTTCTTATTTTCTTGAGCAATCGTGCTCAAACTTTCGGACACTATTCATTTCTATTTAATATCTTTAATATAGTGCAAACATTATCTGTCCGGGTTTCATTGTCCTTTTATACAATTTTTTTTTTTTAATGTATTTGTTGCGCGGATGGTTTTGGTCCCACATGATTTTATTTTCTATCCTTATTTGGGTATGGAATGTTTTTTTTTGAGCGTCATGAAAATGAATATATCAGTTATTAGAAGTAAAACATCCTATTTAAATGTTATTCCGGGTGGGGGGGGGGGGGGGGGGGCGGTTCCAGCACCCCCATGCAGCCCCCAATCCGAGCTGATCATGCCCACACCGCTGTGTGGGCGCTCATGATCGAAGTTTCGAGCAATTCGCCGGCGCGGAGTGATTTTTAGCTGCCTTCCAAACACTGTAGGTGGAGCGACCAACGATATTTTGATTCAATCTTTCCTTCAAGATAGAGACGCGTGCTTCAGCACCCTTTGCAGAAGTCGCCAAGTATATGTGAAGGCTCTCTGAAAACGTCATAAGCTGCTGGAATCTCTGATCGGCCAATGCAGATGTATGTTCAAATGTTTTGCTGTCATGAATAAATAAATGTCGGTTTAATTTGTGTCTTGGTTATTGTTAAATCTATAAAATACACCATTTATGAGCGTGGGATCTTCATAAGCCGATGTGATCTCTGATCGGCCGTTCTGGATGTCTTTTAAAGTGGTTTGAGTTTCATCTGTACTATCTCGTATTGTTAACTCTATAACATTCACCCAGGCGTCCAGTGGGTGAAAGATTCTCAGTAAAAACCTTGAAGATGGCCAAGACAAACTTGAGCTTCTTGTCACTTGTTGTTCTGTGGCTGGCCACATTCTACAACCCATCGTCATGCCAGTTCCAAGGTCAGTGTTCTTTTTACCATGTACACAATATCTGAATCAAAGCATGGGGTTAAAATAAAATCATTAACAAAAGAAATTATAATAACCTCATGATTTAAATATCATTCTGTAAAATATTTCACGTAGTTATTGAAGGAAAACGATGTCAGTGTTCTCGTGTTCTCTCCTTTTCTCATGTGACTGGAATTAATATGACGGTGTGTTACTTGGGTTCTATAGCAGTGAACTACAAATCAGTTTTGATCAAGGGATCTAGTAACTTTCTTGACATGTGCAAAAACTTACGAAGGGTTGATAAAAATGTATATTTATTTGATCTGATATGTACACTGAGTGATATGTAAAAATTTCATGGTGAATGGATTATAACCTAATAATGAGCGCAAATACAAAGAGATATTATTTTGCTAACTCATTGCACTAACTCTGTACACAGTTGTTTCTCTCCCAAGGAGACTTTCAAATCCGAACGCTTAAGTCATAAATATCTTCATAATGAAAGAGAAATTTGGAAAACCATAAAATGTCACATGCTTCCAATGGTTAATATGAATTCAACAAGGTATATGAGAACCGTTAGAACTCGAAGTATGTGTGTGGATTTTGACATTATTTTATAGATAATGTAACATTATATTGTTATTTTGAATAAATTATATTCATGAACCTATATAATGGAAGTTTTCATAATTATAATATAAGATTACTACCAAATCCAATGGCAGCATAGTGAACACTTTTATTTTTAGAACTGATCCCTTTTTCAAAAACTAACCAAGCCCTGCTTTTGTTGTAATAAGGAAAGATAAGTGTGAATTATGAGTTTGAGTTTGAGTTTATTTATTTCATCACGGTAAAAAGCCTTCTATCAGCCTGAGACTGCTTTTCAGCAAGGCCGTGCATAACATCAAACAATACAACATATTATAAAGACAAACATGTAACAAGTTTGAAGAACATATCAACAGAACAAAAAACAACTTAAAGCAAAACGACAATGGGGGAAAAGAGAAAAAGGGGCACCAACATTTACAATTTCAATATATCATAATACAACAATTTAAAGTTATTTGACCGATATTAAGCTAACAAAGGCATTGTTATTTGTTTTATTGTTCGGATGTCTTGAGGTAATTCCTCTAAAGGATTTGGATGCACGATAAATAGGTCTATGTTTCATTGAATTTTGGGGGTTTTGGTTATTGGACGTCATGTATCAACATTTCTAAAATTATAACGACTCTCAACTCGTGAGCGTAATGTATTTGGCAATAGCTTATTTACAGCTTTATGAATGAAAATAACAGCTAATTTTCCTCCTCTGTCTGCTAGACGATCAACGCCTAAAAAGTATCTATATTATATTGATCGTTCACATCCGACACAATATGGATTATAATATATATGATCAATGATAAATAATAATTTATAAATGATAACTTATCATTATATTCGGAAAGTCTTATATTACAATGTAAAGTTTATAATTTACATAATGAATACAACATAGTAACATGATATAGAAATAATACAGTACAACAAAAACATAGTACAATTTGATGTTTGAATTCTTTATTATAATATTGTATTATCTTTTCATTGTTTTGCAGAACACTACTTTCTCGAAGAAGATAGTGTCATAACCTTGACGAGAAGTGACTTGGTGAATGCTTTTGGAAATGGAGACTATAAACCACTGTGGACATTCAACACGACTGAGGACAGAAGAATCCTATTTGAATTCAGTTCATTTAATTTTCGTTCGTGGACTTCTAATGGCCAGAGATATTATGACTTTTTGGAGATTGGAGATGGCCTGTCTAATGGAGAAGACGCGCGCTTGGTTCGATATGAAAAAAACGTTCTACCCAGCGATGTATTGTCCATATATAATGCTGCGTGGTTACAGGCGACGTCACCGCAGATACACTAAAACATGGTCTCTACAAGGCGAGCGACTTTTGCAATTTTTATTTACAACATAAACATAGACAATGAACATCTTTGTTGCGATCTCAGGATTAACATTCCCGCAATACGTTCATAAAAGGATTTAGTAAGAAATATACATTTTATTAAATGTTCTGATTAAATAGTGCGCGCATGATTCCAAACGAATATTGACAGATCAAGGTTTTATTGGGCTTCTCTTAAATGAGTCAATACGTGGTCATCAACAAGATGTTTTAATGATTGGCGCACTGGATTTGTTCGTGTGGAATCTAACATTCTTATATTGGGGTAAAACCATCTTATATCTTCTCTACCACGAAACGGGGCGATCTGTCTTGTATTAAATTAGCAATGTACAGTTTGTGACACGTTTAGTTCAGTTCGAAGGGGACCAGATTATGGATGACAAACGGTACGGGTATATCCCGTCGATCCACTAGTACTCGGCATCATAGAGTAAAACTGTCGTCAAATAATGCCTTTGAATTAAAGTTAAAACATTCAAATATTGAGTATATCAAGTTTAATCGTGACATTTGCATCGTTAATATCTTTGTAGATAATGCATCCACTGCACTAAATGTGTTATGTCTACCTGAGTAGCGAATACTGGTAGGACCGAATATTGGCGTTGCTACGATATAACAATGCTCTCGCAGTCAGTATCACCTCAACTCCTTTGGCAGGTAATAATTACATTATATTTCATGTACCCAATCATGGAGCATATTTACGTGCGAATACGATAATTAGTTTTGATTTATACACTTCATCAACATTAAACGTTGCTTGTTGTGTTTGCATTAGTGTGGCAAAACTGGCAGGAACTCCCAAAAATTTTGAAAAATAAATAATTATATGGAATATAATTAACACTACACGTTTCGGTTGAAAGACATGTGTTCAAATTACTGACCTTGCATTATAACACTATATTATTATCTTTTAAATGAATGTTCATTTTATTATTTGTTACTGGTATATTTTAAACGTTAAATAAATGCATAGAGGCCTACATGGTTAGATAGTTTATTACATGGACATATCCTTACTTCTTTGATGATTACAGATATACTGTTGGACGAGAATGAGGATTTTTTCATTAAAACGCCAAACCACCCAAACAACTATCCAAACAATGCTTTCCGGTTATGGGACATGCGAGTTCCCGAAGGTCTCTCAGTATTGGTCAATGTAGAGCGCTTCAACACCCACACGGGCCTGGATTTTCTCTTCTTTGGGGACGGTGTAGACAAGTTCTCCATCGGCGGTGACTTCTGTAACAAGTGGAAAAGGTTCAGCGGCGTTCACGAGCCATACAGTTTGGGAGATGAGCTTACGCCAAATGCATCGTCATTCAAGATCATTTTCAGCAGTAATGGTCACGGTATAAGTACAGGGTTTTCTATACGGCTGCGTGCTTTCAGGCCTCAGAGTAGGTCTTCATCTGCGAGTAGTAAGTACCTCCTTTCACCGTTCCGTATGGACCGACGGAGTATGATTATTTTGGAACATTGTTACGATTTTGTAAACCTTTCACTATCACAATAACTATTTAGTAATACAGTATAATCAAATGAATCAAACATATGTAGCGAATTGGAATCACAATTTGTATTTTAGTTGGCGAACGCTATATGCATTTATCTTCCAAATCCCTCTATAAGATACATATTTGCGCATCATTATAGGTCTCTAAATATTAAATTAAAGGGGTAGTTCAGTTTTGGTATAGAGGGCGCTGCACGAAATAATTTGTTTGTGAGATAATGAAAAACTGAGTGTAACATTTGAAAGAGCATACAATTTTAATGGCAGAATAAACTTTATTTGATCAAAATCGGTTCAGAAACGGCTAAAATATCAATAAATATATCCGATCGTAATAAATCTAGGGCCCAAATATACTCCGCAAAAAAAGAAACTGGACACTTGTATGAGACCAAATATTTCGTATTCATTAACGATAAAATATATGATATTGTATATCAAATTAAAGATAAAATTACCCTCTTCAATATTCGCATGAAATCCAGATGAAATCATTCATGCATGACTTGTCACGGTCAATTAACCACACCAAGGTCTTTTTTCAAAAATAGCAAAAATGGAACATCCACTCAACCATATAAATGTTGATAAGCATAATCTAAAACGCTATATTCATGAGATGGCATAATTTTGTATTACAAATGTGACATTTTCTATCTTCATCTCAATAAAGAGTATAAATGAAGACAAATTGTGAACGTTATAGGTGTTATTTTCATCCAAAAGTAACAAAATGGGGAATTCCATGGCAAAGCTTTATTAGTCAAAACCACAGTTTGTGCCCTTATTTCAGCATGAAAATGGTATAAATTCTTCTCAAGAATTATACCGTAGTCCAAAGATCTTCAAAACCTGAAGTCACCCTTGGTCAAACATTTGGGCAGTCTTTAACATGACATTTCTCTAGGTAACTATGGTTAAAATTGCATGGGACACATGAAATAGACAAGCTTCATGCCTGTAATACAGACCAGTATGATAATGCTCTCATAACCTGGCCTTGTTTTATTGACAAATTTGTATTTCCAGAGTTTTTTCATAACAATAATGTTGAATAATGTCACAATTTAATTGCCCCGCTCATCTTGTTTTAAGTGAAACGCTTACTATCATTTCATTCGAATGGTGTGGTCCTCCATTGTTTTGCTATTTTTGAAAACAGACTTTGCTAGTGTTAATTGACCATGGCATTTCATGCATGAACGATTACACCTTTAAGTTATACCCTGCATGTAGAGGACTAAATTCCCTTTAATTTGATATATGATCATGTACACTTTATCGTACATTAGTATGAAATATTTCCACTTATACAAGTGTCCAGTTTCTTTTTTTGCGGAGTATATATTCGATGATTTTTTTTAAACAGTTGTTGATGATCTCTCTAATCATGATTTCAACAAAACATCACATGGGCATTTCCACGGTAACTCGCGTTACACTTTATGGTACATTGACTACCCAATGTGCTGTATCTCCATTATTGTATGGAACTGTAGGATGTGTCCATCACCAAGGATTAATTAGATGTGCACTAAAACAACACAAACAAGACTGAAAGAGCTATACCTGTAGGAACCTTTGTGGAAGAATCCAGTTCGGTAACTCGCGTTACAAAAAAAAAGACATGGACAAAATTAAGTAAAATTAGAACGTGAAAAGCACCATCTAAAAGGCAATCCTGGTTAAATATTGTATGTGATAATTTGACATTTGCATGTGTCCTATGAGTTGGTATTGAAAAAATGTCCAACCTATTTGGGAAAAAAATGCAGAAACATCGGTAACTCGCCTTACCGTTACGCACTCAGTATGTCCGGATGTTTTGATTCATTACAAAATATACTTTACAGCACTCAAAAGACTGACATTTTTATCTGAAAATGTACTGTGATTATCAGTCATCAGATTTGGTGCCTTAAATAATGAAAATACCAGAAAATATTGCAAATAATTTTATGAAGATTTTGCTGAAATTTGCACAGAGTAGTCCCATGTGTGTAGTTTCATGTATGGTTTCTGTTTCTCCTATAAAGAGACACCTGAGAATTTAAAAAATCATGTGAACTGATGATCATGATTTATGAAAAAATAATCCAGAACAAATAAATAAGATTTGAAATAGAGCCAATTGTTTTTTTCAGTTCATGTCCACTTTCCCGTGAAAATGCCCGCATGCATAATTTTGTATGATAAATGGTTGAAACCAATGCTTTTTTAGAGAGCGCCCTCTTGTATTTTAATGGCTCTTTTTGAATGATAACAGGTTTTTTACTTAGTCGTTTGTAATGTTCTATACCTTTTGAGCATGGTGGAGTTATAACTATTAGTTTGTAATGTTATTGTGCAGGTTTTGGTTACTAAAGCTCAGCCTTACCAAAACTGTACGGAGTGCTCAATGGGTTGCTCCCCAAATAATGAGGCTCTCCTGTTTAACAATTTGGTAATATACATCGGTACATATTCCTTCATCGTTTTATTTTGTAGATAACTACTTCATTCCTGAGGAATCCAGTCTTGTTTTCTCTACCGAAAGTGATGATTCCATCAATCCAACGATAACTATTAGCACAGCAATCGCAGAATGGACTTCGCTGACCTTCAACACGTCGCTCAATCACAGAATCAGCATCTCCTTCGAACACCTTTGTTTCAAAGACACCAGCGAGGTCGTGGAGATCGGCGATGATTCAGTTATCCACAATGATACCAGACTGGCAAGATTTAGCGGGAGCGCCCATCCCAGTGATGACGTTACCACGGTTAGCAACGCTGCGTGGATCAGGATTCAATTTCCAAATAGCAAAAGACTTCTGCGCGTTCGGATGAGTGTAACATCCGTGAATTATACAGGTACGCGTTCCACACTCCCACAATTTTATATTTGTCCTAACCTTTTCTGCTTATTTTAGCCTTGTCTGCATATGTTGACGAAATGTACCACTACATATTTACTGAGTTTATTTTCAATAGTGCTGACAATTGTCATTGTCCTCTACTGATATTGGTCATTTAACGCCCCACACAAAAAAAAAAAAATGTTATCACCAACCATGTGAAAGAATATATGTTTACTTATATGGGATTATACAAATTTGGCCAATAAACCGCCTATTAATTGATATAATATTGCAATTTTAGAAAACCATTTCTATATCGATATCGCCGACGATTGTACATTATTTTGAAATGCACCCGCATGCGATGCGTGCGAAAGGCTATGCGAGCGAAAGTGCACGGCATTATCGGCCTTGTCGACCCGATCTACAGCCCAGCGGAGCGGCGCGAACGGGCAGTGAATTTAGGCAAAATCTCACTGGCATGCTGACGACGTGAATTTAATTTCCACCGATATTTATGCATTTAACAATACTAAGGTTCGGATTTTACCACACAATCCCTTTAAAAAATACTTATTCAACAATATTGATCAATTCGTTTGGCCAATATAGATGTTTTCATTAACTTTCCCAATACTGTTATTTGGCTTATATATATATATATTCAGAAATTAAAAACATATATACATGTTTATATAATTATTAGATAACAAATCAATAACTACAATGACAAACGAGCAGGCCTCATTTTCTGAGCCATTTTTATCGTGCCAATATGTGCAATGAAGACAAACTCTCCATACAAATGTTTACATGATTTAATTTCATTTTGCTTTATACAGAAGAGGTCCTAACTCTCGGACAACAGGTGTTCAAATCATCGCCCCGCTTTTCTGACAGCTATCCCAACAATGCTTACACCATTTGGTATCTCCGAGCTCCTGAAACGTTCGTCTTCAGGATTCAGTTCGTCCAGTTCGACACAGAGTTGGGTGCAGATGTTCTCCATATCGGGGAAGACGATGGAAGCTTCGCTGCAAGTTCATCGCGATGGAAGCAACTGAGCGGTAACTATGACAACGGGCATACATCTTGGGATTTCACATCAAACAGCTCGTCTCTCACGGTGATCTTCACGAGTGATGGTCAAGGCACTGCATCTGGGTTCTTGATCGGCTTCACGGCAGGTATACACAACAATTGCTAGGGGTGGTAAGGAGGAGAGAGTTGGGTGCAATTTTCCATGCATGTCCCACCTGTCATTATAGATAAGGATAATTGTAATCGCCTCACACTGCTCACTTCTCAGTAGAATATATTGACCCAATCATCTCCCCCTGTATGAATAACGAATTTAGGACTAACATACAAAACAAGCATTTCTATATTCCATGCATTTCATTACTATGATTACTAATGTAGCTTTATTCTAATTTCGACATTTTCCCATGTACAGTAGAAAAAGGCGAATCCGTTGTCGGAACAATTACGTTTGAGCCAGACTTCGATGCAACTAAGTTGACAACCCTTTCACCATCAAACCAAGGCGTGTCCATTTCATCTGTCGACCTCTGGACTAGATACAAAGACACGAAAAACGCCCGGACAACAAACTCCGCAGAAGCTGGTAGGAATATATCTTAAATCGTTGTTAGTATTAACCATTATAACTTGAAACTCTACAGTGGTGAACCCGGGAGTCTTCTAGGTTATACGGAAATTTGCCTTAATAATATGTATGCTAGGGTGCCATGTAAAAAAAAGCAATACTTGAACAGTGACGCCAGCTGTAAGTAAAAAAACTTAAAATGATGAACCGTTTCGTATTATTCGTTTATTCTGGTACGCAACCATGCGGCACGAAGAACTACGTAGAGGATATGAAGTTAAATCTTGTATCTTGCCTCTTTCTCGATTCTTCAGTTATGTTCCCTCCTGAGGTTTTAAAACGAGTATTTCAGTCACACAAACATTTCCTTATCGATGATTGTTCATAGTCGCAGTGCATATGTTTTTTTTTTCTCAGCCAGGACCATTGTTGGACTTACCAGGTGGATCATAATTGCAGCGCTCTCTGTGACAATTGTCATACTTTTACTGATCTTCATCCGATGGGCAAATCTGAAGCGGCGAAGACGTCTACAACAGTTTGAACAGAGGGTGGGTAACTCTGTTTTGTTTTGAAGGGCACATGTGCTATATTTTTATTTACATGATTATACCATAATTTTGACTAAATAATAGTACATACAAAAAACATGTTCAATACATACTGATCAAGAGAACGTCTGTTCATTAGATAACTCCTTAACATGCATTGTCCATCGGCAATGAACATAGCTAAACGATATTTAATGTGTGCACCATTTGTTTCTTTTTTGTTCAGGAATATTACGAAGTGACGAGATCTCTACCAGATCTCCCATCGGCATCCGGTGAAGGTATAGGTATACGTCGAATTAGAGAAGGTATCCAGAATAATTCACTTGATACTGAGGGAGATCCAGACTTCACCTACTACGCAAAATCAACCTGCAACATCTACGAAGCTATTCCTGATTTCGACAGGCTTCCAGAGATGTCTTTGAAGAGTGAATCGATAGGCACCATCTCTGCTGACGTCACCGGTAATGTATCCTCATTCGGAAAAGGAGCAAATGGACAGGATGGCTATGCGCCAGTACCCGATCCTCTTGCCATTAAAATGCGAGAAGTAACCGATCACCATGATGACACCAAACATGATTCACACAAGCCCCTGTCTGGAGGGAAGTCTCCAACAAATGACGATACACAAACCCCAGAGGCAATTCCTCAAGACCAAGTTACAGATTCAAGGTCGGTAAGAGTCTTTGATGACGAAGGATACCTCGTTCCACTAACGGAAGAGAGAAAGCTTGTGAAGGTGGTTCGGAAGTCTTCAAAGGCATCCGTGAACATCGCCCCGTGTGACATTTTCGACGTAAGCAATTGCCACACTGACGAAACTGACGACCCAGCAGACCATGGATACGCAGCTCCAGATGAAATGGAGATCCTTACAAGGAAGACTAGCTCCTTGCCTCAGACAAATGTAGTCATGAGAAACCTAGAGCCAAATCACCAAGACCCAGTTTCAGATTTGAGGTCGGTAACAGTCTTTGACGACGGAGGATATCTCGTTCCACTAACGGAAGAAAGAAAACGTGCGAAGGTGGTTCAGAAGTCGTCAAAGGCATCCTTGAATGTCGTCCCCTGCGATAGTCTAGCCCGTAGCAGTCGCCGCCCCGATAAAACCGACGATCCGTCACACCACGGATACGAAGCTCCAGATGAAATGAATTTCCTAAACGGGAAGGATCGCTCTGTTAAATCGAATACTATGGATACTGGCAAAGGCGAGTTACCCGTTGAAGATCTGTCCTGCGCTGAACCTCTTCAGCATACATACTTTACCGCCGGGGATCCATCAGCTGAACCTCTGAAGGATGGCATGAATAGCGTGCCCGGTTTCTTTGGAAGTGGAATTGATGATGAAGGCTATCTTGTAACGAGGAGAGACAAAGAAAGCAGCATGAAGACTCGCTCTTCTTCCTCGAAATACAGTGGTGGAGGAATATCAGATCCCATTGGCCTGTGTCACACCTATCATGATATGCGAGAACAAGCACCTAAACATCATCAGCATGGTCAACGCGTCAGCATCAAAACCAACTCTGCCTCTGTGGCGTTGCATGATGGCGGTATGACTGATTCACAGGGGATTCAGCATACCTATCATGATATGCGAGAAGAAACATCTCACCATCCTCACGATCAAGGTATCAGAAACATCCAAACCAACTCCACCGTTGACTTACACGATGGTGGTGTGACTGATTCAAAAGGGCTTCAGCATACCTACCACGATATGCAAGTACAGTCGTCTCAACATCCACATAATCAAGACACACACCTTAATGACGATGACTCAGATTTGCAGGCTCTTCGTCATACCTATCACGATATGCGAGAAGAAACATCTCATCTTTCTCACAAGCAAGGTACCAGAAACATCCAAACCAACTCCACCATTGACTTGCACGGTGGCGGTGTGACTGATTCAAAAGGGCTTCATCATACTTACCGTGATATGCGAGATCAGTCATCTCAACATCATCAACACGATCATGACATACACCTTGATGACGATGACTCAGATATGCAGGCTCTTCGGCATACATATCATGATATGCGAGAAGAAACATCTCATCTTATTCACAATCATGGTACCAGAAGCATCCGAGCCGAGTCCCACGTTGATTTGGCCGATGGCAGTGAGACTAGCTCACAGAGGCTTCAACACACCTTTCATGATATGCGAGAGCAGTCATATCAACACGATCAAACCATTCACCTTGATGACGATGATTCTGGGTTGCAAGGTCTTCAGCATACGTATCTTGATTTTGAAAATAAATAATTTGATTTCTTGCAAAACAAAACAGTCATCTACTCCCATGAAACGCAATACAGATTTGGGCGTTTCCCAAGGCCTTCGATATATTACCTATCTTGATCTCCTTGGAGATTGTCCCCATCTTCAATTATAAAATATCTTGCCGGACCACAAGACTTACTCTTTTTAATTGAAATTTAGTTACATTGAGTTTTTTATTCCCAAAACATTCAGCACACAAACTATGACATGCAAAAACAATTACTACATTACGAATTAGGAAAGCAAAAGCAACAAATGAGTCTGGTTTCCAAATACCTCACTGTTAGGATATCAGCGGACCTAGCTTCTGCTCTGAGTTCGGTTGCAGATGGTGGGGGAGTCATCACAAAGTTATATTTTTCCCCATATGGATGATGAAGTTCAGTTGAATAAATTAGCGTGAATATGAACTAGGATATCAGATTGACATGATTGAAGACTTAGACTATGATGACCGCCTACCAGCGGTTCGCAAAGATCTCCCTATGTCAAGTCCTAATTTTCCCGGTTTGTTTTCGAAGACCCCAGAGGGGCGTACCTATACGAGTGCGACAGAGAGAGTACAAAATGTCGAATTATTGAATGAGTAGTTATTCAAATGAAAGCATGTGCACGCCTGCGCGGCCTTGCTGAAGAACAACCACAATAATGGCAAATGTGTACCAACGAGCTAAAATTAAATAAACGAACATACATGCAACTACAAGTTTCATCAAATGAAATCATTGTATTAAAGGTAGTTCAGATTCGTCAAATGAGATGCGCGGCGCCATCTTACATACGCGTTGCGCACGGTGCGTAATGCACGTTAGCTCAGTGTCATGCGGTGCGCGCAAACTAACCCAGTTCAAAATGGCGACCCGCTATGTAGCATCCCCACGCTTGATGCCCTTTAACAAGGCCAAGTACAAAAATTAACGGCAACATCTTCAGCATTTTAAACAAGTGTATGTATACATTTTCTAATGTTAGTTGTTAATGCCTTATTGATAAATGTATAATATTTTTCCATAATGTGTATCACGTAAATTGAAGGTAATATGGAATATCGTTATGTCAATTGCTTGTTATTATATAGTACAGAGCTAAATTGGATGTAAAAGGCGTACTTACAGTGTAAAAAGACGTATACTAGTGGTTAGTTTATATTGACAATGATGTATTATATTAACGTTTGCGGATACATAATTGTGGAAAATATATCATTTTATAAAGACATCTAGCTAGTTTTAAACTGATCTTATAACAACTATACGTAAAATACGTAAAATATATTGTCAATTCTTGTATGTGAGGGATAATATAATTTAGTAAAAAATGCACGTAGCTATTGAGTTATGAAAACAAATATACTTGCACATAATAAAGTATCATTATCATGCGTTTTATTCCCTGAAAATGTAATTGT
Organism: Echinarachnius parma; assembly: GCA_037951105.1. NCBI lineage: Eukaryota > Metazoa > Echinodermata > Echinoidea > Clypeasteroida > Echinarachniidae > Echinarachnius > Echinarachnius parma. The sequence continues at coordinate 5,993 of JBAMJV010000869.1, read as the reverse complement.
GAATATCATTGCTCGTTTTATGAAAAGGATATTGCCTAATATAGGCAGTATTTGAATAAAAGATATATGCGAATTATTAAGATTTTACTTATTAAGTCTGGTAAGATGGGATGCATCAGAAATAACCATACAAGCCTGCTGTATACTTTCTTTTCGATTTGTTAAACGTGTGTAAATAGAGATCGCGAAAGTAGAAATAGTGATATCACGCTGTTCTATTCTAAAGAAACATCATACAAAATAGCTAAAAAGGAATCATATATGAGAAAAGAGAAATTGTGATAAAATGTAGCTCATGTATACATCTCAATGTTTGGCACGATATAAGAGCCTGGAGTAATTTAATCCAGGTACTGGTTTAGATCATCAAAATGTGTTAAGTTTAATCCAGTGAAAATATCCTAGGGTTAAATTTGAATTGACAGAAAGTAATATTTACATATACATGATATATGGACTATGTGTTGCGGCGTAGCTGTGCGGTGTGTGTGTGTGTATGTGTGTGTGTGTGATAGGGGGGGGGGCATGTTATTCCCCTTGTGAGAAATGTTGACAAGCTCTTTTATTCCCTTTTGTCATAAGTGTTAATGATCCTCTAATGTGGTAGAGTATGCACAGTCATGATTTATTGCAATGTTCTATGTAAATGATCCTATTGTGTAAGAGTATCCAGGGGCGTCGATCACGGGGGGGATGGGGGGATATATCCCCCCCAATATTTGAGGTGGGGGGGATGGCCTGTATTATCATCCCCCCCCCCCAATATTTGGGAGGGTAAAAAAAAAAGAAAAAAAAAGTATACTGGCGCATGTAATGTGGAAAAGCAAAACAAGAAGTGCGATCCGCCCTTTGGTTTTCTGCAAACTTGATTTCATTAATTGTGTTTATCTATAACACGGTAACTCAGAAACAAGTTTATAAAACGTGACATTGATGCCTTAGGTATGCTCCAGATTGCACAATTTCAAGCCCCAAAATGCAAAAGCTTCCTCCGTGGGAGGGGGGACACCCCCCTCCCACACCCACCCCCAGGCGCGGATCTACGGGGGGGGGGGGGGGGGGGGGGGGGGTTAGGGGGTTAAACCCCCCCCCTTGGGCTGCCAAGTGAAAATGTGATGTGCATAGACAAACGCCATCATGGGTTTAACCACCCCCCCCCCCCTTGGCTGCCAAGTGAAAATGTGATGTGCATAGAAAAACGCCATCATTGTGTCCAGACCCACCAACAGTATCCGTATCGTCATATGGGTCAAACCCCCCCACCCCCCCCTTAGCAAAATACCCCCCAAAAATCGCCTCGCCGCTACGCGGCTCCGTGGACGATGCTCCGCATCGTCAGTGGGTCAAACCCCCCCTTAGCAAAATAGCCAACAAAAAATCGCCCTCGCCGCTACGCGGCTCGGGACTTCGCCGCTTCGCGCTCGTGGACGATGCTCCGCATCGTCATTGGGTCAAACCCCCCCCTTAGCAAAATAGCCAAAAAAAATCGCCTCGCCGCGTTCGCGGCTCGTGAAGATGCTCCGCATCGTCTTGGGTAAAACCCCTTGATCATCCCCCCCAACCATGAGAAGAAATCGACGCCCTTGAGAGTATCGCACAGTCATGATTAATTGCAATATTCTATAGTACAGTATACTGTAATGTTCACAAACCGCAATGCTCCAGTCTAGTTTCGTTTTTGTTTTACATGTATAATGTAATGCTACTAATTTATGTGTCTCGCTTATGTTTAATTGGAAAATGACCTCGATAAAGAAGGATTTTTAATAAGTACTCTCACAATCTCTTGTATTGCAGACTTGTTAATGTTAACATTAAATTGTAATGATTGCGGTCAGACAATGTTCCAGTTTCGTGTAATCCATTGTTTTGCTCGATATCTTGTTATCATGAAGATATGAAAATATGAGTTAAGTGTACTTAACGACTGACCAACCGTGACATTGCTTTGGAGAGGAATATAAATCACATTACGGAGTATCACTTCAACAGTTATTTGACCCTTTTGAAATGTGAAGGTTTTAAAAGTTACATTTAACAATATAAAAATAAAACAAAACTGTATAATAATTGTTGAATGATTTACATTATAAACAGTATAATGCTACTTTCAAAATCGCCAAAGTTCAAAACTTAATGCTCTAGCTGAAATCACATTGGGAAATTTGCCGGGGAAACCTACAATATCTCGTGATTCAACATATTTATTTAAACAACTAGTCTGTCAGAAACTTTTATTTGTTTAAATCCGAAATAGACAAGGGTGTATATCTTTCACCTGTCCGCAAAGTGGTGCTGCATTTGGCGTGTATGTATGTGTGTGTGAGTGTGTGTGTGTGTGTGTGTGTGTGTGTGTGTGTGTGTGTGTGTGTTGTGTGGTGTGTGTGTGTGTGTGTGTGTGTGTGGTGTGGTGTGTTTCTCACGCCGGCATTTATTGTGGGGTCTTGTGTGGGAATAAATCATAGACCCCACTAAGAGATAGCCTTAAATCGGCGTATTTAGCTTCATAAGGTTAGTGACAAAATCCTGTAACTGTACCCCATAAGTGATACTTCAGGATTTTTTTTTCTTCTAGACACACCCCTACCCTCCCATAAACTCGGAAGGTTGCCTTTTTTCGGTCGCAAAGATTTTGTGAATAGCGCCAGTTTGTAGTAGCACAAGTACCCCACAAGTCGGGTGCCCACAAGTATGCCCATGTAAGTATGTGCGTGTATGTGTGTGGGTGTGTCTTTTCACTTATAATAACATTAGTTTGTTTAATTATGTTTTATGCATGAAAACCCATTAATTTCACTCATCGGTTCTCTTAGAAATGTAAGCCATTAACATTGAAACGTAATTTGTATTTATATTAAATTTAATGTTTTGTACATTATGTATTTTATTTGGAAGAATAAACATCACATTAAACAAGCGAGTATGTGTATGTATGTGTGTGTGTGTGTTTGTTTGTGTGAGTGTGTGTGTGGTGTTTGTTTGTGTGTGTGTGTGTGTGTGTGTGTGTGTGTGTTGTGTGTGTGTGTGTGTGTGTGTGTGTGTTTGTTTGTGTATGTGTGTTTTCCGAGTTTAATTTGATGATTTCAAGGGATACCAAGAAATCACCACGAAGGGTTGATTTCCGTATCAAACTTGATGGCCAATATAATTATTTAAATCACTCGTTACGTCTGCAAAGCCTACATGCTACGAAACATATCGCTATATAACGTGCATGTCCAGCACATAATATTAATTATCTTTTTGTCTACATATTATTTTGTTCATTTACATAAAACATTGTTTTCTTAATTATATTCGACGTGTTAAAGGATTTAATTCAAGAAAAAAATGACTTGCTATGATTATCCCGCAGCCAATAGGAGAGATTTCCTCCTCCTTTATCATCTTCCTCATTATCTCAATGACAATGAACTACACTAAGCACAATATTTATCAAAAAACATTACAACCAATTCATGATCTAGGCAAATATATATTCTCAATAGATAGGTTTCCGTTTAGAACGTGAGTTTTCAGTTCAACAAAACAACAAATATTTATTAGTTAACCTGAACATCAAAATACACCTTGCTTTTGGCATTATGATTGGTGGTTTTACTTCTATCTTTACTTACAGTTCTCGAAACAAGTTAACAATTGTTCAGAAAGCAAAAACTTATCCAAGGAGTGATATTAACGTTTTTTTTTTTGTTTTTGAGGGGGGATTATGGGTCCAAAAAAGCAAAGACGTTTCTTGTAAACGATTTAAATTCATGTAGTTCTAGTTTCATAATAATCGCATGCATTATTGTATACTCATATAATAAATCATTCGTATTCATGTTCAAACATTTTGTTTTAATGTTCAAGTGTCTATCACCCACACACCGACCAACAAGGATGCACCATTGCATCAGATGCCATCAGGCCCACTTTTTTGAGGGGGCATTACATCCCCGCAAAAAAACAGCAGTCGTTCCTTTTTTGAAAAATGCTTGTATGAGATATGAATTCACTCAGAACAATGAAAAACAAACGAAATTTGTTTTCATAGACTCTAAAGAGATTAGAGGAATACTTTCTGAAAATTAGAGCATAATCGGCAAGTGCAAAAGCCGATTAGTCCGGGTTTTATAGTCCTTAAATGAAAATTATGTTTTAAAAAAAACTTATTCGTTGAGCGGATGTTTTGGTCTCACCATTATTCAATTTTCTTTAGGGTTTTGAAAGAGGGTTTGATGCAGACTGAATAGAGCGTAACAAACATAAAAACACTGAATATGTGTCGCTTCATGCTATTAAATACATCAATGCTTCTAAGCCACAGTTCCATTTAAGTTGTATTCCTGGGTAGACAGGTAGAGGGGGGGTTCCAGTATCCCCATGAAGCCCCAAATCCGAGCTGATCATGTCCACACCGATGTGTGGACCCGCAAGTGGCGTTAGACAGGTTCTTACACCTGGGGGGGGGATGATTTGCCGTTCAGTTCACCGGACCAAGACTAATTTGTTCACAATTTTCGGGCCCGAGACCAAGTACCTTCAAAGTTGAAAAACCCCTCTCAGTGTGGGGGGGGGGGGGGGGGGGGGGGGGGGGGGTTCCGTAAACAATTTTCGAAGCCGAGACCAGGTACTTTCAACATTTTCGAGACCGAGACCAGGTTCCTTCGAAGTTGAAAACCCCTCTCAGTGGGGGGGGGGGGGGGGGGGGGGGGGGGTTCCGAACAAGCCGAGACCAAGTACTTTTCAAATTTTCTAGACCGAGACCAGGTTCTATCACAGTTTTAAAACCCCTCTCAGTGGGGTGGGGGGGGGGGGGGGGGGGGTGTTCCGAACAGTTTTTTCGAAACCGAGACAAGTACTTTCACAATTTTCGAGCTCAAGACCAAGTACCTTCAAAGTTGAAAACCACTCTCAGTGGGGAGGGGGGGGGGGGGGGGTTCCATAAACAATTTTCGAAGCCGAGACCGAAGTACTTTCAAAATGTTCTAGACCGAGACCAGGTTCCTTCCAAGTTGGTCAACCCCTCTCAGTGGGGGGGGGGGGGGGGGGGGGAGGGAGGGAGGTGGAGGGGTGTCCGTACAATTTTTTCGAAGCCGAGACCAAGTACTTTCAACGTTTTCAAAAACGAGACCAGGTTCATTCAAAGTTGAAAACCTCTCTCAGTGGGGGGGGGGGGGGGGGGGGGGGGGGGGGGGGGGGGGGGGGGGGGGGGGGGGTCCGTTGCAAAGAGTCGAGACAAAATACTTTCACTATTTTAGAACCCGATACCGGAGATCTTTGACAATTTTTGGTACCAAGATCGGGTTTTAGTCGGTTGTGACCAGGTTTTAGTCGGTCGAGAACAGGTTTTAGACGGTCAAGACCGCTTAGAAAGTAGTCTCGAGACCAGCTAAAATGTGAAAAGGGGGGTTCAAACCCCCCTTACAACCATTTTTGGGTGAAAGGGGGGGGGGGTTTGAAACCGCCAAAATCCCTCCCCCCCCCCCCCCCCCCCCCCCCTGGGTACGCCTGTGCATACAACTAATGTTTTCTTTTTCACTGCGTATAGATACACCCAAAAAAATATATCCTTCCCTAAAACCTGGGGGGATGATTGTACATGTCATCCCCCCCACCTTGTGAGGTGGGGGGGATGCATCCCCCTCATCCCCCGTTGTCTACGCCCCTGGTGGACGCTCATGATCGGAGTTTCGAGCAATTCGCCGGCGCGGAGTGATATTTAACCGCTTTCCAGAAAATGCAGTTGGAGCTATCAATCACAATTGCATTCGATCCTTCAAGATGCGTGATTATGCACCATGTGCAGAAGAAGCTGTCATGAATATGAGCTCTCTGAAACCGTCATAAGCTGCTGGAACTCTGATCATCCAATGTAGATGTCTATTAAATGTTTGCTGACTATATTTCGGTTGATTTGTATATTGACATATTATATACCATGTATGATCTTGGGATCTTTATACAGATTGTCATAAGCTAATGTGATCTCTGATCGGCCGTTTGGGTGT